>OX439139.1:132756151-133332897 GCA_949318255.1 Pollenia labialis
AAGTGCCCATGAACCGTTTTGTCTTTTTTTTCGTCGCCTTGGAGAAAGTTCTTAGAGTAAATTAGCCAGAAGTAAATAAAATACTTGCTGAAACATCTAAGTTATCTAATTTAAAAGAAAAGAACTTTGTTTGCCAAATTCATTTTAGCTAAAAAGTGCTTAAGTACATGACAACAGCTGTTCATAAAATCTTTTGTGTTTACAAAATTTTTTGTGACAAACTTTAATTCTCTAGTGCAAAAGTAAGAATGAATAAATTTTCATGAATTTAACATTTTGGCTTGTAGTTTAGTTTTTGCGCTTAAGTAAAAAATCTAATAAAATTGTAATGTTAGCAACAATGACTAAAACCATAATTCATGGTTCGTGAAAATAAAAGCCAAACTAAATTTCTTTCATTACGTGACTGTACTTTGTATGCAACGAAGAAGCTTTTAGGGAAATTAGATTATGTGTTTTGTACGCAAAATGGCACATTACCAGCACCAACAACCAAGTGACTAACGCTTGTAATAATCGCAATAATGTAGAACACTAATCGAATTGCATTTTGTTGTTGCTTTCTTTGAAAAATTAAGGCGAATTCAATTTTTCTGTGTGTTTTTATTTTAATATCCGTTTTATTTGTGGTCAATATTGATTTTTTGAGCAAATGTTGTACTTCCGGTTTAAAATTGTGAAATTTTACTTACCAGGTTTTTTTTTAAAGGTGAGGTGTCAATATCTGTAAAGAATTATAAGAACATTTGTTAAATTTTTTCTTATAGATTTTAAACATCTTATTAATGAAATTTTAACACGAGAATTAAATATCAAGTAAGATACATTTTTTAAGAGGAAATAAATTTTCTTACTTCTAATTTTCATAATTTCTAATTTTACTTTGAATTTTTTTTTCTAATTTATTACAACTGTCCAGGGCTGTCAGACTTGGGGATTTATCCCCAAAGTTGGGGATTTCATAAGAGCAAAAAGGACAAAGCAAGTCATTTGGGGATTTTTTGAGGATTTTATAAATTTTAAATATAATTTTCGCTTCTTTTATTTTCTTATTATTCTTGAGTGAGTGTTTTAAAAAGGAAGAATCAAAAAAGAGAAATCTAAAAACGTTGACAACACATACAATTTTTGATTTTTTTAAGACAAGATTCAAGCAAATATGTATATCTTTCCCAAAAATAAGTAAATCGTTACCTGAAACGCAAACGGCTCTTTTTAACGAAAAAATAAAAATCAACGTTTTCATTGATTCTGATGTATTGCATCAACACAAATGTCCACAAAAAAATTTGCAATCGTTCGACTAAAATTTGCGATGTTATCACCAAAAAACAATAGGTTATATATACAAAAGATACAATGGTAAACGCTAAAAGGCCTAACTGACAGTTTGCATAATATGCAACATTGTCAATTGCCAAAACAACTGGAAGGTTTTGCAAGAAAAATAAAAGAAAATTTAATTATAAACAGTTTAAAGAGATTTATTAAATTGTCATTTTGAATAGTTTTTGCTTCTGTTGTGAAATTTTCAAAATGTAAGATAGGACCTTTTGCGTATTATTTGACGAAATATAAAAGACAATGTAATGAAGTTTGGGAAAACAGAATGCTGGGTAAGTACTTACTATGCATCGAAGTATTGTTGATTTTAAGGATGGCTTAAACCGACTTAACAAGCTCAAAATTCTTATAAATTGGTTCATTCGCCTCCAATAACAGCATATTGTTCTGCTTGTAATTCCTAACTGGAATCGCATAAAAAGGATTTCAAAAAACATGCTGAAAGCAGCCACTAAAATATAATAAAATAATTTTTTTTTACTAAAAATTTTTATTTGGGGATTTCCTTTTAAAATTTTTCTTACTCATTTTAAAAAATTTAAAATTTTTAATTAACAAGATTCAAAATTTGGTCAGAAAAGAAACAATAGAAAATATTAACTTTTTAAGGTTTTGCTTTTTAGTTTGGGAAATTTTGGGGATTTTTTTTAATTTTTTTGGGACATGGGAAAAAGTACCTGGCAGCCCTGCAACTTTCATATATTTTTAATGTTAAATCCTAAAAGGGAAATGTTTTGTCTATTCCTTTTAAAAAAATGATATTTGTCACAGATCTTGGATTAAACTCCAACAAAAAGTTAATTTAAAGTTAAAAAAAGAGATAAACCTTACAACTAAATAGGCGGGGCTGATATATTGATCCTAGTTCCAGCTTTTAGTGTGTCGATCATCTCAAAACTGTTGCTTAAGTACATTAAAGGCCGAGTTATCCGACTGATAATGTAGAAATATAAATGTAGATGAAATGGAAAAGAAGTTAAATGCTTAACTGACAGCAAAGTCACTTAATAGTAATTGGGACGTAACGTCCCAACCTGCAGAAAATTTCATTACCAGAAAATTTGATAAGGAGTCTACGTAACAGTTGTAGGCAGTGATGGGCTGCTTGTGTGTCAAATCGAATGCGGATATTTTCACTCTTTTTTGTGCTTTTCTTCAGTAATAATATCTGTGGCATTAGACAAAACCACCTACAATAAGTATTTTTAGTGTCCGATCAAAAACACATTGTAAGACTGATCCAGAAGCCGAGCATTCGTAAATTTTGAAAAGTTCCATTATTGAAATAAATCTTTTTTTCGACGACTTAAAAGTTTAGTCAAATACATATTGATTTCTTTTTCAACAACAGTACGAATGAACACAATATAACATTTTGTTTAAAGACCCAGATTGTTGGGAACCGCATAAAATACCATTTTGATTATCTTCTGAAAATTCAGTAAATACTTTTTCTGAATGCAGCAATTAGTAAAGAAAACGCTAATTTGGTTCAATGAAAATAATTACAAGTTTTTGAACCTAAAAAGGTTGTCGGCGAAAAATTTACGCATGCATTTTTGAAATATGGCTTACAAGCAATCTCATTAAGTTTAAATATTGTGCTTATATTACACTTTTATTATAATAAACACCCTTGCAAAACTATTTCTTCAGCTCATTATTGGTTTGACCTACCGACCATTTTTAAAAAAATTTAGTTAGGTATGGGGTATATTAGTTTTAAATACCCCCTTTCTAAGTTTAAAACATGTTTTACGAAATTTTTTATCGTTTCTCAGATATTAACCATTAAAATTGTTCCATTTCATTGTCTAAATGAACTTTTTTTAAAAATGTCCCCTTGCAAAATTATACCACCTGTCCGACCCCTCTACTACTACTGTAACCTCCTATAAAATTAAAAAGACTCATAATTCAAACGTGTTGTATTTTACAAAAATGTTTGAAACTTATTTTAGTACATATTTGTATTTACAAAATTAAGTGAACTTATTTGGTTTTCAATGGAACTTGGTGCTTCCTTTGTTGATTTGGACCTCAATGAACCACTTAATGAATAACAATATGTATTTTAAAATATACTACAACTTTACAGAATATATACAAATTTACGAATTAAGAAAAACAATAATTTTATGTTTTATGGAATTAAAACATAAAGAAAAATCAACAAATTGTGACAGAGATTTGAATTGTCTACATAACCTCGAAAAAGGATCAGCAATAGCGCAATTTTCTCTATAAAATTTAACAAAAAGCAGATTTTTGCGACAAGGTATATTAAATTTAACAGACTCTAACAGAAAATCACAACAAACATTACCTTTAATAAGATTAACCATAAAAGAAACATTTAACATTGTACGACGACTTTTGAGCGATGGTAATTTTATTAATGCCAGTCTACTATCATATGAAGGAAAGTTTGTCGAGTAACTCCAATGAAGATCACGTAAACAGAATAATAAAAATTGTTTTTGAACCGATTCAATACGAGAATTGTGAATGTTGTAAAATTGATCCCAAATGATTGACCCATATCCTAAGATTGGTCTAACGAGTGATACGTAAAGTTGCTTCGTTATGTATGGATCGGTGAATTCTTGATCCCAGCGCTTAATAAAGCCAATAACACCTCGAGCTTTATTTACAGTTAATGTAATGTGAGAAACAAAGTTTAATTTAGGATCCACTAAGACTCCAAGATCAAGAAACGAATCAACCAACTCCAGTTGATGACCACCCAAAGCATAATTAACAGCAATACAGTTATTTCTATAAAAACACATGCATTTGCATTTCATAAGATTCAGCTCCATCATATTATGATTACACCATAAAAAGAAAAGAAGATCCGATTGAAGATAAAAATGATCAGCAAAGCAATTAAAGGATTGGAAGATTTTTACATCGTCAGCATACATCAATATATTGGCGAAGTTGATAACGTTGGGCAGATCATTAATAAACAGCGAAAATAAAAGTGGGCCAAGATGACTGCCTTGGGGAACACCGGACGAAACATAAATGTACTTGGATATGGAATTATTGAATTGTACTTTTTGCTTTCGTCCAATTAAATAAGAACTTAACCAGCGTAAACTTCTACGGGATACACCTAATAAATCCAACTTAGTAAGAAGAAGGTGATGGTTAACTTTATCAAACGCTTTACTGAAGTGAGTATAAACAGCATCAGTTTGCACAATTAATTAAAGTTGTTAAATGAAGTACATTGGTTGTAGTTGAACAACCTTTTCTAAAACCATGCTGGCATGCTGCCAGTAACGACGAAGTGTGATGGCTGAGGAAATCAGTAACTAGTTTTTCAAAAAGTTTTGGAATTGCACTTAATTTGGCAATTCCTCTATAGTTTGTTATATCCGATTTATTACCAGATTTAAATAAAGGTTTTATATACGAATCTTTCCATAAAACGGAAAGAAAACTACATATAATCGACGCATTGAACATAAAAGTTAATGGCGTAACTTATGATTCAGCTCATTGATTTAAAATACATGTTGGAACAAGACGAGGACCATGACTAAAATACATCTTTAGCCTTTTTAGAAGTAGGGAAAGAGATTGCATGGTTTGATGAGAGCATATAGGGATAGCCATTACTATTATCGTATGCAGCATCAGAATAAGTTGTGGCAAAAAAATCGGCAAACATATCACATATAACCTCAGAATCTCCAGATTCATGGCAACGAAATTTCATAACAGATGGGTATCCATTAGATTTTCTTTTAGAGTTGACAAATGCAACGAACGATTTTGGGTCACGAACGAAATTGTTTTTCGCCTTATTTATGTATTGATTATATAAAGCATGATTCAGCAGATTATATTCTTAACGACTCACAGAGTATTTTCCGTAATCAATAAATGATCCAGACTGTTTGAATTTTTTTATAATTTTTATTCTTGAGATTTTTTAGCCTAGTAAGCTGTTTAGAGTTCCATGGCGGTCCAACTGGAGTATAAACAAATTGTTTAGGTATACAAATATCAAAAAAGGCGTAAATTTTTTTATAAAATATATAAACCATCACATCAATATCCGAGCTCTTGTTTAATTGAGAAGGTAAGACATTGCTCCAGCACGTATTACTTATTAATTGGTTTAATAAGTTGTAATTAGTCCGTTTGAAACAAAATACTTTATCGACCTTAAATGGCTTTAATTTGACTTCTGATGGAATTGAAAAACTCACTTCAATAGTTGGGTGATAACGATCTTCATGCAACGTTACAGGTTCTGAGCGAGAAATAATACAATCATCCACATTATTTATGAACACCAAATCAAGCAGTTAACCAAACTCATTGTATGCGTTATTCATTTGAAAAAGAGATAAACCAAGAATTTCATTCAAGAAGTCATCGTGACAGTTTTTATTTTTGACTGAAATTAAATAAGGTGTATGAGACGTTTTTACCCAAGATATTGAGGGCAAGTTGAAATCACCAACAACAAAAATAGAGTCATCACTTTAAACATTTAGCATAACAGAATTAATGGCTTGAACATGTTTTAAATAAATAGCACTATCAGAATCCGGAGGATCGTAAGAACAGGTGAAGTAAATTTTTTTATTTTTCAATTTAACCAGAACAGCAACAAATTCAATACCAAGGGTATCTATCAGTTACTACAACTTCAGATGGATATAAACAAGAGACAGCAATCATACACAGAAAAAAATAACAAGAGTTATTAAGTAATTAATCAAATTTTTTAAAGTTTTCCAAATATATTTAACAATTTTCTTTATTAACATGTTTGTAAATTGTCATATTAACAATTTGTTTCAGTTAAAAAATAAATACATACATAAAATATTTTGGATTTTAATCACTAAAACGCTAAAAGATAGGCAGATTATTGAAAAACTGAATCAATCATAGGGGTAAGTAAAGTTGTGGTTAAAAAAATTAAGAGATTTTAATGGGTCTTTTGTTAATTTTAGTTTTCAAATACAAGTCTATAATTGTAGCAAGATTACCTTTTATTAAGATGAACATTATTGCGCATCCAGTTCTACGTCTGAATAAGTATGCTGAAATATATATTAATGGTGTCTGTGATGTAGTTTTCTATTTATATTTCAATAAAAATTAATTAAAAAAATAATTTAGATGCATTTCATTCTTTCAAAAGGCAATAAGCTAGTTCTCAACAAAATATTTTATTAATAAGACAAATTCGTAATTAAAATTTTAATATAATTGTTAACAAAAACTTTATTCAATATTACAACTTCGTTGTTAAAAATATTTGTTGAATATCAATAATTTGAATTAACAAAAGTATTTTTTATATTTGCAAATTTGATTGTTGGTGCCTTTTTAATTAAAAAATTAATTGTATTGACGAATTTGGTATTCAATATTACAATTGATTTGTCGTAATTTTTTTCTGTGTAACTCTACCACCTCTACGTGCATTTCGATTACGTTACCCCCAAGAAACTGTTTTGACTTCAACGTACGAGTTCGTTCAGCCGACATACACTTTAGTGGAACCTTATAAAGCCTATGTCCGTTAGGAGTTCCGGAGAATACACCACTCAGAAACATCGAAACATACAAACTTTTCAGATTTAAAATATTATTATAGATTGGCCTTTCTTCCAACTTTTCAAGCGTAATTTCGGCAGTAAATGAAGCTTCTTTTTCTTTAGTTGTAACGTAATGGGAACGTGGTCCGACCATTGTAAAAATTCCTGTGATGCCGCACAGATATAATTTACAGATTCTCCTGCATTACTGATGTAGGTTAACTGTCCTTCTTTATCACCCCTTGTTCTAACATTTAAAATAAACAAATTGTTTTCTACAACCTGTCGACCTTTTCTTTTTAAAGTTTTATCTCTCGATTTTCTTATATTACACCCAGCACTAAAAGTGTCTTTGTAGATGTCAATAAATTCCTGATTAATTTCGCCAATTCTGACATTTTAGCCGTCTATTATGATTGCATTTATAATGTTTTTATTTGTCTATAGCTCCCATGTAAATGCTACTCCCGAAAATGGCTTTTAATGCCATTTATAAATGTTGGTATTGATATCAAAATTGGCGGAAGTTACTTTGACAATAGCTACTAAATACATCATGACAAAATTTTGCGCTGGTAGTTCCTAATGAATCATATAAACCATTCATTAATTCACTTAAAGGCAAACAAATCTCACTTAGAAAAATATATCTAAATAAGATTTCGCACAAAGTACCCAAATAGCGTACACTCCCGAAAATTAGTCTTTAGCAATTGTTGTTTAAGGTATCATATGGTCGGGCTCAACTGACTATACTTTCTTACTTGTTTTAAAATAATCTGCAATTTTTGATTATTTTCTAAGGTCTTTTCGATTTAAAAAATATTCTTATACTCTATTCGCCTTTAAACATTTTATTAAATTAATTTTTTTGAATATTTTTAAATGAAATATCAGTAAAACTTAACTGAGAGGAAACACATATGCATACATTAAAGTAACCTGAAATGTGTCACTGACATTAACTTCTTGATTTTTCACAGTTGGTGATTGTGTCAGATATGTTGACAAGGGTCCACAGGAAATAATAGACTTCCTTAAAGGTAAAATTGTTACATTGATTTATATTTGCTGAGATTAGTTAAATATGTCTTGCAAATAGTTTAAGTAAATGAGAATGTTAACAATTTGTACATTTAGATAAACAAATAGCTTATTTTTTATATTGAGTAAAAAAAATTAAATAAATAGAGATAAATAAACTTGAACAAATAACTGTAAGAAAATAAAATTAAAGTGAAATTATTTTTATTAAAAGCACACATGCATATTAAAACTATTTACTGATATCGCTGGTAAACTAGTTAATTTTCTATTTTACTCTAATTTAAAATATTTAACACATTCAGCCAGTTAGTCCGTCATTCACTCTTTATTTATTTGTGCTTGTATTTATTTGTTCATTTAGTTTTGCCAGACAGACGGACAGTTAAGACAGTTATACATTTATACACGTAAAATTAATATTTGTCCACATTTAATTATTTAAAATTAGCATAAATATTTAATATTGTTATTATTTTATAACAACTTTAATGGCAAAAAGTCAGTGCAACGTAAAAATGACTGAAGGCCTCGTTACTCATACGTAAATGTTGCGGATACGTATACGCTGCGGTTGACTTCAATGGAAAGTAGTTATGTACTAAAAATACGTGAACAATGTTTCATTCACTGAACATGTCAAACATGTTAAAATATCTAAAAAGGAAAACATTTGTTAAAATTTATTTAATTTATAAATTTTAGCTTTTATTTTTGTGCGTTTTGTATAAAAATATAAAAAAACGTCGCGTACGTCGATTATTTGTTCGCTTTATCAATAAATTTAAGCAAACACACAGACAAATTTTAATACGCAACGCAACGTTACAGATTGGCAATGCATACGTTTACGCAGGATTACCGAGGTATTGCCTCTAAGTTTCAAATATGTTACAAAAAAGGTTTGCTGTTATAGGGTTGTTCATAAAAGAAGGAAAGAAAAATATAACAAATAAATAGTGGTTATAACTTCCCGCAAATTTTTTTTTAAATATCGTTTGAATGTGTTTTAATTACTCGTAAAGTCTCCTCATCGCATAACTTCATTTAGCGTTATTTTGGGATTGAAATCCAGCAAGTTCGGTTCTGTAGGATCAAAGCTATTAATCAAAATGTGGAACCCCCACCATAAAAAATTGATAATTTTATTACAAAAACTAATATTAATGGTGGAATAGTACACGGAATGATATAAAATTGTGCAAACATTCGTTTTATTCGAATGGAAACCACATTGTAGAATTTCGTGAAGATCGGTCCATATGGGGCCTAGGGTACCCCATATAAACCCTACTCTCGGAAAACAGTTTAGTGCGCCTAAAACCGTAATAAATAATGCTATAATGCTGGGTACACACAATGCAATGCATTTACTCAATCTAGCAAATTAAATTTATTTGCATTAATTTTATTGTTGTTAACGGTCCATAATTAACCTTAGATCCCATATTTAGCAACCTTCTGATATTCACTGTAAACTCTAAAACTAATTTCACCGCTGCATTGAAATTTATTCAAACTTTTGATTTATAATAACTTTGCAGACCTTTGGGATGATTGGTTTGTAACTTACCATGTCTCCAGTATAAATTCCGCTCCTGAAAATCATTTAAGTACTGGCTGAAAATGTTACGAATCATGATATTTTACACAAGCTTGTTAAAATTGCTAAAAACAAAAGCATTGAACTTAATTAAATGCTGACGTCTGTTTTTATAAAGATACATAAATATTAAATAGAAATCATAAAGAACCCGCTCCTGCAATATTCGAACTGTCGGTGGAGGGTATTAAAGATTCGGAACAGCCGAATATAGCACACTAACTTGTTTTTTTTATATAATTTTCAGCTTGGCTTAAGAAGATTTGATATTCCTGTTTCAGAATGTTCAATATCTTAAAAGGTTTTGTTGGTTAATAAATCGCATATTCTACTGGTTTTTTCTATCTTAAAAATTTTCAAAAACATTTGAAACCCAGACATACGAATTCAAAGCTCAGCTGTTCAAATTTGATTTGGCCATTCATATTCGATGATAGACACATAAGAGTTTACGGCCTTGCCAGACCGGTGTTTTAACAAACGGAACGACAAACTTCTATTTAAATTTATCTCCTGTTGTGAAGGGTTTAACTAAATATACTGTCTATCATGATCATAAACGTGCATTTCGCTGGCACGAAATTAGAAAAGCTCTGACTGGTTTACAGAATTATTGGGTATGTTTGAGGATTATTTATAAAAGGTTTTTCAAATTCTAATATTCAGAAATCACAACTAAAGTTGTAACAAACAAAACAGAAACCGAAAAAATAGTTCACAGATAGTTATAGATCTTATTAACAATTCACAACTAACGAAGTAACGGCTCTCAGCTGATAGAAGAAATGCAGCCATGCATATTGGCATGTAGAGACAATTAAATGTCGAAAATATTTTTAAACTTTATATTCTGTAATTAACTAAAAAGCTTATCAACCTATTAAAAACCCATTTTTTGTTCTTTAAAAAATTAACACAAATTCTAAAAAAGTTATTTTCAGGTTATCTTTATATATAAAAAGAAGTGTACACTTTGATGGCACCACTAACTGCGGATACGCGACGACCGGGGTACGATGGGGATAGTCTGTAAATGGTTTATGTTAAATTTGCACGAAATCGGCTTAGGGGTTCCGCAGATATGGCATTTAGATTGTCCTATATATTCCCATACAAATATCAAGAAAATGCCCTCCATTTTGAACTTCTCCGAAACGGCTTGACTGATTTTTATAAAATTTTGTACGTGTATTTGTTAGGTATGAGGATAGGTCGTAAAGTATATTTGATATCGCTAGAGGGCGAAAAATATGGCTCCCCCTCCCTATATCTTCTTAGCTAATCAACCGGGTTTCTTAAAATTTGGCACGCAGACACTTAAACATCTGAAAGGAAATAAGGAATAGGATGTGAAATAGGACAAGAAGGGTAAAAGCTCCCTTCCCATTATCTTCTTAACTAATCGACCGATTTTCTTAAAATTTCGCAGGCAACTAGTGTTACAGCTGGAAAGTACTTCAAACCATTAGTTTTTATTATTTAGGGCGTGAAAAAAGCAAGAGGGGTAAAACCTCCCCCTCCCTATATCTTCTTAACTAATCAACTGATTTTTTTTTTTGAAATTTGGCAGGCAATTTTTATTATCGTCTTAAACAGTCAAGCGGTTTTCTTTAAATTTGGCATGCAGACACTGTAACATCTAAAAGAAATAAGTTATATAGCAAAACAACGTTTGCCGGGTCAGCTAAAATAAAAAAATTCAATAGAATTTTGTTGTCTAACAACACATCTCTAGTTTATTTTTTTTATGGATGCAGTAGAAATGCATTTTAAATGTATTGCAGCGTGTTTTATACGTCCAAACTGTTTTTGCTATGTTTTTATCTGATTTCATTTATTTTTTATAAACACTTCAAAAATGTCGTAGTTTTGAAATAAATTATAAAATTATATCAACCCAGCGGTAACTAGATTGAGTAAAAAGGCCTTATAAAAGACCTTATTTAGCAGTCACAAGCCCTTCTCGCCGCATTTCATGCTTCTTTAGTTTTTACACAGGTTGTCATTGGGCTCAATGCCTTCCACACTTCCTTTAATAACAACTTCGTTGCTTTCCAAAAGAGGGAGTAAGAAAAGTCACTAAAAATAAAAAATAAATAAAACTGAACGACTTCCTTTCTCCCTTCTTAAAGAAGGGAGTAGCGAATGTGTTCTGAATATCTTAGAAGGTCTTTTAAAAATACGTGAATAACTTATAGAAGACATACTTCTGAAGGCAGGATAAAATGCGAAGCAAATATAGAGGCCTTCAAAATGGCCTGCCACTTGAGGTCCTAATAATCAGCTGTTCTTTGAATGTATTAGTTAGTTAGCATCTTGTTACTGTTTTACCTAAAATAAGGTGTAAGCTTTTTCCGAAAGTAATCATCTGTGAATAACTTAAATAGGTACTTAAAAAAGTTAACACTTGGTAGTAATTTACGAATATGCGCCATTGTTGTTATTGATTTTGTAACGATTTTTGCTTTTCCTACGAAAAAATAAAATAACGTCCGTTTGCATTTAAGGTGAAGATATACTAATCGCTTTTCATTATAGCGATATTTATTGAACGTGTAGCATGCAGTATTGATTGATCTTTATCGCAGAATAGCCTAGTTTTACGTAATCCATCAATATGGATCGCGATCCAAATATCACAATAGATATCGAGCGTGTACCAGTGCCCTACAACTACATTTGAAACAAAACGCAGCACCACCCTGATATGATCAGATAAATGAGTAATTCGCACTTATAGATACTAGGGTAATCAAACGATTAACCGGTGTTCGTTTAATCGATTAATTTTTAGCGATTAACTGTTTGAATAATTTTAAATTGCTAATTATCGATTGACGAATAATTCGAATAATACTGTTTACAGTATTAGTTATTTTCTTTAATGTAAGAAAACAAGCCGGTACGTTTTAAATACATTTTTATTGTTTCTTAACTCAGAAAAATTTCCTTCGAGTAACAGATTTTTAAAATTTATTATAGTACAATGACTGAAACCAAAGAGTTTGGGAATAATTTGTTTTTAAGAATGTTCAGAACAGACTTTAACCACAATTTATCAGAACAAGAATATGGTTTTTTTTTTGATACGAATGAATGTTAAATTGTTTTTACCTTTTAAGTAAAAGTTTTTGTTAAAAAATATAATTTTTGTTCTTATTTTTAAACTTCTAATCTAGACAAAATTATAATTATTCGATTAACCGAATGTTAATTAATTTTTCGATTGTTATTCGATTAACTTTTTACCTCGAATAATTATTCGAGTGATTAATCGATTAATACAAAACATCGATTAATTGAATACCCTAATTGATACTTTGGTATATTTAAAGAGCAAATTTTACACATAAAAGTAGTTGTAAGTAGTTTGAATAATGAAACTGTAAAATATAGACACAAACCACTACGCCACCTAGTAAAATATTAAAGAATGCAACACTGCTAAGAGTACTTCAAAACATACTTACTGAATACATGTACAATATGGTAAATAAATAAGTTCGTACGTTTATAAATAGAGGCACTCGTAAATAAGTACGTCAATATTTATGCGTACTCATTCATCACGTGTCTGCAATACTAAATGATGTGCGTTAATAATTTACGTTTGTTTTTTGCCATTTCTCTTCTTATACAAATTTTCTCTTCGTTTCACTTGACATAATAGGTTTTAGTCATTGGTTTGTAACGTTTAATTGTTTGTGTTTATAAAAGTCGAGAGTACAACTAGAATTGCCAATTAGACTCGGTAGTGAACTAGCCTATCAATGTGATAGTTGAAGGTTCGATTAAGGACAGTTACCCTGGTATATTTAATCACAATTGAATGTCAACGTCACTATTGTTTTGTTTGTTTACTAAGAATGTCTGTGGCATTTTGAAAAAAACATCTTAAGTCAAATCTTAGTAGTTGAAAATATGTTGTTAATCATACGAATTTTCATTCAAAAAACATTTTGTTTACTTTTTTAAAATTTTGTATTATAAAGAAATTTTTCTTTAATACATATTGGTTTATTTAATTTTTTTTATAAAAATTATTTTTTTACCGATTCGTCTTAAGATGTTTTGTCAAAATGCCAGAGATGTAAATTGTACACTTTAGCAAGTACTTAATGCAAATCGTCTTGAAAAATGTTGTAACTTTTGCTTGCAATCATACAACAAAATACACAGAATTGCAATGGTCACGTTATTGCTTTTGTGCAGTACTTAAACTTATTCGCTGCGTGTATTGCCTTTGTATTCCTGATATTCGCATAGCTGCTGGCATTTGTAAATAATAATTTTGAATCGTCAAACAAATCTACTAATGCTTCGATAATATTTTCTTTTGCACTGTCCCATGATATTTTAAAACAATATCACAAAATAATCAAACCAGTGTTCGAAAATAAACACTAAATAATTCTGCTTAGTGTTCGGTTAACTAGATTTGTGGAAAGCGCAAGCGCTAATAGTGTTTGTGTAGAAAATCATTAAAAAATAACCTTTCCCTGTTTGTCATCTTCGAACACAAAAAAATTACTGTTTTTAAGGCTCGGTTAGCCGGGAGTAAAGTAACGTTGCAAATCAGCTGCTTAATTTTGTTGTTTGTAATGCAATTAGAATGATTATAGTAAGCAGTACGATATTACGTCTCAATCTGTAAGAAATAGATTGATCTTACTTTTTTAAGGTAAGGTTACTGTTACTCCCGGCTAACTGAGCCTTTATTCAACTCAAGAAAAGAGGAGAAAATTTAACTCTCTTCGATTTTTTTACCACAAGCTGCATTGTGCTCAGATCAGCTCATAAGTGTTCGTTCGCTTGTAAAAAAACCAAATATTTTTTACAAAAACAAAATACACATACAAAAAAAAAAAGCCAGCAAAATAATTGTATACAAACAAAAGATATACCTACACAATACACACATAAACTTTTCGCACTGCGGTGGTTGCTAAAAATGTTTTGTTTGCTCATTTCATTATCAGATTAAAAAAATAAATTTGTCTACAGTATCACTACAATTGTTCTTTTTTTTAACGAAGAACAGAACATTATATAATGTTCTGCACTTTTTTGAAAATAATATAAAGGTATAAAGGGTTGTATTCGTTTACACAAACACTAAAAAAAATAAATATCGATGCTGGGAGTGTGAGCCTAACGCTAAATAATGTTCTGTTTATTTTCGAACACTTGTAAGTGCTCACGACCAATAATTCTGTATCAGATGTTACCTGATTTACATCTATTTAGCATTGGAAAGTTGCAAAAAAAATTCCGCTCACTGTTAATGGAAAAACTATTGCAATAACAAGGCAGTTGCTACCTTAAACGCAATAAACACTGATTACGACCAATGTATTTCTAGTTTGTTACAAATTTATTTGTTTATTTCTCCATTTTTCCCCAATAGTTTTTGCGATCCAAGTCTTAATGTCCAGTGCATATTTATCAGTATCACAAACATCAGTTCTGACAGCGTTCTGCGCTGGTTCGATTTTCCCATTCATTTTCATTGATCATATAAAATGATTTGATTTGTACAATTGATTCTCTATAACTGTCCGATGACCTATTAATGCATCCATAATTATCGGTACCTACTCAGAAGTGTAAGTTCTTTAAATTCGACCACTATCCCCAACTCTTACTTTTACTTTAGTTAAAGAGTACTCTGTTTTCTATCATGTTTTCCCCCGTTTATTTCATTTCAATCATTTCATATTAAAAATGTTCTGAGCAAAAGGCTGACTTAAAGACAGGCTACTCCCAATAACAACCTGACTCTTTGTTTACCTGCACACGCTTTTACTTTAATCTGTTTTTTCTATCCAGCTACTTTGATTGATATAAGTACGTCAAGCTGTTTGTTTTCTTTTAATTATATTAGAATTATTTGAGAAGTAAACAAACAACACATTTCATTAAATTCTTTTTATATATAAATTTTTTTTAACTTTTTTTAAGTAAAAAGGTTTGCATTTTTAAATTGCCTGATGATTTCTTCCGCCCACTAAAAGACAATATTGTTTGCCCCACCCGTAGTTGTGTTCCAAATGACCTAATTCGCAATAATTAATATTTATTATACGTCTACTTGTACTCGTTCACACATTAAACCGTTAACAAATTGTGCAAATTTTTTTTTTCAATTCAAAATCAATAATTATTTTTTATTTTAATAAACATAACGAAAGTTGAAGATGAGTTTAAAATGAGTAATAAAATATTGCCAGCAATGACTGTTGTGAATAGTTAAAGCGAAATATACTCGACATAACGAATGAAGAAATATTTTAGTAGTGCTGTAAGCAAAATGTCAAATTTTAAATGCTTAAATATTGGTTAGGAGTAAAAGTAATTTCTTTATTTTTTAAAGTATCTGTGCTTTCACATACATTTTTTTTACTAATGCGTTGAGTTGTTTAAATAATTTTGACTTCTAAACTTAAAAAAAATCAATGCAATTTAAAGCAAGTTCTTAAATATTTTCACAAATTTGTACAAGTATCAAATTGAAGATAGAGGGTACGTTCGTAAATGCATATTGTTGCATATTTTGGTAAAAATTCTTATTTTTCCATATTTAGGTTTTAAATGAATATTTTGACGTTTTTGAGGGATTTTTCTTAAATTTTTTTTATACCTAAACTAATCCCGCAAAGCAATAAGCTTGTCTCTGGCGGGAATCGAACCCGCAACCCCAGTACTGATAGACTTGCTTACTGCCAGCTAGCCTGCCGGGGCACCCCAAGTTTCCATATTAAATAAAAAGTTCTTAAAAAATTTGTAAATACACAAAAAATCTTCCAAAAAAAATTTTAAGTCAATAAATAAATTCTTTTGAAGTGTTGCTTTAAATAGAAGATTTTCAATAAAAGGTCCTTCTATTTCAAAACGATCTAACACCTTACATGATTAAGGCTTTCAATGAGCTAAAAATATTTTATCCAAAATTATCACAGGTTACTTGCATGGAACATGGGTTATACCGCGTAGCAGAGGAAATTAGAAGCCAATTCGATTATATTACAATATTGAATGAACAGCCCAATTATTAATAAAAATGCACCTGGAGTTTTTTTTTAATTTTTACAATGGAATTAACATAAGAAAAATGGCATAAGGGGGATTTTGTATTCATAGTTGGGCTGGAAATGTACCCCTTGATTCCCCTTCCACCTCTGCCAGTAGTAACAAGATGGGGCCTGGCAAGATGCTTCAGAATTCTATTCAAAAAACCTTGAATAATTTAAGAATGTCAGAAGAACTCATTGACACCGTAAAAAGGAAAATAATAGTAAATTTAAATAACATCAGAAGTCAACTAGCTTTTGAATTTTTCAATAACGGATATAATGGTGAAACAATAACTAATTAGGAGGGATTTAGTTCGCTTAATACTCAAGTCAAATTAATTTTATTGCAGAAAGTAAAATTGACAATTTGGAAGGAATATTACACAAATTACACAATTCAAAATAAATCCAATACCTTTTTCAGGAAAAATTAAGCATTTCAAAAAATAAAATAAATTTTAAATATCTGTGATCTGATCTGGAATCAAAGTGGGCTATGAAAATAATTTTTTCAAAATGCATTGGCATTCTTCAAGAACAAGACAAAGTTTTAGTTAAAATAAATCAGTAATTAGTTATAAAGATATTTAATATTTTTATATTTTTGTTTTTAGTAAAATTAAAAAACGATTTTTTATGGACATTTTTCAGTTTTTAGTGCATATTTTTTATTTTGTTAGTGCATATTTAAAGCGCAAATTTTCGATTTTTTAGTGCATGAAAATTTTATCACATATGTGTATATACATACATATATATGAATTAAATGTGAACCAAAAAATTGTCAAATACACTATAAAAATAAAAGTCACACAATAAAAAATTAAAATGATTCTTATATCGCCATTAAAAAAAAGTTGCTTTTGTGCTGCAGCGCAGTGATGCATTGCGAACGTATCCAGAGTGTTTTATTCTTTATCCAATTAGAACAGAGAAGTAAAGATCAGCAACGAAACTGTACAAAATTCTTATCAAGCGAAGTGTTAAACAAATTAAAGGAGTTACATTATTTTAAAAAGGCCAACACAGATAAAAATAAAAATTAATTTCCATTAAAAAATTTGTGATATTAATTAAAAAATTAATGAAATTTGCACTAGTGAACAAATTATTTGTATCAATTAAACGTTTTATTCACTTGAATAACTTTTTAATTAAAACTGGTTTTATTTGTCGTTAATGCTTTAATTGAAAAAAAATTAGCGAGAATTTTTCTGTGAACATTTTAAGGTAATTAACGATCCAATTTTTATTTTTTTTTTTTTTTTGTTTCGTCAAACCGAGAAAATGACAAAAGGCTACCTACTACTCTAACTAAGATTTTAAAATCGCAAGGAAAATGCACATCCGTTTAGGGAATAATTGTCTAATTGTCATTATTTAAATGCCGCGAAGAAATAGAAATAATAGAAGATAAAGCTAGCTGTTATACTAATGGATTGTGCTTGACTTGTTTATACTTTGGGTCCGATGAGTAGCAATTGAATAGAAAAAGCTTAGAACACATTTTGAGTGTTTCAAAATTTACGCAAGATTAGAATTGTGCTACCATTTGTGCAGTAAAAAAGAACAATTAAACAGCCAACAGGTTAAAGATTAATTACGAATGGCTATGCTAAGCGAAGGGTTTTTTTTGAAATAATTATGCAACTTTAAAAAATTAAAGCTGGTGTTTCGAGCGATAACGTTCTATCAAGCAAATTTTCACGGCGATGGGTTTCTTAACTCATTTACTTTTAGTTTTTAGTTTTATTTGTTATTTATTTATATTAAGATAAATATATTTAATTAAATCTTATTATTTTTTTACTTTTTATTTTTATAAATATATTTTATTAATTATTATAAAATTTAGAAACTAGCTGCCGCAGCCATTAATATTTCTTATAAGTAATTTAAAGCAGAAAGTTTTTTAACTAAGCTTATGGCCGTTTTCTCATTACATGATTAAATTTTTTCCCAACGAAAAACTGCACATTAAAGAAATTTGGTTTTCTCAATGTCTCATTTGCTTCTATTCTGTCGCAAAGCTAACCAGCACTCATCTGCCGATTATTTATTTTCCTTTTATTTGCCGTACAGATAAATTCAATCAGCTGACTCCCAACTTTTACATGTATTTTGAGAGGTGTTGCCAGCTTAAAACCATATTTTTTGTCTGTATATTGAGAAACCCAAAATTGTTAACAGACAGTTTATCGGTCTAATAAATTTATGTTGACATTAAGTAACAGGCAGTTTGACGGTACATTGAGAAAATGGCCATTAGAGTATCAATCAGTTTTCTTAGAAACTTTCTGACAATATTGATAAACTAGCTTAAGAACCATTTTATATTTGGGTACCCTGGGAAATTTTTCTTAATACTTAACGTACGGTCACATATGGTAAACAATGTTTAAATTTTAAAAAGCTTCAAATAAAAATGGGAAAACATGTTTGCCCCGTGTTCACATATAAAAATATTTGCCTAAAAATATGTAAATATTTGAACAAATTAAATAAATAAAATTACTTTTAATTAAAACTAAAAATTAACATTTTGATGGAAAATATGCTTTTCTGGTACAAAAGAGCGAGAACAGCAGTTTTAAAAGTAAAAGAGGATAACAATAATATGGTTAAATTAAACACAGTATGTTTACAATATTCTTTAAAAAAAAGTCTTGTTGGAGATGACCATATTTAAACATGTTTTTATACTGGGTGTGCGACAAAGCAAAAAAAGAACAACAAGCCATCCGCAAAACAACACCTCTATCGAGAAAAAGACTAAACCTAGAATAAGCAAAGTAATCTTTGCCAGTGCAAAAGCAATGATTCAAAAAGGAGCCTATGGCCCAGTTTGACCATGAAGTGCACTCAGCTACCTTTTTCTTGTGAGAGGTTTTTGTGCCCTGAATGTGATCCAATTTATTCCAAATTTTATTTATTCGTTCAGAACAACACTTAAGCTTAAAACTTTTCCTAGAAAAAAAAATATTGCAAACGAAAGTCAAATATGGTCTGGCCAGACCATGTAGTGCATCTAAGGGTTAGAAAGCTTGTTTTTGAAAATAAAATATCACATAAATTAAACAAACCATATGCCGTTTATCTTGAAAAGTTGTTTCAGAAATGACATATGCCCCCACCTAAGCCAACGAAAGTCTTGAATGAAAAGCAAAAACATGAAAAAGTGCAACTTATTTAAATTCTTTTCGTTTAAGCTCTGAAAAAAGCGAAAAACAAATACACAATTACAAACACACAAATAAAAAATTACAAATAATTATTTTACTTGCAAAGAGAAAATAAAAAAAAATTAACAAAAAAAGTAAGACTACAATTTAAGTCGCACTAGTATAAATTTAAATAATGAATGTTGTTATTGCTGCTACTTTGTAGTTGGTGGATATTGAATACTGCCAATGAATTATGTTGCAGCCACAACAAAAACTGAAGTATCGTTTTCTGCTGGTTCAAAGCAGAAGGAAAAGCGACATAAAGCTTAACAGAGACTGAAGAAGCAGCAATAACAGCAAGTGGCTGCTGCTAACTTCTACCAGTATCGTGTACTGGTAGTTGCTGTTAATGTTTTCGGCTTTTTAAACAACAACAGCAACAACATGATTTGCTGTTTGCAAAAGCTTCTTTTTACTAGTAAAATTGTTAAAATGACAACAACATTTTATACGACTATTGTTTGTATCTTGTTTTTGTTTTGGGCAAAATCTCTTTGCTCAACTTGACTCTTGGCTTGTCTTTGTGGCTCTGACTGTGACTTTGGCTCTTATGTTGTATGTTTGTGTTGTTTCGATTCGTTGAGTTTTCTTTTTATTTGTTTTTGTAGTGCGTATGACGATTTTTGTTGTAAGTCGGGAATAAAACTCGATCAACAAGCGTCTTCTATTCACAGTTTACCGGTTGCCTTCTGACCGATCAATCGATCGTTTTGAAGTAGTCTGACTATTCAAGTGGAATTAAAAATAAGAAATCAAAAAAACTAAACAAAAGAATCTTGTGCCAAAGAAACAATAGGATATTTTGTGGATTTATTAATTATTAATATATTTATTAAAAAAAAAAATCATGTTCAAGTTTGTGTGTTTATTCGCCCTAGTGGCAACATCCGCTGCTGCCAGCCAACAAGCCACCGAAGCTGATAGTCTTCTGACAAGTGCTTTAAGAATGGTCAAAGATTGTGGTGATCGTTCAGTGGTTTTATGCTTAAAGGTAAGACAGCAGTGATAAATCACCACAAAAATATACAGCCTGAAAAATATTATAAAATAAAAAATTTTTTGAAATCAAAACTTTGAACTAACGATAATTGTGTTAAAATAAAACCAGTGCTTAAAATAATGTTTTAAAATAGTATTGAAATCTTTCTGTCCCTTTTGCTGTTCGATTTTTTTTAACTATTCTTTTTTATAATGTGTCAAATTATTCGAAAACTTTATAAACATTTTTTTTTAAATGAAAAAAAATTTACAAAATTAAATTACAACCAACAATCCTTCTTCTGTGCTATAAAACTAAAAAAGTGCTGCAATCGCTTAAAACACAGATTTTAAAAATATCAACACTTCGAATATAAATTACGTGTTTTATCATAAAGTAACAAAGTGTTAAGATTTATTATACAATTTTAAAATTTATTTATTTAAAAATAATTAAAAATTATGAAATTCAAGGAAATCAAATTAATGATTTAAGACAATATTGAAATAAGCTTGAAAAAATTCTGAAAAATTTAAAAATTATCTAAAATCAGGCCGTCAACGCAAAAGTGGCCTAAGTCACATTACATCCATTGAATATTTGTATTATTAGAAGGGGGAAAATTACTGCAAAAACAATTTTAATATGTTTATGTTTGGTAAAACAAGAGATAGATAGGTTTTGTATTGAATTTAAGCAAGTTTTAAATATTTTGTTTTAGGCCACTTTTGCGCTGACGGCCTTAAATATAATTTCATCTTAATACGAATAATATTTTAAAACTCAATTTTATATTTGTGTCAGAGTTAATTTACGAATGAAATATTTCTCACCCGCATTTCGGAACAAAAGTAAATTTAAAAGAGAAATAATCAACCCTATCGTGAATAATTTTTTCCTTAAAATGTTTCCCCTTTCCACATATTTGCGATCATGAAAACTTCCATGCAAAATAGTTTAGAGGTTATTCAAAGAAGAATAATAACGTGAAAAAATATTTACCTGAAAAAATTCCCCTAATCGTTACTAGTTTTTTCCCTCGTTATTTGTTCACTTTTGCCTTTGATTTTCTCTCTTTATTTTTGCTGAGTAACTTTATATGTATTTAAGTAATTCGTATATTAAGGGCAAGATCGGTTCATAACGCACAAACTGATATATTGCCAATTTGTGGAGCTTTCGAAGGGCGTGGTGACAGAATTTTAGAAAATATTTTACTGCATAAAAATCCAAAAGTGCAAAAAACTAACGCTTAAACCAAACTAATCCCTCCAATACTAAATATTTTGGTTTATTATTAGTAATTTTTTTAAAATATAAAAGTGTATATTTTTGAACAAAAATTTCATTGTTATTTATTTTGTTTTTATCTGTCTTCTTTTCTTACATTCACTGGAGCTGATAGCGTGAAAAACTTTTCACAGGACACTCACGATTGTTTTTTTTTCTTCATGGAAACAAAAATTGCGCTTGTTATTAACGATAGGGGTGATTGTAGTTTAATTAATTAAACTTATAAACAACGATTAAAAATGTATGTTTATTAATAAAGAATTAGGAAAGAACCGGAGCAACTAGAGATTTGGTTAGGAACAGCTTTATTACATAAAAAATAGAAAGTTTAATCTGAGCGTAATATTTCTCCAGAAGAAAGAGATAAAGAGTGTGTATTAGGTTATTTAGCACAGTGATGCATTTTGAGTTTAATTTTCTTTTGGGCCAAATTGATGATCTAAAAGGGACAAAATATCTTTGCTAGGGTCCAAAGATTATATCAGAATATATTTGATTGCACTGGCAATAGATTCTGGTAGACGAGAAGAAAAATATGCATTTCGAAGTTTTTAAAGATCACATCGCAATTTTATCTTATGGTGTTTTCTTTTCTACAAAAAAGTCTCATTTTATTTAAAAAAAATGCAATTTGGTGTTTGTTTGTTAAAAATGCTTTACGCAGGTTTTATTCTTAAAAATTCACCATTACATGTCATAAGGCATGGCACTTTACGCCCCGTATAAATCAAGAGTGTTGATAATGCCCTGTAAAAAGATGGCTGCTGTTTATATATAGGGTTACCAGGCGAAGTATGACGTAACCCGTAATGCTATAGACTGGAACCCACAGGGTAGTACAAGAAGAGGACGACCAGCACACACTTGGCGAAGACAGCTAGACTTAGAAGCTTTGAGAGCAGGCAAAACCTAGAACGAAATAAAGAACCTTGCACCAAGTAGAAATGAATGGCGAAACTTTGTTGAGGCCCTATGCTCCTTATAGGAACTAAAGGAACCAATATATACCAGGCGAAGTTGGGAAAAAATCGCCTCTAATCAAGAGAATAAAAATTTCAAGTTTTAATAGTTATTTTTTCTATTATTTTATAGTAAAAACAAAAGAAAGCATTGCATTGTTAATTGTTGGTTGTCAGTGACGTAAAATATAAATGGATTCGGTGTTATAAAATGTTTTGGAAAAAAAACGTCAAACGAAGAAATCGTAAAACTTGGTGTTAATAAATCGGCAATCTGGCAAAGGTTTTTTCTAGTTTACATATTTAATGAACAACGAACTAAAGAAATTGGAACTTCGTAATTAATTTTGTTTATTCATTTATTTGTTTATTTAATATCAATCTATTACAAAATTTGGTTTTATGTATATTTTTTTATATTTTGAAGAACAAACTTTTTGTCAGCTGTCAAAAACTGGGCAATCCAATTTTGTGTTTTGTTCGCGTCAAATAAAAAATTGCAGTATAACATGTTCGGCAAGACATTTTATACATGAACCTTTTAAAATGTGGTATTTTTTGTAGTAAAGAAAACACCATTAGAATAGGTTAAAGTTGTCCCAATTTTGCATGTTCGAGCAGCATATTTTTTTATTTTTTTTTTTTCATTTATTTATTTAATATCGATTTTCTAATACAACAAGATAAGTATATCTTATAAATTAAAGTATTAGAATCAGAGATGTTAAAAAATAATATAAAATGTCAAAAGTTTTACAAAATTTTGGGAGAAAAATACATTAATTTTTAGAAAACAGAAAAAATACATAAAAAACAAAGATCAATTTATGTTGAAAAAAAAAAAAATAAATAATAATAATAATGAAATATATGTAACTAATTGAAATAAAAACATTGATTTAAAATTAAGTTAGGAAATCAATAAGCATTTTCTTAAAATTTGTAGAAAATGTTTTATAGACCGATATACTGCACGAATAGGAAAAAAGGGGGAAAATTTCACCCCCCCCCCCCTCTTAAAATTAAATTCCGATGTTATATTTTAAGACGGCGTCACACGTTAATACTTTGGTTTTCAAAAAACTATTATGATAAATTTAAAGTTTAGAAAAATAATTATTTACGTGATGTAAAATTTGTAAAAACAAAAATCCAAAACTTTTAACAAATTTTGATTTAAAAATACTGAAGAGTTACTTAAGGTGCATGTTTTTTACATCTGACTTACCAAATTTTCCACTGCAAAATTCACCTTTATAATATTGCTTTTGTAAAAGTCAGATGCAAAATCATCTGACAAAATTTCAGTTAGAGCGTGCTCTATTTTCTTTTGACATCAACTGTGTCAGAAATCTATGACGGAAGGAAACCTGCAGCGGCAGTCCTCAATTGACGGAATCATTAGCCGGCTGAAATTAGTATTTTACAATACCGATATATGTATTACCATTTTACCATTGAATATAAATTATAAACATATATTCACAATAAAAGTTTCATTTATATATCCTAAATTGGTATCTTCGAATTTAAAGAAAATATGTTGAGATGGCTGAACTCTTTTACGGCAAAAATAAAACATAGAGACAATATTATAAACCTTATGTAAAACAGCATATTGAGAGAAATGCACAATTACATGTGACTTGAAAAGTTGACAAGTCAGATGTAAAAACATGTCGTGTACATGTACCTTTAGCTGCTTTCAATGTTTACCTTATACTACAAGCATATATAGGGAATAAAAAAAGTAACCTTAACCAACAAGTCCTTAAAAGTTTTTAATAGAAAAGGAATTAATAAATGAAAAAACTAATATGCCCATTATTACTTTATTGGCATTATGTAAATGGCAAAAATGTATAGAATTGTATGTTATGTAAAGAATTAAGTTATGCACAGGAATTTTGATATATTAATTTCGAGTTAAATATTAGACTTACAATCATTATGACATTATTACTATGATATCTATTACTATTATTAGCAAAATGTAAACAGCAAATACGTACAGTTTTCAATAAAAAAATTAGCTTCAAACGAAGCTTCAAACGAAGGGAGAAATGTAAGAGTTTCGCTCACGGAAGGCATGAATTTTATATGACAAGTTCCCGCTTTGAAGCAATACATTTCTGACATAAGAAGTACATTAATCAAAGCATATAAAAACTGGTGAGATTAGCTATCAGTTTTACACGCTGAAAATTTTGTCTCAGCTATTTTTTTTAAATTCTCCCTTACAAGCCTGCTTCATAGTACTGGAATGACGTTGTCAAATTAAAACGTACAATATTTTATACAGAGACACAAAATAATGCGAACGTAAAAACGTGTCCAGGTCGGAGATCAGCAACAAATTGTTGTACTAATACGCACTCATACTTATTTCAATGTTATTCAAGCTCATATTTACTCAGAAGTTTGATTTATTCATCGTATTAATACCCTGCAAATTATATTGGACCACCTGATCCAATTTGATTAAATGGACTACTCCATGGAGTGGTCCGATGTAATGCAAGATGGATCATGCCATTGTTAAAAAGTGTTTGTAGTGAGACGACATGTCTTCGTTTTTTAACGACATGTTTTCGTTTTTAAACGAAGCTAAGCCTAATCCTCTTGTGTATACAATGAAGTAGTTTTAAGACTACTTCTTTGTAATCTAAAGCATGGTTATATGATCCTGCCCTAGGACATCGTAATGTTAAATAGACCAAGTTTTTTCTATACGTTTTGGTTACTTTTGGACTAGTCCTAGCCCCTTGTGGCCTACATTTTACACGCGTGTTTGGACTAGTCCTATTATTTGCAGGGTACTTAACAACATTTGAAGTGGTTGATTTCTGTTTAAAATTATTACATAATGTAATATTTATATTAGGAAATAGTGTTAAATGTTGTGTATTTTATTGTTGAAAAAAGAATAAGGCTTCAATTGAATTTGAATTGATGATTTCTGATACTGTTTGATAACAACAATAGAAGATCGTGAACGATTAATTGCGATAGACTTTTAGGGGACGGACATTGTTGGATTGATTCAAAAAATGATTCTGAGTTGATCGGTATAATAAAATATATTTTCTGTTACACACATCAGCAAAACACATAATACCCTCACCACTATTGTGGTGTGAGTATAAAAAACAACAATTTGAATTAATTTTGCATTTTTGTACCTAGACCACCGTAGTGGAGAGGGTACTACACAATCGTCGTATTGGGTATTAAATAGTCGGGATTAACCGACTATACTTTCATAACTGATTA
This sequence comes from Pollenia labialis, assembly GCA_949318255.1. NCBI lineage: Eukaryota > Metazoa > Arthropoda > Insecta > Diptera > Polleniidae > Pollenia > Pollenia labialis. The sequence continues at coordinate 132,782,517 of OX439139.1, forward strand.
GTATTATTAGCAATAGCAAAAATTGGAATTGCGGGTAAATGTAGTGTCTTAGTGTGTTTCTTGCAATTTTTATATATCCCACGTTAAGAACAGGGTTGACAGGTTTTTTCACCTTCATCGCCAAATAGCATACTGAAAATCGCAAAAAATCGTCAGAAAATTATTTTCTTAGATTTTTGATAGAAAAAAAATTCGCAAAATAAAAGTTTTATATAAAATAATTAGAATTGTGGTTATTTTGTTGAACTATTTATGGTTTTTAATCCAAATTTTTAATATTTTAATCAGGCTTAAGTTCATCAAATTTAATTTTCATTAAATTATTTTTATGAAGAAAGGAAATTTACAACATGAAAATTAATTAAAATTGTTATTGATAATCATTCATTCTTGACTGACCTGAGATTCGAACCCAGGCGGCTGGTTACCATGACATGTTTCGATCACAACCACTTGATCTCCTCATTTGGATTTATATAAAAAATTGTAAACATGTATATTTGAGGAGGTCCATAACAAAACGCAACAATTCCACTTTTAAAATTACCTGTTTTTTTTTTTATTGAATCATTTTGTATATACTTAAATCTTTATAGTCATTGTTTTAACGAATTAATTTAATTTGAATAGGATCAAAACGCAACAGTTTTACATTCAAACATACATGGTACTGGCTTTAATTACGTTTTTTTTTGGTTCATTTATCCAAATTTTGTAAAAGTGAAATTGTTCAATGTTGTTGGAGCTTCCTCAATTCACATTTATTTTAATTTTCCACATTTAACCTTATTCTAGTAATGTGCTTATATTATAGAAGACAACCGCAAAACGCTTAACATTTGTGCTTCTGACTTGAAATCGCATAATACCTGCGCTCTGTAAATCGCAATCGCAATGAGTTTGACGAATTTAAATTGCAAAAGTATGCTGAAGGGAACTAGAATGTTTGTAAGAAATTATGGCAGTTCGGAAGCAAAACGCACGAGTTTCGGAACACCGTAAGAAATCTGGCGTTTGACGATTTTAAATCATGCAAAATGGCTGATTATCTTAAACCTCAGTTAATCAGTTAATTGAATTTTGCAAAAAAAGATGAATTTAACCAAGTACGCAAAATTTTTTTGATTTTCTATGTGAATAAAAGTCAGAATTTGGTAAAAATTTTTATTTATTTGAAGCTAAGGATAAATTCTTAAAAGTTGTATTCAAATTGGATATTTGTTATTAAACTGGAATACCTAAAGTCACCTTAAGGCCCAACTATAATATGCATAAGCTTGCTTAAGCTTCTGTCAAAAATTTACAAAAAGCCGCTCAAATGCATTTAAAAAACGAAATCAAATGATATTTGATTCCGTGCGGAAAGTGCGATCTGTTTCGCACTTTGCTTAAGCAAAAACAGTTAAAACCAAATTAAACCAACATTTTTCTTAAGTTTAATATGGTTCGACACACATGAAGAACATGTATTTGAACAATTGCTTAAGCCAACTTATGTATATTATAGTTGGGCCGATAGTCCGCTAAATGAATTACAGGAATTATTTTTAAAAATAACCTTCTAACCCAGATTCGTTTTCTAAATTAGGCATAAAAATTTTTTTTTATTTATTTCGTAAAAAATTGAGTCAAAATTTATAAAAAAAAAACTGTGCTTGAAACTATAATGAAAAACCTGATATGAATGCAACTATTTTTCAAAATTTTCTGATTTTCTTTCGCTATTTATTTAACTATTTTGCTATGCTATCCAGTGCACATTATTATTTATTTATTTTAAAAATCCCATTTCATATGAAATCGAAAACGATTGTGATAAGGAAAATGTGCGAAAATCTAAAAATGCTTCAACAATATTTTTTCAATGTTTTTAATGTAATTATCTGGCAATATTATCAATTTATCACCTAAAACAATCGAAAAAACTTAGCCAGTACTCATAAATTTTTTCATATAAATATGAAAAAGAAATCAAATGTGTTTTAGAAATCGCAAAAATTATCGCCAAATTTTTTTAAGTTCAGGGCTGCCAGGTACTTTTTTCCTTGTCCCCAAAAATTAAAAAAAAATCCCCTAAAATCCCCAAACTAAAAATCAAAACCTTAAAAAGTTAATATTGTCTTTTGTTTTTTTTTCTGACCAAATTTTGAATCTTGTTAAATAAAAATTTTAAATTTTTTTAAAAATAGTAAGGAACATTTTAATAGGAAATCCCCAAAAATCCCCAAATAAAAATTTTTAGTAAAAAAATTATTTGATTTTGTTTTTAGCGACTGGTTTCGCATTGTTTTTAAATCCTTTTTATGCGATTCCAGTGAGGAATTACAAGCAGAGCAATCTGCGGTTTTTGAAGACATATGAGCCAATTTATAAGACTTTGGAGGTTGTTCAGTCGGTTTTAGCCATCCTTGAAATCAACAATACAATACATACCTCCGTCATTTATTTAATACCTCGAAGCATAATAAGTACTGACCAATAGCCCAGCATTCTTTTACCCAAACTTTAGTATATTGTCTTTTATATTTCGTCACCTAATAAAAAAGGCCCTATCTAACGTTTTGAAAATTTCATTGCCTTAAACTGTTGTTTTGACAATTGACAATGTTGCATATTATGCAAATTGTCAGTTAGGCCTTTTAGCGTTTACCATAGTATCTTTTGAAGATATGGCCTTTTGTTTTTTGATAAAAAAAATCGCAAATTTTAGTCGAAAGATTCCAAAATTTTTTTGTGGACCTTTGTGTTGATGCAATACATTAGAATCAATGAAAACGTCGATTTTTAATTGTTCGTTAGAAAGAACCATTTGCGTTTCAGGTAACAATTTACTTATTTTTGGGAAAGATATATTTGCTTGAAAATTGTCTTAAAAAAATCAAAAATTGTATGTTTTGTCAACGTTTTTAGATTTCTCTTTCTTGATTCTTCCTTTTTAAAACACTCACTCAAGAATAATAACATACGTTTATTAAGTCTGCGTTTATACGGCTCATGTCTTATTGACATAATTCTTCCTTTGTCTTCTTTGACCATGAATTGGCGTTCAAATGATTCATGTCATGTTGACGACATGTTTTTTTATTTTGTATAGTCGTTTCTTTTCCCCTCGTCCCTCTCGCCTATAAAGCGTAGTCATGTAATTTAAACGTGAGCCGTGTGAACACAGACTAAGTACCTTTTACATACTTTACAAAAATTGCAATCGTAATTTAGACCAATCCCCCAAGTCTAGCAGTCCTGGCCCTGGTTAAGTGTGGCCATTTTCTTCTCCTTCTCTCTCTCTCTCTCTCTCTCTCTTGTTTTAGATCTCTGCACCTTATTATTATTGATCAATTTTCAAATTCATAGATAAATTTTCGTATTTATGCTTTACCTTAGGCATATATTAGCATATTGAGCTTATAGTTGAATAACTTTTAATTAGTTAAATCAAATTAAATTTAATTGAATTTGTAAAAATATTTTTATAAAGTAAAATTAGTTTTCGTTTTGATACAACTACATATGTAAATAATTCTTCGTATAATACTGGCCTATTTAAATTTCACCAGATGTTTAAATACATTTTATCGGTTTTTCATTTGAAATCAAAAATAAATATACATTTAATGAAAATAATAAATAGTAAAGGATATAAAGGGTGTTTTTTTAAATTGACATTTATGATCAGTATACTCTGGTGAATCATCATAAATAGATGAACAACGCTCCCAAATTATATAAATTTACTTTAAAACTCAGTAATTGATTCGTGCAAACTAAAAATGACCTCATGATTGTTACAGCGCATGGCTCATTTTTGGCTCAATAAATATGATAATAAACGAGATTGTCACATATGGAGAAAGACCAAAACCCAGTTGACCCTACAGACTCAATTCAATACAGGAAAATGCACCGGTTGATTCGGCTTAAACACTGGTGGCATTATCGCACCTTATTTCTTCCAAAAGCGAGGCAAATTTTACGTCCAAAGTTGAATTGATTTAAATTGAACAATGATCTCGTTGGTATACAAAATATCGCTTTATGGTACATAAGTATTAAAATTTTCGATCGCAAATATCGCGAATACGAGCACTAACTTCGAAAAATTACTAGCACCCTTAAATGCAACGTACTGAATTGGGCTGCCCAGCTTGTTAAAAAAAAGTGTAAAATTCGTGCAAAGTGGAATAAATCAAATCTTATTCTTATTAAGAAGTTTACGTAGTGCCTACTTATCACGGCACCCATTCACATAGGTATTAAGCACCCTTCTAACCTCTAGAATAAGTTTCGTCAAGAAGAGACCCGCTGACCATATGACCAAAATCTTGTTCAAATATTAATGCCATTTCTTTTGTATAAATTAAATTTGTTTGAGCTGAAAAAATCACCTTTTACCATATAAATATACAAATGCTGCAAATGGTAATAAAAATCTGCTTAATTAAACTAATTAAATATATATGTAAATTTTTAAAATACTTTTAAATTGTTTAAGAAATTTGTTTGATGCTTGCGTTCGTTCTATGTAATTTATTGTGTTTGTTCTAATAATTTCCATTGTTTTACTTTATTTTTTCAAGGAACGTGCTCTTCATTACTTCGACAGCGAAAATGGCGATGTTAAATTGACTGACGGCATTTCTCTAGTGAAAACTGATGATATTCCCGTAGGACGTTCGCTTAATGACATTGTTCTGCCCGAAGAAAACGATGCACGAGAAAATGAAGTTGATTCTTTATTGGTTGAACGTATAGCACGTTTCTTTGGCACCCACACCTTGCAATTCAAAGTACCGAAGGACTCCATTCAGGATATGCAACGTGCCTTAGAAGAATGTAAGTAAAAATAAAATTAATGGAAAAAATGCCAACAAGACGTATTGGCCAAATGAAATATGATAAATTGTATGTTCGTTGTATAAAAAAAAAATGAAAAACAAAAAACTTGTCTGGAAAAACAACAGACAATCTGTTGCAGGAAGATTTTGTTCAAACAAAAAAATTAAAATCAGAGATGTGAATTTAACAGAGGCAACGAAATTTGTACATCAAAGTTTATTTTGGCAGTCGATTAAACCATGACAATATCAATGTAGGTTAACAAAAAAAAAACGGCAACACATTCAGGCTAAAAAGAAAAACATGCAAAAAGAAATCCTGTTTTTGTTTATAAATATTTACTGGCTTGTCTCTTTCAACCAGCTTTGAAATATGTTACAACGATTAAAGCCTGATTTTTCTTTCAGCAACAAGATGTTGATGCAGCTTCTTGTTGCAAAATTTGATTTTGAGGTCAGTGTAACGGATAAAAAACATATATATAAATTTCTTTGCTTTCTTTGCAACAAGTTTCATTTTTTTTTTTTAAATAAATGAAAGAAAAATACAAAAACAAATATTTCTATGAGACATTTGAAAGAAACGCTTTCATCGCTACAGGTTTTATTTCATTAATTAGAGCTATTTCCAATTAAAAGCCAAAGAACGGTTAATAAAAATTTATTAGAAAAAAATAGTGATTAAAATGACACCATTTTAGCACAACAACAAATTTGTTTATGGACACAGTAAGATTTTAAAATTTTCACGCACATGCACGTTTTCTTTACGAATATATTTATATTAAAATATTTTAAGTCTACAAAACTAATTTCTTTTATGAAGTACCAGGATTCTTAACCAAATTGATGATGATTGATTTTTTACTTCAAAAAAGTTTTATTTGCAGCAGCTAAAATTTTCTTAAGGAAATTTAAATTTTATACTGACATTATGTCACTAGTTTGTATATACATATGCAAATTTATAAATATTAAGGTGAATAAATATCTCAATTTCAGAAATATTGTTAATTCCCCAAATAATACATACATTAATCTCTTTTTTTAATTTTTTACATATTTTACATTTTGTAAATAATATAAAAAATATATATCAGGAAACAAAAATTATGCTTAAGTAAACGTCAAGGCTTTTAAAATAATTTTCTTAATTGTTTACGTCATGTAAAAAATTAAGAACTATGTAAAATGTATTTGTGAAAGTCAGAGTTTATATATTAAATTCAAAATAAAAGTAAAAAATTAAAATATTACACGACTTTGTAGATTTTTACATACTCTACTTCATGTAAAAACTACACAAAATCTTGAAGTGATTAAGAATAGTTAAACTTTTAAGTTTAAAAATATAAATGTTTTAATTATTTACCTCATGTCAAGAATACAAAACTATATAAGACTAAAAATTTTGAAAAGGGAAAACCGCTTACTTAAACTCTTTTTCTTAAAGACACCAAACATTAAGTAGAAGTAACTAAATTTTCTCAATTTACTTTTAAAGTACCATTTTATATTGGTGTATTTAACTGTGTAAAATAATTAAAAAAAAAAAAATTTTTGCAAAAATTAAAATTTTCAATTTTTATTGTCTTAAAAAAGCGTTTTAACATAAAAATGCAAATAGTACATCAATGACATACTCTTTTTAATTTCAAAAATACATCATAATACTTAAAAATTATGCATAAGTAAATTTTTTTGCTTAATAAATTAATTTTATTTAATTGTTTACATCATGTAAAAAATGCAAATTATACAATCTGCTTGCTAGTCGAAAATAAACAGTAATTTGCAAAGACAAAATTTGGCGTAATTAGAAAAACCAAGTAGAAAATGTAATAAATACAATTATTGTTTTTAGATTAAAGTAAAATCTGCATTTTACCAATGGCTTACATATGTATAAGGACATTGAACGAATTTGGCTATGTTAAATATAAAATGGAAATAATATTTGTATTTACCCACTTTTTAAAATTTTTTAATTATGAAAAATTAGAAAACTTTAATTGAAAAGCTTAAATTCTAAATTATAAAAATTTTATAGCAATATGTAAAATAAATGTAAAAATGGAAAAAGCATAATTTTCTTAAACAAAAGTAATCGGCCACCAATAAAAGTTAAGAAAATTTAACTGGTAATTTTTTACATGGTGTAAAAACGTAGAAAACTAAGCAATAGCTTTAAATAATTTAAAGTTTGTTTTTACAAAGTGGACACTTTTCCATTTTGTTGTTAACATTATTTATGTAAATTACAAATTTTATATAAACAAGTGTAAGTTTGTAAATCTTTAAAGCTATTTAACATTTCTTACACTGTGTAAAACATATACATATGTATACATAAGTAAATTTGTTGGTAAAATAAAATGTTAGTTAGCTTTTTGTGATGTATTTGCATTTTGTAGACTATGAATATACTCGCATTTACTGCATATAAACAAAAGCTAAAGTTCTTCTAAAAATTAATTTTAAAAAAATGTTAAAAATGCTAGTACAGATATACTTTTACAAAAATTATTAAAAATTTAGTACGAACCGTTTTATTTTCCATATTCGACGTTTCGTAAAATGACTTTAGAAACGAAACATCGACAATATTTAATCAAAAGAATCGGTTCAAATGCTAGTAAGTTTTTGGAAAATCGAGGCATAACCGCAAAAAAAGCTTAAGTAACACTATTTTCAATTTTCGTTTTTTCTAATAAACTAGTTTATAGGCAACACTTGCATCATCTCCTAAAATGTCATGGTCACACAAGGAACCGTTATGATTTATTAGCAAAAATAATTTTATCTCAAGCGACAATATTCATACAAAATTTTTATAAAATAAAATAGAAAAAACCTTCTCCTGTACAATTTTGTTTTTGTCACTTAAGCTTTTTTTGCGGAAATGACTCGAAATGTTTACGTATTTTACATTATGTAAAAATATCATTTAATGTTTAAAGTATCTAGCAAATACTTCAGGATGGAGTGAAATCAAATGTTACATAATTATTTAATATTACGTAAACAAAATATTAAACTATTAAAATTTTGATTTTACTTAACTTAAAGTTAACATTATGTCAGAAATGTAGAGAATAGATTATTTAGTGATTTATTTTTTTTTAATTTTTATATTTATTTAAATAACTTGCTTTACTTTTACCTACCTCCTCTAACAAAATATTTAAAGCCATTAGTTAATCGGGAAATTACTTAATTAACCTCACACACCACAATATTATCTACATGTGTTTATTTATACACACAAATGAAAATGTAATTAAATTAAAATCATTTTCCATAACCCTTACAATATCCTTTTGTCCTGAGTTTTCTCTTTAAAGCAAGTTCGTATTAGAAAATATCAGTGCCACGTTTAATAAATTAAGTGCATCATTTGTAACCACAAATACGTGAGAATTTAACTGACAACAATACTCTCTGATAATTTTGTAATTTACGAAAATATATTTGAATATACCTATGGCAAAAAGGAAAAAGAGCTTAAGTCGACTTAAGCAAAATTTAAAATTATGGCGACTGAATGTTTAAAAGTATCCATGCCAAAGTTTCAGTTGCTTTGTACGATTTTTGAGAGTAACATTTACAAAACTAAAACTATAGACTTAAGCAATTTTTCCTTATTGCCACAGAGATATTAACTGCACTATGAAATTTGTTTAAAGTTTGTATGTCGTGCAAATTCTTTTAGTTTTTGTTAGAAGTTTTAGAAAAGAAACTTTGTATGGAAAAAGTTCTAATGATTCATTAAAATTGCAAAAGTTTTTCGAAAAACTTTCTTAAATCAAATTTAGATTTGCTTTATTAAAGAAGAAAAAAAAACTTTGAAAATATGATGGCGGAAAACTTTGATAATACTTTAAAATAGCATGTTGCAGTAAATAAATATAGAACTTTTAACTACAAATCACTTTTTTCTTTACGATGACAAAAATGTTTGATATGTATATACATTTTTTTATTAAAAGTAATATTTTTTTTTTTTAAAACAAGAAAAAAATACTTCAAAGTGTACAAAGACGATATTGCAGCCATCGGTTCGGCTGTTGGTTTTTTTTTTTTTTTTGACACAAAAGTCAAAACTAACCTATTAATAAAGCAGATACCAGAGTTGTAAAAGTTGGTACATTTGTATTTTTTTTTTTCAAATCGATATTTAACAACAATGGTAACAGCGTTAATAGATTAAGTACAAGTGTACGTATTTTCGGTACTTTTCGATATTCGAAAGTAAAAAAGCTTATTTAGTACAATTAAAGCAAATCTATTTTTAATGGACGGGACATTAGACTGCCATTAGCGCATATGGGATTTCTTGTTTTTGCGAATTTGCCTAATGGCACCCCACAGATCGGTTCCTTATCCCAAAAAAGTAATTATTGCAAAATTTTATTCAATTCGGTTGGGGGAAAATGGCGCCTAAAAGCCCCCAAAGTTTACTACAATCAGCATTTTTGCACAAAAGTTGACTTTGGGCTTGAATAACTCAGCTTTATGTCCTTCATTTCAGTAATATGTCATTTTTATGAGTAATGGGTAATAGCTGAGTTATTCAAGCCCAAAGTCAACTTTTGTGCAAAAATGCTGATTGTAGTAAACTTTGGGGGCTTTTAGGCGCCATTTTCCCCCAACCGAATTGAATTAAATTTTGCAACAATTACTTTTCTTGGAAAAGCAACCGATCTGTGGAGTGCTGCAAGATTTTTTTTTAAGTGGCAGTCTAACGGGACATACTACAGTGATATTTATAGGGATGCGATTTCCATGCAAACGCTTGTTTATGTCGATAGTCTTAGACCGATGTCGATCATTTATCGCTCCGAAACATTAAATTTGCGTTAAAATCTCATCGATTTGTTTTTCATATTGTTGCATATTTTGTTGAAAATGCATATTTTGTCTTAAAATGCATTTTTTTCATATTTTAAAAAAAAGTTCTTCAAAAAATTTCCAAATTGTATAAAAAAAATTTCCAAAATAAATATTTTTTTAAATCAATAAATAAATTGGAGCTCTGCTTAAAATACAAGATTTCGTCAAAAGATCCTTAAATTTCTTACCGACGCAGCACCTTACATAATTTATCTAAACATGTTAAATGTTACTTGCTAGCCACATGCGTTACATTGAGTTGCAGAGGTTATAAGAAGCCAATTCGATAATATTGATATCATACGGGAAACAATGTGGAAGGAAGAATATTTTGAAAAATTAAAAAATTGTTTGCTACTATTCGAACTCCAATATAACACTGGTACACCGGTTTAAGTGCACTATTTATTTGCATCTGCTTTCAGACAAGAAATGCTACTATAAGAAATCGTTATGTGCACTTACGGTGAATTAAAGAAAACCCGCTTTAAGTCATCATCACAGCAAATAAAAACTATTTTACTTGTACAAAAATTTAATTAAATATTAGTTAATACAATTTTTATGCAGTGATAATTATAGTGCATAAATGCGGAATATGCATATTAGCAACGTGCTTATATCGTCATCTAAAACGCAAAAGGTCATCTCCAACATTTTTAAAATTTTACATGAGAAGCAAAAAGCATTTAAAATTATAAATTGATAAATCGCTTTCAACTGTTTATGATTTGTTTTTTTTTAAAATTTTTTTTTTTGTAAAATCTACCAGTTATTGTAATACATCAGATACAATTAAAAAGTTGATCTTAAATTTTTTGTTATTTATGGTCTTTTGCGATTTAGGTAGCGATATACAAAACAATTTCGGCTTTCTTATATAGTTTGGTAATCGTTCGTTGGTATTATTTTTAAACATACATTTCCATCTCTGAAATATGCATAATTTTTGTTGACATTCGTATTATGTATGAAATTTTGCTGATTTATCACCCTACCTGTGTTGTAACAAGGACTTCGAAATCGGAGTCGAAGTACCCACAAAAACTCGCGACTCCGACTCAAAAAGTTTTCGGCATAAAAAATTTAAAAAAATTTTCTAATATTTTCCATAATAAAATTGCTTTGAAATTGGCGATGGCAATATTTAAAAAATCGATTTGAAATTATTACAGAATAATTTTCTTGCTGTATTTTACTATTTTAAAGGTACTGCATTAAAAAAAGAGTTTCAAGTCAAACAAGGTTCAGTCTCATATACATTTAGCATTAATGTAAGTGTAGTTGTCGGAGTTGGAATCGGACTTAAAAAATGTCAGTATTTGGAGTCGAAGTCGGGGTTAGAATTTTTTTTTTTACTACACCACAGCCCTGGTAATAACAGCGAGTGGGAATACATTTAAGAATATGATATATTTCTCTAATTGAGCATCTTAGCTTTATTTAAATATTTATTTTAATAACAATTCCTAATGAATTTCTGTTTTCCAATTCTTCCCTCTTCTTTAATACAGGCAAATTGTATCTGTTGCTAACTATTTATGCAAATTTACTTAAATAGTTTTAATTCATATTATTAAATCTATTTTGTTTGCAAATCAGTTTTCAACGTTATTATTTTGCTAACAAGGCTTAAAAAAATAAAAATAAAACTTTCTTTACTAAATAAAGAGTGAACAATTTAAATTGAACGTTTTTTCTTATTTCTTCATTTACTTTTACGAATAAAAGTTTTCAGAAACTATTTATTTTAATCGATAAAAATTAATGTTGCCAATATTTACAATGATCAATTGTTTGGCTTGACATTATTTATTTGGCTACAATAATAAAGTGAATGAACGATTTGCTACTTGAATTCATTTATTTCTGGAAAGAGCGAACTTGCAATAATTTATTAAGTAAATAAATGATTTTCATTTAATTTGTTGGCGTTTTGCCAGCAGTAGTTATTGGGAGGTTATTGTTGTAGAAGTATGCTGCCAAGTTTTTAGATCAGATAAGAAGGGAGGGTGCTTTAAAACTAGCTAACTTTTTAAAGTTTTTCTTCCACCTTAAGAAATGTTGACGATATCCAATATTTAAATACAAAAATTAAAAATTGTTTTTTAAACCAGTTCACAAATCAAATCTATTGCAGCTTCGAAAATTGCATTTGCTTCACCGTCTTTCTTAACTTTTCTTCTTTACTACCTGTTAAACTCAATTTGATTAAAAAATTGCAACCATATTATGATTAAGTGTGCGATATGTAGATCAAGCTAATAATTTGTTTAAATAATTTTTTTTATTGAGCCAAATTGCACAAAATTTAATTACTAGTCAGCAATCAAATTTTTTCGATTATTCGGTACCCCTACTCTTTATTTTCTTCACACACAATCACAATTATGCTTTCCATGTTCCAATTAAAAACTTGTATGGCACTTCAGTTTTTGATTATGAGGACATGGTTTGCAAATATGGAGAACATATTTTATTTACTGTTAATATTTAATTGATTGGAAAGTGTGTTGTACAAATTTTTTAATTCATATTTATGAGGACATTCCAACAATTTGTTTTGAATTTTGTTGACTTACTAGATTTACAAAACAATTTCTAGTTTAATTTGTAACAGATCCTATATATTGTTTTGTTTCTCCCCAAATAACTTGGAGAACAATTTCAAGTCTTTCGTGATCTTAATTTTGAGATGAGGCTGGCATTAAATAGGAGAAAGGAAATTGTCAAAAAAAATGTTTACAATTTCAAGTCTTTCGTGATCTTAAGATTGAAATGAGGCTGGAAACGAAATCACCCAATAAAAAATTTTAACATTTGCTAAGCACTTATGGTACCCTGCAAATAATAGGACTAGTGCAAACACGCGTGTAAAATGTAGCCCACAAGGGACTTGGACTAGTCCAAAAGTAACCCAAACGTGTGAAAAAAATATGGTCTATTTAACATTACGATGTCCTAGGGCAGGACCATATAACACAGCTCGGGATTACAAAACAACTTCATGGTTTTCTTAAGAGGATTAGTTTTGAAGGCGTTCAAAAACGAAAACATGTCGTTCAAAAATGAAGACATGTCGTCTCACTACAAACGCTTTTTAACAATGACATGGTCCATGCTTGCATTATATTGGACCAGTCCAGATAGTATTCCATTTAATCAAAATGGGTCAGATAGTTCAAAATTATATGCAGGGTACATTTAAAAAAATAAGCGCACAATTCTGCGCTACACAAGAAGACATACAGCGATGCAGTAAAGTAAGAAGGAACCCTTAAGTGTAATAAAAGAAAAAATAACATTTCAAGTGTCACGGCATTTTCTTACTAAGAAGCAGGTTTAAAAGAAAACATAACTGTTAAAAAGCATTCAGTGTGTTCCAGTTTGTATATGCGTTGAATAAAACGCTTTTTGTGTCAAAAAGATATTGCTACAAAGTGGGAACACACCATATAAAAATCATGTCTTCCGTAAGCGAGACGGTAGCGAAACTCTTAAGGCGAACGTTGCTGTACCCGTAATGTACCGCACCGTACTGTAAGCACGTTGGTGCACTAATAGAACATTTAAAAACGTGTCATATGTTTTCCAATACATAAACAAAAAGCAATAGTATACATAAAGCAATACACACAGTGATGGGAATCAAAAATATTTAAATGGCGACCGCTGTGCAGAAAAAGTACCAAGTGATTTAAATAGTATTAAAACAGTATTTTGTGTATGTAAAAAACGTTAATAATTTTATATTTATATAATAAATTTACAATAAACAAATTTGTATTTTGTTATATATATTTTTTTAGCATACATATGTATGTTGTGTTGTGGTGTATGCACCAAGCAGGATTTTGATACCATTTAAAGCCTTTTATTTGTTCCACATTTCCATTGTATGTGTACCCATATGCATTTGTTTATTTTGTACATCTAAACATATATATATTTGTTTATATGGAAATATGTTGTATTTTATGTTGTTTTGTCGCAATTCCAAAGCTATACTAAAAATTGTACCAAAAAAAGAGCAAAAATACCCGCATTCAATTTAACATACAAGCAGCCCATCACTGCTTTATAACTGTCACGTAACAACGGCATAAAAATCTGTTTTATACAGATCGAGACGTTCCGTCAACGTGACATTTAAATTCAGTAATCATTTACATGGTTTGCAAATAACAAAACGAACCAGACGTTCCGTTAGGGGACGTGGACGTTCGGCTAACTCTGCCTTTACATCTCTGCCTTACAAACCTGGATCGTTTGAAGCTCAATTTTGTATTGGAAGTCTATTTATATAAAATTAAGTTTTTAATCACCCCAGCGGTGAGTATGGTAAAATATTACATTTTATTATACAATGATGGGCAACACACGTTCTATTGTATTTATTCTCGTATCTGTAAAGCAGCATAGGCTTCGTTTCTTAGAAACAGCAATTTTAGAAGACCTTATTACTCATACGTATATATTGCGGAAACGTATACGTTACGTTCCACTTCGAATGATTTTATGCTAGATTTTGTACCAACATTTTAAATTGTCTAGAGTGGTGGTCCCACATCTGGATATTTTACACCGGTGCTACTGAACCGATTATGCTGTTTTTCAATCTCAAACTGCTAAGGACAACTAGAAGCAATTTTGACCCCAATAATGTTCTTTTGTTTTGAGTAGTTCGAAATAAGCGTGATTTTTTATGAAAGAGGGGGTGAATCTATAATATAAATATCAAATTATAACTTTTGTATAAAATAAATGGGTGAATCGGCCTTAAAAGATCCAAACTAGATCTAAATATCGGTAACTAAAGATTATTTGTAAACATTTGTGATTAATTTTGGTCTTCGAGTCATCTTCTGCGCCTACGATCACATATGCCATTATATCAAATTTGGTGACGTACATTACGTCCACGTGTGTCGTAATCCGAAAAAAGTTTTTTTACGTTACAAGTTGTATCTTCACGGATGTAACGATTTGAGTCCAGATTGAAATCTGCGTTACTTCATGCTGGTTATAGTTTGGGACTAAATATCGAATAATTATGATTTAAAATATTAATTTCGTTTAACATAAAAAAATTTTAAAACAGTCCATTTTGCCCCAGAGTTTAAGAAAACTCTACTCAATAGGATTTTTTTTGTATCCGCCTTTGAAGCAAAGTGTCTTTAGCAGATTTTTTTAAAATAATAGATATCTTATCACTATTATAAACATTAAAACTTGTTTTATTTATTTTTATTTTCTAGCACGCGGCAAGAAAAAGGAAAAGAAGAAGTACTTGATGCCCTTGTTGTTGCTCTTCAAATTAAAAATGGCTGCTTTATTGCCATTGGCCATCGGTTTCTTAGCTCTGTTGTCCTTTAAGGCTTTAATTATTGGTAAGATTGCTTTGCTCCTGGCCTCCATAATCGGTTTGAAGAAATTGTTGGAGAAGAAGGAAAACTATGAAGTGGTTTCCCACCCTCATGCTTCCCACTACGATGAACACAGTTACGGGCGTGCGTTACGTGATGCACAAAATTTAGCCTACAGTGCCTACCAACAATAAAATGATGGAATTTCCCCTATTTAAAGCTATTAATATTTTCAAAATTCCCTCAAAACAAAAAATGTTTTCTTTGCAAAAATATTCTTTGTTCAGTTGCTAATCAAAGTTGATTTAATGTTAATATTATTAAAATTTTAGAGCCTCTGGGAGTGCAATACATCCTGATTTAATTTATTGAATTATTTTTTTTTTTTTTAATGTATTTATTTATTTATTTAATTTATTTATTTAGCCAAATTAAAACAACTATGTAAAAAAGAAACATAATATACATACATATTTATTGCAGAGACCAATTGAAAGAAAACATGAAAATAACTTTAAAAGCCATGAGTTTTCGATAGTTAAAAAAAAAAATTATGTATTGCTTGTTGCAGGTGCAAAAAGCTTAAGATGAAAACGTCTAACAACTTTAAATAATTTCAAATAAAATAATTTTAAGTTTCCTACCAAAACTACTTTTAAATTAATATAAATTTCAATACAAGTTTTTAAATAATGACTGAATAAAACTTTTTCTAAGCACACAATTGTCTACACTAGTATTATTTCTACTTTAGCAATTCTGCCAACTCTCTTTTTTTCTTCTTTTAACTTTCTATTTGTAGCAAAAAAAAAATAATACAAAATAATTTTCCATTTTCCTTTTAACTTTCTTCCATTTAATATTTATGCAACTTTTTAAATTCCCTTTGCACTCTGCCTCCTCTTAACTTTTTCTCAATAAATTCTTGATTGATTTCCTTTTCTATTTTTTTACTGCATTTGTACAATTGTTATTGTGTTTTAAATCTTTTATCTACATCTTGTATCCGTTAACTGTAATTTCTCTGCTGAATAATTTATAAACTAACAAGTGCATTTTATTTATAAATAAATTTATTCAAAAAATACTACATCTGCAAAAGAATACATTCTGCCATTTTGCAGTTCTTATGCGTATGTGAAGACTCCTTTTTTCTACTCTTAAAATATACAAATAGTTTTCTTTTTTTTTTAAATATTTCCAATAAAAAAATTCTTAGAAAAATGTTGCATTTAATCAGAATTATTTATATCTTAAGTTGGTTTATTTTCTCTTTTTACTTTTTGTACGACAATAATAAAGAAAAATGAAATTAAAAACAAAAAATAACAAAATTGCTATTTAAATGTAAATATCCTCAATTAAATAGAATTTAACGAAATACCAGCTTTTTTTATTGAGACAAAAATCATTGTATTTCAGTATTAATACAGCAATAAAAATAATAAAACCGAATAAAATAAAATACTTTGTGCCGAATATTATCTAGATATCAACATTTATAAGAGATCTCTTCTTCTTAAAGTGATTTAAGGGAGGATGTTTATAACGACTTATGGGAAATTCTGGATCTACGAGAAAAATGCAATGCAATTTATCGTCGCCAAATTGTATATCAATAGCCATATTCATAAGAAAGTTTTAGCATTAAAAAATATAAAAATATAGACGAATTCCTAAAAGCTTATTTAGGATGCAATATATAAATAAAATCTGTTTGTCAAAATAAATAAATGGCTTATGAGCACAAAGACTAGCGGGCATGTTCTAGAAATCGAAATGAAGTGACTTGAAATCGAATGCGATTTTGATTTCAATTATTTACAAACTGACTTAAGTTTTTCCTAACTTTAAGAGTTATTCTTGTAAAGATAATTGGCACCCAATGCATGATCTACATAAAAAGGAATACTTTTATGCACTTTCTTCACAGGCTCGATTTTAATTTTTTTTTTGAATTTTAAATCCACTTCATTTCGATTAATAGAACATACCCATATATCACGAAACGATATTTTGTTTGGGCCTATGTAAAATTATAGACCGATTCTCACAATATTCCATGGGCTTCGACCTTATGGCAATTAAAACATACATATAAAATGAATTTCATAAAAATCCATAAATCTTCTAAATTGGGCCATGGGGTTTTCGCATATTTCGATGCGATAGAAATGATTTGCGTGCTCAAAAAAATTTGAACTGAGTATAACCATTTTTGAACTCGATTGAAATGATAATGAAGTTTTATTTCTAAACAAATGGGAAATACAATGAAAAGTTATTGTTCGTAAAAGAGGGATTTTTTTTTTGTTTTGTTAGAGTATAAAAAACTTTCGTTCATTAGAAATAAAAAGTATGAAAATCGTAATTCATAGTACAAATTGTTCGATGTCGTAAACTGTTTGTTTCGAATGGGCACAAGGTTGACATGCACAGACAACCAGCTAGCCAGAAAGCTGACGGACGGGCATCGTAGTATCGATTCAGAAAGTGATTCTGAATCGATCGGTTTACTAAAAGGTGAGTATAAAACCAATAATTTATGTATAACACACAGGGGTGCCAGATGATTTTGGTAAGAAATCGGCATATTTAATTTTAAAAAATCGGCAAACCAAAAATACCTATTTTAAATTTAGTCAAACATTTGTTTTAGTGGCAAAAAATATCACAACACGACAATTTAGCATAACCTTATGTTAAAAGCAAAAAAAAAAAAAAGTAGCATAAAATTTAATAATAAGAAAACAAATTTTATACGATCATATATTTTGTACTTTAGAGTAAATTATTTAAGTTTTGTAAATTCTGTTATTATACATAGATACATAAGTATGAACTTGACATTTTTATTAAATCCTTAATTTTAATATCAGCATGAAAATAATTTCAAATTTGAAATAATCTTTACAATGAAGAATTCCTTGCAATGATTTATTTTGCAGGGTACATCAAAATTTTGTTTTATTTGGGAGGACTTGGCTAACAACTTTTCCATATTGGCGGAAGAATGTGAAGACATCATAATTTGTTGGAAAAGTACCAGGAGATTTCTCACTTTTAAACCTGAATTTTTTTGCAAAAAGTTTGTAGATTTACTTGACATTCTTAAAAAACCTGGGCTATCGGATGTACATGCATCATCTTCAATTGCGCTTATAAAAATAATTTTTTGTTTTAAATTTTTTCATTAAAAGTGAATATGAATTTAGTTTGCCTCAACTTTTTTGTAAGTATTGAAAGTAATTTTTTGGAGTACAAAATTTTTAATTTACAATATTTTGTCAGTCGTGCTTAATTCCCAATTTTTATTCTTGATAAAAACACCGAAATTTATTATTGAAGGAACAAGCTATTCTTATGCGCATTCCACTGGTTGCTCAGGCCAGATCATTAGGAAACTTCATCCAAAGATTTAAGAAAAGCTAAAGATATTATACAAATATAAATGTTAAGCAAATAGGAATTATAAACACTCAAAAGTCTTACCCGTTATAATATCAAAGCTTAAACAAAACACCAACAACAAACTGTGAGTTTATCTTTTCTTTATTTTAATAGTAAATACTTCAAACCAATAACAAATATGTGACCTTCTCCGAGAAAAGGGACCTAGTGTGTGAAAATTGAGTTTTGAGAAAAACGCATTTCATCTGATTCTACACCCTTTTAGGTACCACTCATAAGTCCAAACCCGTTTTTTGACACACCAGGTCCCTTTTCTCGCAGAAGGTCACATATATGTTAATTGTTTTCGTTAGTAATAACACTGGCCGAATTTGATAGTTTATATTTTTAATAAGCAACAAAAAATTGTCTTTAAAAGAATTTAATCGATTTAAATTGAAAGATGATACAAAAAGTATAAAAAATATCGCTTTATGGTACATAAGCATTGAATTCTTCATTGCGAATATCGTTAACTTCGAAAAAAAGACTAGCACCATAGAATTCAGCGTACCCAAATTAGCTTTACAGGTAGGGTGCCCAGCTTGTTGAGACATGTACAGTGTAATTTGCCGTTATGCAGCATGCCCTCAAAGTAAATGGTTTTGGGTAAAGTTGTAACAATTAGTAAAAATTCTTTACCAAATGTTAAAGGGTATGTATAAGTTTGCTATGACGTTTGTAATTTTTGCTATATTGATCCTCGAAATGGGGTTTCCGAAGAACCCAGATATGATGAGGGTGTTTTTGTATTTATGCCACATATAGTCCGGAATTGTTTGCTATTGAAATTCAGTCTGATCGCTCCACAAAAAGCTGAGATATAAGCAAAAAACCAAGACTACATCTAATTAAACTCCTCAATCCCTTGTTGTTGTTTTTTTTTTTTTTCTATGTACATCTAGAGAACGGCAAAAGCCAAAGTTTTCCCATAAGGTACAAACATGTGGGCGGGAGTTGAGAAGTAAACGTGGTACGAATTAGATTTATTTATATCTATCGAGTACACATGTTATCAATGTACAACATCTTAAAAAAGTGCACGGGACTAGAGAAGTGGGCGTGGCACCTTCCGTACAAAGACATTATAGATTTCTGAATTTCTGGAGAACGGTAAGAGCCAAAGTTTGCAAATTAGTTACAAGCATTTTGGTTATCAATACCAGAGAATTGCAAAATGCACTATTTTTGTTGATTTATTCATACGCTAAAATTTACTCTACGCCAGCAAAACAAAGTTCAACGTTGGTAACTTTAACATCGTTTTGTACACATTTGATTTGTGCATGTGTGAGTATTGATTCAATACACAGCATCGGACGAAATTTGGGCGCTATTGGGAAAATGGTCGTGGCTCAAAGTAGATTTATTTATATCTAAAAAACGTTCTTTATATAACTTTATGTCCTTATCACACCATGGTGTATGGTATATAAGATTCGGCATAGCAGAATAATGCTATCTTTCTTATTTAACCGTTAAGCGTATACCTGGGCCTAGCCAGACATTTTTTTTTACTTTTTCCCAGTTTTTTCATATAACACTGTGCGACAAATGGTAGGGGTTAGTGATCGGGAAGGGTTCAAACTACCGGGGAAAGTTATATCGGTAAAAAAAAAGTTATACGTGTCCCGGCGTTTCGCTGGGTCACGTCTAGGAATCGAGATATATCGATTTGAATAATGGGCTAAAAACATCAAAATTTTTATAAAAACCTAAATTTTAGGGCTGCCATACGTCCTATGGATATGACTTATATACCAAAATATCGGAAATTTTTAGTAGACATATTTTGCAAAAACTCGGAAAAATCAGTTCAGATACAAGGGACTTGGACTAGTCCAAAAGTAACCCAAACGTATGAAAAAACATGGTCTATTTATCATTACGATGTCCTAGGGCAGGACCATATAACACAGCTTGTGATTACAAAGGAGTAGTCTAAAGACAACTTCATGGTTTTCTTAAGAGGATTAGTTTTGAAGACGTTTAAAAACGAAAACATGTCGTTAAAAAATTAAGACATGTCGTCTCACTACAAACGCTTTTTAACAATGACATGGTCCATGTTTGCATTATATTGGACCAGTCCAGAGAGTATTCCATTCAATCAAAATGGGTCAAGTAGTCCAAAATTATATGCAGGGTACATTTAAAAAAATAAGCGCACAATTCTGCGCTACTCAAGAAGACATACAGAGATGCAGTAAAGTAAGAAGCAAAAATCGGTTCAGCTACAAAAAAGTTATGACCAAAATTAAATTTTTTTCACCGAAGGTAAAAAGGGTATATATAAGTGTTTAAGAAGAAATTTACCATTTATTTGAGTTATAAAGCTTGGTGTCGGGGAGATCTATGGTTCCCGAAAGTTGGTATTTAAAAAAAAAATTATTTTGGTCATAACTTTTTTGTATCTGAACCGATTTTTCCAAATTTTATATAAAATATGTTCTTATAAAAATGTTGATGTTTTTTAGCCCATTTTTCAAATCGATATATCCCGATTCCTAGACGTGACCCAGCGAAACGCCGGGACACGTATAACTTCTTTTTTACCGATATAACATGTCCCGTTGGTTTCATCCCATCCCGATTTTTACTGTCGCATAGTGTAATTAATAAATAAATGAGAAAAATGTATTCCGCAATCAAATTGTTTTTTTTACAAAAAATCGGGGGGAAAAGTGTAAATTAAAACACCGTGGGCGTGGCAATTGGCCTCATAAAATTTTTGTACATATTGTATCAACTTGGCCCTGTCCTATTTTATATGTACTGTAGTAAATAATATCAAAAGGAATCGTATCAAAAAGCACACAGAACTCTTTCTTTACTTTTAGTTCGAAGAATTATTCTAATTGACAACAAAATGTTCTTTCTATAGCTATAAAACTCCATTCAAATAAAAGTACATAGCCCCAGCCAGCGCCTGGAGCTCGTTAGTGCGGGTTTTTGCATTAGCGACAAAAAACTACATACAATATACAAGTTTAGAAGTTAATGTAAACTTGAAAAATTTTGGCAGGATTTGGAAAATATATTCTAAAAGGTCGGAATGTTGACCGTTCTTTTCAGTATATTTCGTCTTAGACTTTCTTGAATATTTAGTGAACATTTGTTCCAGGCTTCTATAACTTTAAAAATGGTGATCTTTAACAAACTTGGCTTAACTAGGAATACGAAAGAAATAAGAGTAAGAATTAGGTTTAAACTAAATGAGACAAAGAGACCGACATTTTAAAACGTCCAATGAATAAGAATTTATAAAAAAAAATTGCTAGTGTTTGTAAAAACGTACATGTTGAGATAGAAAGGTGTCATAGACTTGCTTACAAGAAAACTATTCACCTTGTTTTCATCAAAAAGTTATAAATTTATTTAAAATAAAAAAATTGTTTGTCAAATCAAAAGGTCTTGTTTTTTAATTGTTTTAATTTTGCGTAAGAAAAGTGGGCGCTGAGACCATAGTGCTATGGCTGATTGTGGACCATTGTCGAAATATACAGATTGTCACAAAGTGCAATAAAATTAATGTTTGCGGAATCAATATGCTCGTTTATGCCCATGAATATAATTGAAAGAAATTAGCTTCATAAAGGCATATAGATCACACAGAAAAAAATACCAATGTAAAATTAACTTGGAAAAATGTTGATTGAGAATCATGTTAAATTTCTGCAAAAGTATGCCTTTTATTTAAATTTATCATTATTTCATATAAATTGTAAATGAAAAATATTTAAAAAAAATTAATTCCGTATGACGTGCTAAATTCCCAGTTTTTCATATTTGATAAATACACTGAAATTAATTGTTGAGGGAAAGCTAGCTTCTATGCGCATTTCACTGGTTGCTTAGACCAGTTCATCAGGAAACCTTTTCCAAAGATTTAAGAAAATCCAAAAATATTATACAAATAAAACCCTAAAGCGAATAAGAATTATAAACACTCAAAGTCTTTCTTGTAACAATGTCAAAGCTTAAACAAAACACCAATCACGTTTATTAATTATAATCTACTGTTATAACAACATTGTTCAATATTGAATCCATAAAAACCTGTTTTATATTTAAATCAAGAGCTGATCTTGTTAAACTACCATGCATACATACTTAAGTATGTACATTTTTTTATTATCATGTTTAAAATATGTTATAAAAAGCAGATAATTCCCGTAGTCTTTTAATTAAAATTATTTGGCTAAATAGTACATCAAGTTTTCAAGGTAGAATGATGACGAAAACCATATCGGGCCATTCTGCTGATGCTTCTGTTGACAAAGGAAATACAAAATATTAAAATAATCCTAAATCACGCCTATTTAATATTATTCACTGTTTAAATAAATAAAAAAAAATATTAAAATTTAAATAAATATGGATTCGATATTGAATCCATTAAAAAACCTGTTTTATATTAAAATCAAAAGTTAATCTTGTAAAATTAACATGCATACATAGTTAAGTATGTTAATTTTTTAATTTTCATTCTTAAAATATGTTATACAATGAAGACAATTCCCGTATTCTTTGAATTAAAAATATTTAGTTAAATAGTACATCAAGTTTTCAAAGTATAATGATGACAAAAACCATATCGGGCGATTCTGCTGATGCTTCTGTTGACAAAGGAGAATACAAAATAAGTGAAGCATGTGTTACAGGGGTAAGTGTATTGAATTATTCTTAAATAAATGTATATGTTGTCTGTGAAGCTTCTTCACACTGTTATAACACACTTAAACCAATTTGATTCTACATGAAATTCACGTTGTTTCAACTTGAAATAACTTTCATTCAACGTGATTCGGATTTTGATTTCAATATAAATGACATTTTGCTCTAACTTTACTGCAATGTTAAATTAACATGAATAATAGTTATTTCAAAAGAAAAAAATGTTGTTCGCAAGCAATTATTAAATCAGGTTGAATTAACATGAAACACGTATGAAGCAAAATCACCACCGAAACATTTTAAATCAACCTTGTTTTCGACGTTTTTAACTTGATTTTTTTCTGTGTGATCTACACTCACAATATTCTGTACGTAAAATTAACTGAAATTGTGATATAAAATAAATGAAAGTTCAATTAAAAACCGGTCTACCTATTTTTCATTCATTTTTAAAAAAAAGTTCATTTAATTTTTACTGTCAAAAATTCAACACCATATTCCGTAAAATCAAATAAATATTCAGTTATTTATTAAAATTTTACTGTCAATTTTTTACTGTCAAATTGACCCCATATTCAGTAAAAACAATTAAATATTCAGTTATTTTATTAAATTTTCGTTTACTCCACAAAAGAGCCGAATTTCTAAAAATACCAGACAGACACCTGTCCGCTTGTTTTTCTTATAAGCGATAGAGGGAGAATATTTTTATTTACTTACCCAGTTACACACGTTTGTTTTACTTTTGTTGTACTGACCACGTTGTTTACAGAAGAACTCTCAATTATAAGACACCAGCAGCATGCCCGATATGGCTTCGCAATTATTTTACTTTTAAAATTTGATGTAGGTATTTAACTAAATTATTTTAACAAATAGAAAATGGGTATTGCTTACACAAAACAAGCAATTCATTTTTTATAGATAAGTAAAAATTATTTTTGGTAGTAAAATTATATAAAATAACTGAATATTTAATTGTTTTTACTGAATATGGTGTTGAATTTTTGACAGTAAAATTTTATAAAATAACTGCATATTTATTTGTTTTTACGGAATGTGTAGTTAATTTTTTGACAATTAATTTATAAAAGATAACTGAATATTGATTTGTTTTTACGGAATTCGCGGTTGAATTTTTGACAGTAAAAATTAAATTAACTTTTCGTTGCTTTAAATTACATTTTTATTTACTTTAACATAAAGAAGAATTTAACTCAATCAACGGACAATATTAACTGCAACTGAAAATCCGTATTAATATGCACTTAGTTTTTTGAATAACTGTTAGAATCAGTTAAAAATAAATTTGCTTGGAATTTTAAATGTTTATTTATTTAAAAATGACTGAACGGAATATTTCTTAAATAAACTACAGTCCGTTACTGTAATAATATTGTGAGTGTACATATTAGAAATATACAGCCATTTTGTATAAAAGTATTGTGAAATCCTTAAGGTATATTCATATCTAACAAAGATATCAGGCCTATAAAAGGCAATGGGCCAAGCTACCCGAAAATAAGTGGCATAATTTACAAAACAAGTTGTAATGAAATTAAAAAAACCATTGGTGCATTTCTGCTAGTTTTTGTTAGAAAAATATAAATTTTTTAAGGTGTTTGTTCCACATTTGGTTTTAAATATATTTTCCCACAAAACTGGTTCTTTTGGATTACAGTCCTAAACTGGAGACCTAGAAACAATTTGACAATAAAATTATTCTTTTTTTATTATTTCGAAAGTTAGCAGGTTTGCTACAGACGGAATGTCTAAAATTAGATTAGAGAAAAATAAACTACACTATAATATTTTGGTTTTTTTTTCAATCTTATTACACGGAAGGAGATCAATATAACAGAAATTCCAAGAAAAGTGAAAGTTCTTTAAAACAAAAAAATATAACAAACGGTCTAATTAAAGAATTAATAAATAATAAATAAATATTGCGTGCAGCAGATAATATTACATTTATGTTTGCAGTCGTACGCATCACTCACTTCGTATTGCCCCATAAAACGATGCAATTTATGACTAACTGCAATCTGTTTCTTAAAATCATAAAAAAAACAAGTTAAAGTGCTATATTCGGCTAAGCCGAATCTTTGATACCCACCACCGACATATTTTTTACCAATAATTATAAAAACTGATATCAGTATTACAGTTGGCTGCGGGTTAGATCCATGGCAAACAGGGAAACGTTATCTTTTAATGATTTTCTACACAAACACTATTAGCGTTTGCGTTTTTTACAAATCTACCAGACCGAATACTAAGTAGCGATATTTAGTATTTATTTTTTAACACTGCTTTCCACAACAAGTAGAATTTTTGTATGGCTTCGAGCTCTATACAAGCCTTATATTCATTAAGTCTGGCAGCCAAATTTGTAGTTACTTTAAAATAATGCCTGCCAAATTTCATTGCGATTTTGTTGTTGTTGTCAGCTATTAAGTCTCATTCAAGTGTATTCCGATGGGACCTACGATTATTAAGTAGTTGATCGCAACATTACTTGGCAGTGTAATTGCAAATCATAGAAAACTGAATAAAACCAAAATTCTCCATTATATCGGTACGGTTTTAGCGTTACGGTAAAAGTGTTTTCCGAGGGCCGCAATCAAGACTTGAGAAGGATTTGTTCGATTTGGATAAAATTATAATAAAATTATTTTCCTAATAATTTCTCACTCTTTTGACCAAAATCGGACAGATAGTTTTCAAGTTTTGATAAAATTTATTAGCAGACCCGGCTTATTTTGGGCGAAATATTATTACCGCAAAACTTAAAACTGATTTGAGTTTGGCGCCCTCAAATCTTTATATTCCATATATTCTCATTTAAAACAATTTTTTTTATCAAAAGAACTGGTCGTACACTCTTAAGATTTATAAAACAAAATTGAACTATAATTCATTATTATGTCGTTATTTATTATCGTTAAAGGCATAATAAAGCACTTTTTTGAAGTATGAAATAAATTATTTTAAAAGTTAGTAGTTACTTTAGTTTCTAGTTGTATACCCCGATTTTTTGATGACAATAGGTACCTACATTTATCCACCGATTTTATTTCTTTTTTTAGTATTTGTAGCGCAAACTGTTAAAATCAATTGGGGTATTCACAAGGTGTGCTATCGTGTTATATTGTCAAAATGTTCGAACATTTTGCAAAGGTTTAAAAATTTTTTTGTTGCTTTGTAAACAAAAAGTGTCTTA
This sequence comes from Pollenia labialis, assembly GCA_949318255.1. NCBI lineage: Eukaryota > Metazoa > Arthropoda > Insecta > Diptera > Polleniidae > Pollenia > Pollenia labialis. The sequence continues at coordinate 132,808,958 of OX439139.1, forward strand.
AATTAAAAGAACTTTGCTTGCTATGTTTATTTTGCTGTCGTAATTAATCAGAAAACACCTGCGCTGAGCGGCTGAGCCGCGCCGCATTAGTTTTTGTAGCCGTCGCTGTTGATGGTATAGTTTTATCCGGCTAATATCCGAATTTAATTTGCAGCTTGCAATTTTTGCAACAAAACACTTCCGGCGGCAAATTATATCAGCTTAGGACTCTAATGCTTACAATTTATTTGTGATTTGGGTCTAATAAATGGAAAATAGTCAGGTAAGATCTAATTTCATTCATTAATTCATGTATTAGAGTTAAAATATATTTTGATGTTAGAAGAATATTTATTTTTTTTTAAATCAGATGATATTAATTCAAAATAGCACACACAATTATGAGGGGTTGTTCACAACAATCCTTATTTGTTCATGGTATTATTTTAAGACATATGACTTTATGACACCTTCTGAATCCCCCAAATATGATTTTGTTGATTGTACATTATTCGTGTGCTTGTGTTCTCTAGTCAGTAGCCTACAAGAAATTGCTGATGTAAACTAACACATACAAAACTTATAAACTAATACACTCGCAATGTTGTATTAAATTCTCTAAATGTCACACGTACACGAATGCTAACATCAGTTTTTTCATGTTGCCCTTAATAAAATGATAGAAGCTTCTGATGTATAACACATCAGCAATGCCCATCAGATGATGCATTAAATGACTGTCTTTGTTCTAGTAGGGTAGTGGGCTTGTCTATCAGTACGTGGGTTGCAGGTTTGATTCCAAATAGAGTCTTTGGTCTGCTTCACTTACACAGTATATAATGTTTATTTTGGATCTCTGGTTATTACTATGAAAACAAAATAAAAAACAACTATTTTTCTACTGAACCGATTATGCTGGGTTTCAATAACAATTTGACACCAAAATCAAAAACAAACATGTGTGGCTGAAAGGACTTGGATTAACTTAAGAACCTAGAATGTAAATACTTTCTGGGGCTTACACTTAATAATTCTTGGTATCAAACAAATGGCAAGCTAAATATACTGTCATCACTACTTGTGGTGGTGCAGGGTATACAAATCATTTGCTTAAGCAAGTTTAAGGCAAATGAACATTATGAGGAAACATAATTTGGGGCTTTACAATGTTTAAGTACTACTGTATGGCAATCTATTGCCATTACCTTGTAGTGTAGATGGTAATAGAAAAAAAGTTTTCCCTCAAAAGTAGAAAAAAAATTTTTTTTCTTTTAATTTTTTGCCAATTAATTAATTTTTAACAATAAAAGAAATTAACACGGTAGTTTCTTTTATCTTGGCTATAAATTGTAACTACACAGAAAAAATTATTTTTCGAATTCAAACAAAAAATTTGTAGTATCAAAACATTTTTTGTCTGAAATCGGTCCTACAAACAAATTCGCATATTCAAACAATTTATTTGCATTTTGTTTACTAAAAAAAAACACTGATTTTTTCAAACAAATAATTTACAGAATCAAACAAAAAGTTTACTGAAATTCATATAAATTTCAAACAAATAATTTTGCTGAATCAAACAAAAATTTTTTGCACAAGCAATGACGCGCACCCAAGCTATCACTGAAGGAGAAGATGAAGGCAGAAGCAGAGCGGCGGCTGGCTTTGAGACACATGTTTTGTTGGAATTATTACACACAATGTTTTTCTTCATCACTCACTGTTGCTGTATCCTTTCCTTGGCTAAAGAAGAAAAAATGTAACAAACAACGGCAGCAGACCGACTCGATATGTTTTTCGTCATCATTTTATTTATGTATTTGATGTATTTAAGTAAACAGTTTTCAAAAATTGAATACGGGATTTTGTTTTTCATTCTTTTTTTTCCAACTTTGAAACCAACCAAAAATTTATTTTGTTTCTTATAATGTTGTTGTTGTTTCTGTTGTTTAAAAAAGAATGAAACCTTTTTTTACCTGCTATTTTTTTTGTTTTTTTACTAATAACCTCGTCGCGCTATTTTATCATATTTCTTCTTGTTGTACTTTTTTAAAGCGTCCAAAAATAAACTGTATGTGTTTTGTGTTGTTGTTCTTATATTTCACATAAAGAAGTGTTGCTTACGATCAAATAAAAAATGCAAATAACGACAACATTAAAGAGCGTTAAATATTTCATACAAAATTATGAAAAATTGAAACCAATAGCGCGTATATTATATTATTGAAAAGTTGTCAACATTTTTGTTGGTTAAATAAAAATCAAACAAAAATATTAATTGAATCAGTAAAAAAATTTGTAGAAATTAAAAAAAATTTCAAACAATCGTTTGTTTGAAAATAATTCGGCAATAATTTTTTCTGTGTAGTTTCTATTTACAGAATTGATAAATGAATTGTTTGTACTGTAACAAAAAAAAGGTGGTTAATGCAACATAATTTTAATGTTTTCTTTTTCTTGTTGATTTTTTTTTGCCAAACGCATCACATGTGCATTAGAAATTCTACACCTGGTCACGCAACAGTGCTAAAATGTGGTTTTATTTTCTATACCACCATCTTCATTATCGTATTTGCTAATACCGACACTACAATCTTTTGCAAGTCGTACGGGATACCACCAGCAACCATCAGAATGCAGTATAAAAATGTGTGTGTGTTTGTATAATAAATTAGAAAACTCTTACTGGAAGTACACATACGTACGAGTACTTGTAAAGGGAGTTATTTTTAGACTTATAGATCTTCCGACATAGATACAGCTGTAAAGCTAGCTTTAATACAAATGAAATGTATTTGACTTTTTTTCTGTATACTTTGGCAAATCACCATGCAAAAATTAATACCAGAACAACGTCTACAAATCGTGGAAATTTTTTTCCAAAATTCGTGCTCTGTTCGCCAAACTTGTACCAGATTTTTATCGTCGAATTATCTTTAGCGGTAAGGCTCATTTCTTACTCGGGGGTATGTAAATAAGCAAAATTGGAATTTTTGAAGACAGCACAACCCTCATGGGACTCTTGGGACTTACATGAGAATCGTGACACGAACATGTCCAAAAAATCAATGTTTGGTTCGGTTTATATGCCAAAGCCGTCATCGGCCAATTTGTTTTAAATACCAAACCGGTGCCTATATTACTGAGAATGGCAAGTGCTACAGGCAAATGATTCGTGACTTTTTATATCACAAGTCATTGCAAATCATTTGAAGACGAAATGGTTTTAACAAGACGGCGCAACACGCCCTACAGCGCATGAAGCCTTGTTGAGCCAAACGTTTGGACCTGCGAATTGCCAAAATAAAACCGGGTATGCTCGATTAAGTGGTGCAAAATTAGACCGATAGAATGGCACTTATAAGGCACAGGCGCGGAGGCCATACGCCAAAAATTATTTTTAGGCATTGCAACATGAAATTTGTAAGCTAATAAAGTTGAAATTTTGCTCATTCCATTGAGTTTGTTATGTTTTCTTTTTAAAAATACTTCCATGCCTCTAAAAAGAACACCCTTTATTTAAGCAAAATGAAGAATAATGCACATGTTTATATTGGCTGCAACAAAGTTTTTTTTTCTATTATACTAAACTCGAATGTCCAACGCAATTTGAATTAAATGCAGTGAATGAAAGGAATCATATCTGAAGAGTAGGGAATCTAGTGAATATTTTATCATGATTTAAGGCTTTATTTTTAAATCCTAACCAGTCCTCTAATGGAGGATACGAAATGGTCTCCTACACAGAAAAAATTATTTTTCGAATTCAAACAAAAAATTTGTAGAATCAAAACATTTTTTGTCTGAAATCGGTCCTACAAACAAATTCGCAAATTCAAACAATTTATTTGCATTTTGTTTACTGAAAAAAAACACTGATTTTTTCAAACAAATAATTTACAGAATCAAGCAAAAAGTTTACTGAAATTCATATAAATTTCAAACAAATAATTTTGCTGAATCAAACAAAAATTTTTGCACAAGCAATGACGCGCACCCAAGCTAACACTGAAGATGAAGGCAGAAGTATAGTGGCGGCTGGCTTTGAGACACATTTTTTGTTAGAATAATTTTTAAACGAAGTCTTGTTTATACACACAATGTTTTTCTTCATCACTCACTGCTGTATCCTTTCCTTGGCTAAAGAAGTAGAAATGTTACCAAAACCGGCAGCAGACCGACTCGATATGTTTTTCGTCATCATTTTATTTTTATATTTGATGTATTTAACTAAAAAGTTTTCAAAAATTGAATACGGGATTTTGTTTTTCATTCTTTTTTACCATACTTTGAAACCAACCAAAAATTTATTTTGTTTCTTATAATGTTGTTGTTGTTTCTGTTGTTTAAAAAGAATGAAACCTTTTTTTACCTGCTATGCTTTCGTTTTTTTCTAGTAACCTCGTCGCGCTATTTTATCCTCTTTCTTCTTGTTGTACTTTTTTAAAGCGTCCAAAAATAGACTGTATGTGTTTTGTGTTGTTGTTCTTATATTTCACATAAAGAAGTGTTGCTTACGATCAAATAAAAAAATACAAAAAACGACAACATTAAAGAGCGTTAAATATTTCATACAAAATTATGAAAACTTGAAACCAATAGCGCGTATAAAATATAGTTTTGAATAGTTGTCAACATTTTTGTTGGTTAAATAAAAATCAAACAAAAATATTTATTGAATCAGTAAAAAAATTTGTAGAAATTAAAAAAAAAATCAAACAAGCGTTTGTTTGAAAATAATATGGCAATAATTTTTTCTGTGTATCCCCATATATTTTATGAATCGTGTCCTAATGGTCGATTTCACCAATTTATTTAAATATCAATTTATAGTTAAAATTCGTTCTTCATGTCAAATAAAAATAAAATTATGTAAAAAACTATTTTTAAATATGAATTGATACTAAAATAGAATTGGTGAAATTGGCCTTAAGAGTATAAAAAAGGTAATCAAAGTTAGTCATTGTGTTTTACGTACCCTGCAAAAACTTCTCTTACCGAGTTAAGTGAATTGTCAAGATAAGTTTCCGTAAACAGTAGTTACATTTCGAGCGTAACAGCTCATTATTTGTACAAGGAAATTTTTTGTAAGTAGAAACATTTACGTGAAGGAAAAAAAATTGAGCTGAACTAGGATTTGAACCCAGGCTTCAACAAGCAAAATCTTTATTTGATTGTCCTCAATCTTACTTTTACTACTTAAAATTCAATTTAATTGTTAATAAACAATGACATTTACATACAAGTATAGATTTTACTATATTTCCGATCCAGTAGGGTGATTATTTGGGTTTAAGCACTTGCCAACTAAGTTACGAGAAACTTCTGCTTTAACTAGTGTGCAATGTAATGCTGCGAGTAGCGATTAGGTATGAAAGATAATGCATTTAGGAAGTTCTTGCTACGCTTCGCGCATTTTTCCTCCAACAAAATTTTATCAAGTTTTATGTCTCAAACTTAAAAAAATTGTATATGTTGGATACGGCTTATCTTAATTGAAGTAACGATATGTATTATATAAATATTTCACAATGAATTTTAAAATATGTACACATATTTTTTATTTCTTAAAGTACCTTTTTCTTGAATTTAAAAATTTTTATTTTTTACTATTGGGGGATTCACAAGGTGTGCTATACAGTTATATCGTCATAATGTCCTAAATAATATTTACATTTGTTTAAAATAAATGTTGTTGTATTTTAAACAAAATAAAAAATGTAAATGCTGTGTTTATTGATTCGTCATAACTGTACAGTAGAAATCTTAATTATAAGCGGTAGCCCACAGCAGTCCCATACATTTCTTGTAATTATTTTAGGACAAATGACTTTACAACTTTATGACTACCTTGTGAATCCCCCATATAAGTTGTAAAATTTTATTTTATGGTTTGTTATAAACTAAAGATACATACATGAAATGTATGGTCTTACAAAATCAAAATTAAAAAACAAGTATTTATCTTTAATTTTAATACAAAATATATTACTGGTATAAGAAAATCATTTATATAATGATACATTGTTATTATAAAGAATAGTATAGGTTATTTTTTTAATAACAAGGTGGCATTATGTGTAAGAAAAACTACATACCAATAATAGAGGGTTGTCAATATATTAATGAAACAATGTAATTTATTTATTGATAAAGTTCATTGCAGGAATGAAAAATTACGTTGCATCTAAAAACTTTTTTCATTAAGTGAACGGAATCAATGAAAAATGTCATTATGTTAATGAAACGATGATTTTAAATAAATAAAAATATTTCATTTTATTAATGAAATGTTTCATTTTATCAATGAAAAGGTTTCATCATATACACCTAATAATTCATTTCGGTAATGATACATTGCATTTATATAATGAAAATTTACGTTGCCCTGCAGAATTTATGTCATAAAATTAATAACAAAATTTCATTGTCTTAATGACAAATTTGAATTTAATGATCCGATTTTCATAGCGGGAATGACCCGCTACGTTGGCTCAGTAATGATGACCAAATTCATTGCAGGAATGCAAAAAATCGTTAGGTTTACGAAGGGTTTTCTTTTAGTTTATATTTTTTTTTTGTGTAAATATGAAGAAATATTTAATTATTTCATTATAAAATATGTTTTATTGAGTGCTATTTTGCAAAGTGTAATTTTGATAAATTTGTTTGTTGATAAAAAATTTTATTTTTAATAACCTGTGTTGTTAAAAACTTTCTTGAAATAATTATTTTCTTTGTGTGTGACTGGACTGAGCTCGTTTTTTTTTGTATTGAATTTTAAGTGATAAGTAATAAATAGAAATTACAACAAAAGAATTTCAAAATGTATTATGTAAATCAATATATCTTCATATTAAATAAGAACTTAAGAGTATAACAAGTAATTAAATCATACTAATAAAGATTCCTCCCTTTTTGTATGGCGACTTATTAATTGATTGTTGGAATTGGAGTTCAAAATATTGCTTAAACTTGTATTTCGATAGCACAAGGCAACACATGAAAATTTTTCAGACTCCTGACTATTTATTTTAGGAACAACCCTCCAAACCTTAAAATATTTTCTGAAATTTTAATCTACACTAAAATATTTTTCATTTGATTAGGGTCACCTTGGTGAGTACATCAGCATATCTTACTTGTACTGCAAGGATATTCATAATAATGTTTTTTTTTTGGTTAGTCCTTAAAACTTTTGAAACCCCAATTAAATCCTCTTTAACTATTCATTCTAACGAACTATTTTTATCTAAAAAATCTAAATCCATTAAATGGGTCCTTTGTAGCCATTATTTTATATGCTAAATTTGCCATATTTGCCAAGTTATACACTAAAAGTCACTATATCTTTAAAACTAGAGGTCGTAGTGGAAAAAAAAGTTTAAAAAAGCTCAATTTTTTTGTGCTGTGTAAATATCAAGTATAACAATCATCTATAAACTCGTTTTCAAATATTTGTGTAGTTACGTCCAATTGCATTTATGACGGCATATGTATTTCACTAGATACATACATACTTAGTAGCATGAAGAATTAAATTTAATCGAAAAATATAACTTAAAAAGTGGAGTTAAATCGTTTTGCTAAGGCACTCCTCGTATGTTGTTGGCAAAAAATGTGGCATTCAATAAACAGGAAATCCAATTCCAACAAAATTTTTCCAAAGTATCAGTGCGAAACAATTTGATTTATTTTATTTCCTGCACCTTTTTGTGTATTTGACAATTGATTTTAGACAACATCTTTTAAATTAATAATCAAATAAAAAACTTTACATACAGTTCATTTGCTGTTCCCAGCTCCATGAAAGTGAAATTAATTCTTGCACACACGTTCCATTCCTTTAAATTCCTGCTTACATTTTCTTTCACATAAAATATAAAAGAAAACTCAAAACAAAAAAAATATCCGGTGTCGCTCCAAAAACCAAAAAACGTTGAAAGTAACGACAGTGACCTTCTTTCTGGATGGTTAACAAAGCTGTTGCAAGTATGAAGTGTGTTGAGTAAGTTAAAGCAAAGAGTTGGGACGAAAAATTTAGCAAAATATGTTCACTTTATAATTTCAAAAAAAAGAAAATCAATCGTCATCGTAGTGGGCTTGCGAAAATCTCACTTAGAATCAAGCAGAGCACCAAGATCCAGAAATTATTCAACTAACTCTAGTTGATACCCGTCCAGGAAATAGTGTAGAATTGAATGGCAATTTCTAGAAAATCGCATGTGCTTGTATTTTTTAAGTTTAGCTCAATTTGTATTTATTTATATCATGCTTAAGAACAATTTAAGCCCTGTGGCAAATACACAACATCTTAAGATAATTTATAACACCATCAGCGTACATTAAAACATTACAATGGTTCATTACGAGCGGGAAATCGTTCATGAAAAGCGAAAATAGCAAAGGGGGTACCTAGGTGACATCCTTAGGGGACACCAGAGCTGACGAAATTTCCTTAGAGGTGGTATTATTAAAAACAACACATTGTCCCTTGCAAGTTAGATTTGAAAGTTACCCGCATAAGCATTACAAGTAAGCCCTAATAATTTCAGATTAGTAAAAGTAAGTAGATTGTGGTTGACTTTATCAAGGGTAAGCATTGGCGACTTACACCCAGCGCTGCCAAAACCGAGAAAAGCTGTTTTCATCTTAACCACTATGAGTCTCATCTAGCACACAACCCCTCTAAAAAATATCTTGGAATTACACACTTTAATTTAACGCACATCTCCCAAAAACGTCACAAAAACTAAAGACAAGAAACAATATAATTTATAACCTGACTGGAACTACGTGGGTAGCTAACCCAAACTGCTACCGCATATCTGCACTGTCCCTGGTGTATTCCGCTGCTGAATATGCAAGTAAAGTATGGCTAAATAGTCGCCACACACAAAAAATCTACACTCAACTTAACACGACAATGAGGTTGATCTCTGAAACTCTCCGTCCGACTTCAACAGAATGACTGCTAAAAATATGGAATGTAGCCCCACCAGAGTTGAGGAGAAAGCAGGCTTTGTTACGAGAGTATAACAAGATACAGAACAATAATCAAATTCCTCTTAATAAAGACTTACGTAACCCTCACAGTAGAAGGCCTCGCCAAGAACATACTCATCGAAAAGTTTGAGCTTGGACAAGTCGATGGTCTAACTAACATAAGCCCAGCCCATTATTTGAAGAACGAAGCAGCAAAGCAGACCTTCAAATACCCTAGTGTACCCTAATACACTTTACCAAATGAAGGTGAGCCACCCTAATAAATAACCCACATGCATTTGACGCCACACATGCATTTAGTAAAAACTAATCAATGAATATTGATTTGTTAAAAATTCAACATATGCAGTTTGGTAAATTGGGTGACTATTCTTTTAATTCAATTTCCCAAACTAATTATGATTGGCTATGAAACCACAAAGGGGAAATAGAATAAGAATTTAGATTAAAATAATTTTTGTATAAAAAGGGGCGCACTGCCCAAAATAAAACAGATTCGAATCAAACTACAAATCGGCAATACCTGCATTGAGTTTCAATTATTCAAAATCTCCTTTTGCCCTCAATCCCTTGAGATCGGCAAAAGTAAATAGCGTGGCCAGTGGCAAACTCTGCCGGTCACAAAAAAAATAGAAATAATATTTTACACGTAACAGTAAGTACAGCATGGTGAAACCTGAACAGATTGCGAACTGGTACCGGTAGGACCCTAGAAACTCTCTACAAAGAAGATGATCCCAAATGTCCATGTAAAGCCCCCATCAAACAACCGATAACATCATTAAAGAATGCACTATCTTATCATACAAAGAACCATTGAGCGATATCCACAGACGCAGTTCCATGGTTAAACTCATTAATACCTTTGATTTATGTATATGTTCTCCTTTTATATTATTCCATGCGCTAAATTAAAATAATTGTAAAAATCTTTCTCACTTCAGAACAACAATTCTAGAAACCATGATGGTATGTTGACAGCAAAATGACGATACGCTGGCAGAGAGAGCCTGCTAAACACTTTTCAAAAAGTTAAGTAATTGCACTTAATCATGCAATGCCTTTAAAATTCGTGGTGTTTTCTTGGTTACTGATTTAAATATCAGTATATTTAGGGAAAGTAACCGTATTTTAATGACACACAAGCACCATGCAAGCAGGGTCCACTAAACAATCATGTTTTTATTGTTTTTGAATATGGAAGTATCAATAGGAGAAAATGATAATGCATGATATTCCACAAGAGAAAACGGCTATTTAGATGATGTATCGTACTTAGAAATTGTTGTTGCCAAAAAATCGGCAAATGATTTGAGGAGGTACATATCAAAACGCAACAATTCCACTTTATAAATTTCATGTTTTTTACTGAATAATATTTTAAATACTAAAATCTTTATAGGCATTTGTTAAACGAATAAATTTTACTTTATCTCGGATCAAAACGCAACAATTTCACATACAAACATACATGGTACTGGCTTATCGGCGTCAACCTTTTCTTTCAAATAACCCCAAAGAAAGAAGTCCAACGGTGTCAAATCACATGATATTGGCGGCCAATTGAAACTGGCACCACGAGATAACACGGTCATTGAATTTATCGCGCAAAAGAGCCATTGTTTCGTTAGCTGTGTGGCAAGTGGCACCGTCCTGTTGAAACCACATATCGTCTACATCCATGAATGAATGAAAAAGACACTCACGTTTTGTAGTATAAAATCATAATAAATAAAGCAGAGTTGTTTATTAACTCAAAGGGTGAAAACGGCTATAGTTTATTTTCGTTTGTCTCATCCTGATTACAAAAACGCATCAGACAAAGAACTATGACATTCTTCAAGAGTAGGGTGGTAGCGATCCTCTGGTCTGGTAATGTTAGAGGAATGGAGCAGTAAATGGGTTTCTAAACCAAAACCAAATCCAGAATCTTTCCATATTCATTAGAAACACGATCTATTTGGAAAGGACATAATTCAAATATATTAATAAGAAATTCTTTAATAACAGCCATCAGATTTTATTGATGCAGAAGTGAATGAGTCGGAAAAAAATTTCCAATTTACGCGAACGAAATCGACTATCTGAGCTTAAGACCCAGCAGATTTAATGGACTAAAAATGTTTCACGTAAATTTGTTGATTAGATTTTGGGGGAATGTAGGAACATGTTGCAAATAAATGTCAGTTAGTTATTCAGTTTTATTCGAACACAGATAAATTAAAATGCCCTATCAGTAGAATCACGTTCGATTACAACCCTAAGAACAGGGAAGTTAAGAAAACAGCAGTATTCACCAATTGTGTTGTAGCTAGATCTTGACATAAAATAATGAAATTCTCAAACAAAAATTGTTCCTATAGGAATCGAAAAATTATGGTATTTAAATGTTAAATCTCAGCTACATTTATTTCCATCACTGTTCTTTCACAATTTGTGAATCTTTTATCGGTGGTATTGATGTCAATGAAATTTGGCTGACATTGATGTGCAAACTGCATTCAATGTTCAACGAATACAAAGAGGAAAAACAAGTCACTCTCAAAACAAAACATATTGGCTGCCCCTGTATTGGAAATGTCATTGACATTCAAACTATTGAAAAAAAAAATGGTACACAGAAAAAATTAAAAATTGTCTCTAATCACCAATTTTATACTGAATTCATAGAATCAAGCAACCAGTTTGTTGATTTTGCACCTATTACCAAAATGATTATATTGATTACTAAAAATTGTTAAAATTTTATATATTAAATATTTTTTTCTTTAAATAAATTATATTTTGAATTTTAATTAAAAAAATTATCAAAAAACTATGCCATTTCAAACAATGTGTTGATTGATTTTGACAATTTCCAACAACAATTTCACAAGTTTAAATTATTTTATTTTAAACGAAATAATTTTTTGTTATATGATTATTATTTTAATTCAAAATTTATTTTAAAACATCTAAAATGTTAATTAAATAAAAATTATATTTTTAATTTTCGTTCAACAAAAAAAAAAAATAATTGATTCAATTATTACATTAATTAAGTTTAAATACTTTTTAAATCATTTTTTTAATTGATAAAAAACTACTAATAATTTTTTCTGTGTAGTTAGAAAAGTGTTTTATTAACTTATGCGACAATAACTAAAAACGGTTAATGCATCGATTAACTGAATGCTAATTTAATAAAATTAATATTTGCTATTAAACATTTTTAATTAAGCCAATAATAAAATTACAAATAATGATAATGAACTAGTCTCCTTTGAACAATTGCGATATTTATAAAACAAGTTGTTGTTTTAACATTTTTTATCTTGAGTGTTTTTATTTTGCAACTGAAACGAACTATTTAGACGATATTCTGACAATTAAGTTGAGAAAATTGCAAGAAAACATAATAAGTACCGGACAGAAAGAGATTTGATCAAATGGTAAAAAGAAAAAATAAATCGAAAAGTTGTCTTCCATAAAAAAAATTTGTATCGATACAATATCTAAATTAAAGTGAATCTTTTCTTTAAATGAAAAATAAAATTTGATTTGCAAAAATTTATTGAAAATGAAATAAAGTAACAAACACCAACAATGGTTATGACTACTTTTGCATGCAGAGGAGTGGGTCTGCCGTTTGAATTGTATTGAATTGCAGTAGACAGAGTTGCTTTTGTTTTATAGTCAACACGATGTGACCATCATTGGTGGTGAAAGTGATTTGTTTTTTTTTTTTATTATTTCTGGTCTTTGTTTTTTTCTCCTTCAATATCTTCTTTATTGGCATTTAAAAAAAATCAAATAAGAAAATTTCGTATTTACAAATATTTCCATAGAAATTTTCACACATGAAAGCCAGAGGGGTTTTACTAAATATGTGCATGTGCTCAAAAGCTTTTGAACTGAAATTAAGAGTTCAATGTGAATAGTAGTTGTTTACTCTTCTTAGATAACAAGTATATAGTTCTGGGATCTATCCTTCAAAACAGCATTCAACTAAGTGTGGCTGGTGTGAATAAAACGTGTTTTGTGGCTATAAGGGGTTTTTTCACGGACTTTCTTGGGAAAGAGACAAAAAATGTTCTCCCAAGAAAATAATGAAATTAATTTTAAAGTTTTTAAAATAATAATCCGTGTTGTGGTTATTTTGTCGAACTGTGTATGATTTTCAATCCAAATTTTGACATTTTTAATCAGGCTTAAGTTCATCACATTAAATTTTCATTAAATTATTTTCATGAAGAAAGGAATTTAACAACATGAAATTAATTAAAATTTATTGATAATTTTTCATTCTTGTCTGCGGCTGAAACCCAGGCGTTTTAACGGACAGGTTACCCATACATGTTTCAATCGCAACCACTTTTTTAAATAATATTAAAATTTTGTAGTTTAAAACCTTTAATTATAAGGTTTTAGCTTCTCGTTGGTGTAAAATAGACCAGTAACAAGAATGAGTAGAGGCCTAATAGAAGGCATTATTTAGCAGACAGAAGCCCTTCTCGCCGCATTATATTCTTATTTATTTTGTCATTGGGAGCAAACCCTTGCACACTCCCTTTAATAACAACTTCGTAAGCTTCCCAAAGAAGGGAGTAAAGTAAGGAAGGTCACTAAAAAATAAAAATAAAACCTGAACAACTTCCTTTCCCCCTTCTTAAAGAAGGGAGTAGCGAACGTGTACTGAATATTTTGGAAGGTCTTTCAAAAAAATTAATACCTTCGTGAAGGCAGGATATCATACGAAGTGAATCTTTTAGAAAGGTGTATGGAGGCCTGCTACTTGCGGTCCTTTCAAATGATGAATAAATTTAAAAAATCTGAACTTATTTTTAAATAAATGAGTAGGATGACACTTAATTTACTATCTGACACTGCTTACCACAACGCAATCTGGTGTAGAATGAAGTGCAAAGGTATTCCGGAAAACTTGATCAATCATGTTTAAACCTGCACGAAGCTCAATTGAGTGCCAAAATATAGGTTTGAACGTAATAATAAGCAACGCAATAAGATACTCTTGCGGAATAGATTGGAGTTTGCAAGGAAGCCTGCTCGGATTTGATTATGCTATCACTACTTTATTGGAACGGTAGGCTAGCTGGTAGTGGGCGTCTATAAGCGCCGGGAATTCAAAAAAAAACGAAAGCAACAAATAAAATACAATGTAGTGTTTTTAGTGTATCGCCACCACCGTTTACATGAATTCGAATTAAGCCATACCGAAAATTAAGACAATCGAAAGTGAACTATACTTTCAACACAATTTATCAATATAGTGTCCTCAAGTCGTCATCGTTCCGGCCAATTGGGCATTTCTAGAACAACATCTACTACGTTAAAGTTGGATTTTAGCATCCACCCATATAAAAGTCAACTGATGCAAGCACAACTACCGCAAGACCACCAATAAAGACTGCATTGGGTCCTTTTTGGGCTACCCTGTATAAACATCGATATATTATCGATAGTATTAATAGTCTTTTCAAATAAGTGTGAAAATTGAAACTTTGTGTAAATGTATCTCTCTTTTTCGATCAAAGTTTGAGAATTGTTAAGAAAAACTTTACATATGGGTAATTCCAAAGTGTTGAACGTGACAGTAGTACGAATCGAAAATGCAATAACATTTTAAGCAACAAATATTTTTCTGTTCTTTTAACCCTTAAATTATAGCACTAAGAGGGCATTGTTATCCATGCTAAAGTTTATGGATGGCGCAAATCTAGGTCAAAGATATTGGCAAAAGAAGTAGCGGTTCGAACGTGAAAAAATAGAGGTAGTTTTTGTGGCCATGTATAAAAAGCCGTAATTCAGCGAAACCTGGAACAATTTTTTAGTCAAACTACTTTCAGAATTTTACGTAGCAATGTAACATTAAAGTGGCTTTGGTTTGATTCCAAAATCTTCTGTATTTTTTTTTTTTACCAAAATCTGGGTCGATACGTGACATTTCGAACGTGAAATTTTTTCCATAATAATTAAACTGAATAATGATTAAAACAAAATAAAAATTTACCGGTTATCCGAATAACATTTTTCTCTTCGAACTCTTCCTTAGATTACAGACCATGTAAGAACATTTTTTTGGAATAATTTTTATCAAATATCACCTCTTTTAAGGAAGATAATATGAAAGAAAACAAACAATAAAACATTCTCACAAATAAGAAATTACGTTTGCACAACTTTGCAGTCTGATTGTTCATCTAAGTGAACAAATTTATGGGTAAATTAATAAAATTAGTAAAATCTAAATATTTCTCTATAACAATATCAAAAAATAATCAGCTTTTAATAACTTTTAAATTTTCGGTCGCGGTGGACCTTTTGACGGAAATGCCCATATGGAGTAGATGTTTCCCCAATTATTTAAATATTACTTGTTATGAAAAGTTTGTGAATAAGCAAATTCTTTCTGATCCAAAATCAATTTTTGTCTTTCCTTCTGTTTGATATTTATCAAAGCTGTAAAAAAAAAACTGCAATCAATTGGAATCGCAATCAAAATGATTTCAATCAAACGGATATCATCATTTGATTTCGAAAGTATTTCAGAATTGCAAGATTGCAATACTTGTTGATTGCAATCATTGCTTCCAGAAATCACTGAATGCAATCAATTGCATTGCAACCAAATATAAATCGAAATCATGCGGTTTTAATCAATTCCTCTTGAAATCACAACTAAAGTGAGAGCCCAACGAAGTAAAATACACTTGGGATCTAGCGTTTGTAAACAAAAATTAACATTGTTTGATTTGATTGAATTAAAGTATTCCAATCAATTATTATATGAACTGGTTGCATTTAAAATCGAAGAATTTATTGTATGATTACAATTTTTAATCAATAAATTTTACGATTTCGAATTCAATAAATTTTTTTAAATTAATTCATATAATAATTGATTGTAGTCAAATCTACAGCTCACCTATTTATGAATATAAATCTCTTTCTTCTACTAGCTTTTTTATTTAAGTAATAAATTACGTTAAGTATTTACTTGTCTAAATACATAAGATTTATTTTTTCATATTTTCTTAATTTTTAATAAAAATAAAAAGAAAATACCGAGAAATCTCGTTTATAATTCCCAGAAAATGGAAAACAATTTTATTTCCCAGGAAATCACGATACCGATATCCCGGGAAAATATTTCTTCATTATTACACACAATCAATTGAACACAAAATAGCGAAATATTACTTGTCATAAAAAAATTGTTTTCTACAAAATCTTTAAACGCTTCGCAAAAGAAAGATTAGAAGTAGATAGCGAGTACTTTTATAACATCCAGCTAAATTACGGGAATATCATTGTCCCAGCTGCATAAGTAATAACAAACACTACGAACGAACAAAATGAATAAACTTTTTCTCTTATGTATTGTTATCTTAGCAAAAGGTCACGACGCACTGTGGGGATCATTGAAAAATTTGATTTAAACATATTTTATTTTTGAAATTGCCTTTTTTCAGAATAATCATTTTTTTTTTTTTTTTTTTTTTTCATTATTTATTTATTGAATCTTCATATATTAAATATGAACTAACAATAATTAATCAAATCTTAACCTAATACTTTATTTTATGTCCCGCCAGTGCCAGACAAAAATTTTCTTCATCACGGGTTCTGTTCACATAAATAGGTGTTTATCGCTCATCTTAATGGGTAAGTGCTGCAGTGTCTCTTCTCCTTAAGCGAGAGTGGCCGCTATCATTTAAAATATTTCGAGCTAGTGGATTTGGGTGCAACTCTAGCCTTTTTAAGTATTTTACCGCATACTTCGTAATAATAGTCTTTACCAGTGGCACATTGAGATCCTTGTGGATATTTGAGTTTTTAACATACCATGGGGCAGCTGTAATTATTCGAAGAAGTTTATTTTGGCGCCTTTGAATTTTTTCGATATTAGAGGCCGAGGCAGTGCCCCATAGTTGAATACCGTAGCACCATATTGGCTTTAAAATAGCGTTGTAAAGTAGTAGTTTGCAATCGAGACTAAGAACAGAATTTCTTCCAATAAGCCAGTTAATTTGAATTGCTTTTAGTTTCATTTGGGTTAATTTTGCTTCTATATGGTATTTCCATGTTAAACGCCGATCTAGATGAATTCCGAGATATTTGACATGCAATTGTTGAGGCACTAGTTGATTATTGATTTTAATAGGGGGGCATGTTTCCCGACGCAAGGTGAAAGTTATATGTACGCATTTTTGCTCATTGACCTTTATCCTCCATTGCTTTAACCATAGTTCGAGCTGAAATATATGATCCTGCAGGTATCGAGATGCTTCACGACTGTTCTCGTGTACGCTTAGAAAAGCTGTATCATCAGCAAAAGTTGAGGTTAGGGTGTAATTGTTTGTTGGCATGTCCGAGGTATATATTAAGTAAAAAAGTGGGCCCAGGATGCTTCCCTGAGGGACTCCAGCTTCAATTGGCTGAGGAGAACTTAAAAAATCACCTTCTTTAATAATGAATTTTCGACCGACCAGGTAGCTTTCTAACAACTTGTGTGTATTAACCGGTAGTTTTAGCTTCAATTTATGTAACAAGCCTACATGCCAGACTTTGTCAAAAGCTTGAGAAACATCTATGAAGAGAGCGGAGCAATATTTTCTTTCTTCAAAGGCTTTTCTTATGGCGTTTACTATCCGGTGGGTTTGTTCAATTGTGCTATGCTCTCTTCTGAAACCGAATTGATGATTAGGTATACACCCATTGTCATTTAAAATTGGGGTTAATTTTGACGTTAAGAGCTTCTCAAACAGCTTTGATATATTAGGTAATAAGCTAATAGGCCTATATGACTCAACTTTTGTGTGATCTTTTCCTGGCTTTGGTATCATCGTTATTAAAGAGACCTTCCAATCTTGAGGGTAGTATTCAAGGCGTAAAATAGCATTAAAAATATAAAGAATAATTTTCTTTGCTATGCGAGGTAGCTCCAAAAGCATTTTGTTACTGATCTTATCAATACCAGGTGCCTTCTTGGTGTTTAATTCACAAATAGCCTTTTCTATTTCCTTTATCTCAAATCTTAGGGGGATAGCTGCTCTAACATAAACAGGCGGCAACTCGTCCGCTATATCGTCAGGTATATTTGGGGTAAATACGTTTTTCAAATGATTTACAAACAGGTTTCCTTTTTCATTATCATTTCTTGCCCAACTTCCATTCTGGTTTCTTAATGGTGGTTTCGAGATAACTGGTCTTTTGAGTTTTCTAGCTGCACGCCATAATGAGTAGTCTGATTGTGGAGTTGCATCCAGGTCCTTAAGATATTTTTCCACGGAAGCCGTTTTCTGGGTCTGCAGAAATTTTCTTAGCCTTTTTGTACACTCTTTTAATTCATTTTTAAGTTGAGGGGATCTGTGCAATTGCCATTCTCTTCGCACTCTCCTTTTTTCATTCAAGAGGCGCTCGACATCTGTAAAATATATTTTATTATAATTGTTTCTTTTGAGGGTTTTGCTCGAATGTTGAACAGCTAGTTTAAGAAAACTGTCAAAATTGACAATAGAGAGATCCACATTTTCCGGAGTGCTAAGTGGTATATTTTCCGTGCAATGGGTACTGAGATATTTTTTATATTTTAACCAATTTATTTGTGTAGCTGACGTCGCTATGTAACCAGAGGGAGATACAATTCTATTGGTGTTTGTTATAGTAACTATTGTAGGTGTGTGATCAGAGGATAATTCCAACGAAGCTTCAACGTGAATCGCCTCTATGGGGATGTTTTTAACCACGCCAAAATCGATGACATCGGGTATTTTTTGCGGATCAGCAGGCCAATATGTTGGTTGTCCGCTCGCGACAACATTTAAATTCATTTTAGAGATTGTATTGAACAAAACACGACCTTTTGGTGTTATTAGTCGTGACCCCCAGAAGGTATGTTTAGCGTTATAATCGCCAGCAGCCAGGAAACAGGGCCCCAATGACTTATAATATTTATAATATTGGCTTTCTGATATTGCAAATCTAGGTGGTGAGTATAAGGATGAGATTAATATGTTTCGATTCAGCTCTTCAACACAAATGTTTGTTGCTTGAAGATAATCTTCACGATGATCACACATTAGGTAGTGTTTGATTCGGGTTTTTATCAAAATGGCAGAACCTCCACACGCTCTATCTCGAGGGTCTTTGGTATCATATAGTGTATAACCATTGATTTTAAACGAATTTCTTGAGGTCAAATGAGTTTCAGAAACCATCATGACATCAATTTGTTTATTTTTAAGAAAGTATTCTAATTCATTTTTATGTTGGCGGATGCCGTTTGCGTTCCAAAAACAAATTTTTAAACAGTTCATGGTTTGTTAAGTACAGCTTGCAATAACATCGATTGCATTCTAAGAATTTCCTGCATCATATTACCCATTGTGTTTGTAAAATTATTCACTGTTTGCACTAATGTTTCCATAGTTTTTTCTAGACGACTTAAATTAGAAGTTTCATCAGCACCTTGCATTGGCACATGGTTTGATTTTAGGACATTAGCATAAGAGGTTCTGTTATTACTAGGCTGCGGAGCCTGAATGTCATTAGTGTTTACTTGATTTGGTACCTGCGTTTGAGGGGGATTAGTTTTTGGTCCAGCCGACTGTTTGACTATAGTGTATACAGGGCAACCTCTATAATTTGCAGTGTGATTGCCGCCACAGTTACTACATTTTTTTACATTGGGGTCATTTTTAGACTTATCGCACTGGACTGTACCATGTAATTCACCACATACTACGCAAACCGGTGGTAAATAGCAGTATGCCTTAGTATGGCCAAATTCTTGGCAGTTGAGACATTGAACGGGACCATTTCTTTTGTGCGGCTCCTCTATAGTTTTTTTTCTGTATAGAATATATTTTAAATCATAAATAGGATGCGTTTCATTTTTTTTAAGCTTAACGTCGCCAGGTTCTAGCTCCACTCGAAATAATGGTTGGGGATTTTTTTCCCTATTTTTAATATTCGTAACGTTTTTTATCTTAAAGCCCTTTTCTTCCAAAAAGGTTTTAATTTCCTCTGGGTCCACACAAGAGTCTATTCCCTTGATCACTACCTGAAGACCTTTGCTGCTCTTCAGTTGGTATGTGTAAAAGCTTTTTTTAAGGGCTTCGAATTTGTTTGTTAGTTTACGAAAATCATTCTCATGATTAACCTGTATTTTCGTCTCGTTTATACTACCACGCTTGATTGCCGCTACGTAAAACGAATTTTCACCTATTACCGAGATCACGCTCTTTATTAACTCACTTGAGTTTTGCTCCCTAAGATATATCGGGGGTGGCTTAGACGATTTAATGACGTTTGGTGCTTCAGAGGATTCATCCTCCAGAATTGCAAAACGATTTTGAGAGTTTATTTTATCAAAAGTTGGTACTTTTGAGGCCGAAGCAACTGCTGCAGAGGTAGGGCTGCGACCCCGTTTAAGTACTGTTATGTACCTGTCCATACCAACTTGTACTTGAGGCTTTTGACAACTTTTTACTTGAGGTTTTTCCATTGGGTCTGTGTTTGAATTCATGGTAACATTTGTTACTAAAATTGTTTTTGCCGAAGCGGCAACACTTGCAGGCACTAGCGAGAGATTAATATTTTTTAATGTCTCAGCATCAACCGTCTTTGTAAAAACAGAGGGCGAAAGGGAACGTGTACGAACAATTGGTTTAGCCGTTAGGTAGTTAATATTATTTTGTTTTGTTTTATTTATGTCAGTATTGCATTCTTTAGCATTAACTGTTACGTATGCATTTCTTTCATCTAGTTTTATTGTTGTTTCATTGTGACTACTCATGCAAAAAGTTGTTTTTGTTTTTCACTGTTTTGCTGTGCTTTTTTTTATTTTTATTATTTATTGTATTACACCAAAAATAAGAATTTTAAACAAAATGTTTTTGTACAGTATATGTGTACATACATATGTACATTTATACATATGTATATTTTTTTTTTTATTAAATTTTTCGTTTTTGATAATTGTTCACTTTTATGTTAGAGATTTATTTAAAAAAAAATGCGTCCATTCGCTAATTTGTTGTATTAAAATATCAAATGTAATTAATAATTTAATTGTATGCGGGATTAAGAATACGCGTCTGTATCGCAACAAAGCACAAACCGAACTGTACATAATCATGTACATATAAATTTGCACCTAAGCTACTGTTACTGGTTGGTGCTGTGTACACGATCTTTCGAAATTAGCAAGGAGCTGCTGTTACGATGAATGACGAGCGCTATCAAGCCATGCTGAATGAATTTTGGTTTCCAAAATTAATCAGTTAAACATCAGCGACATTTTAATTCCAACAAGACGGCGAAACTTGCAATACAGCGGGTTTTACAATCGATTTGTTCACAGAAAAAATTAAAAATTGTCTCTAATCACCAAATTCACCATCAAGCATAAAAATGTTTGATTTTGCATTTATTACCAAAATGATTATATTGCTAACCAAAAATTTAAAATTTTTATTATTTTTCTTCAATAAATGATATTATTAATTTTAATTAAAAAAATTATCAAAAACTTTGCCATTTCAAACAATGTGTTAATTGATTTAATTAAATATAACTCAGGTTTTGACAATTCCCACCAACAGTAGTACAATTTTAAATTGTTTTATTTTAAGCGAAAAAAATCAATTAAGTTTTTTTATAATTTAATGAATATTTTAATGAAAAATTTCTTTCAAAACAACTAAAATGTTCCAACGAACAAAATAAGATTTAGGTTTTCATAAAATTAAAAAAACATCGATATGCGATATAATGAGATCGGACTTTAACTGCCAGTGCTATATATAAAAAACAAAAAAGCTGTATTTGGGGGCGTGGCAAAAAAATTATTGCTGTTTTAGAAATTTCATTGGCACAACTTTTTTTCGACCCACCACCTTAATGTTCATACAGTGTAGTATAAAATGACACCGTTCTTCCGAAAGTTCCAGAAAACAAGTGCTATCACGCAAATATCTTCTACATGTCTATATGTTGATGTGCAGCAAAAGATCTTCTTTATTTATTTCTTTTATTAGTTGCTATAATTGTTAACAGTTTCATGCAACATTTTTATTTTTTACTAATTTACTAACATTTTTTATAAAATATTTTGTTTTTGAAATTTAATTTCAATTTTTGTAAACAAAAGCCAGGGTTATCCATAAACACAAAACCTTTATACATATGTAAAAAGAGTGGAAATGTTCAAATATTATTGCATTGGCAATAATGTTGATTCACGAAAGAGAAAAGCTCTATTTATGTCATTTATACGAAAGCTTTTAAATGTTTTAAAAAAACCAATTTTTAAACATTATCGTATTAACCCATTTTCGGCCACTGTTCGTACTTGCGAACAGTAAATTTACCGAATTTGATTGCCAAGTTACAAATTTTTGTACATTTATTTGTTAAAAATTAATGTTTTCATTATTTAATATAAAGTCTTAATTTTAATTAGCCGTTATAAAAAAATAAAAAATATGTTTTATGTACCGCCTGCAGGGATAGGTAGATTTTTATATAACTGCAAAAAAACATAAATTGTTCAAAAATGCTAAAACTAAATAAAAGGAATTTGTCTAAATAATTTAAATGATAAAACATATATAAACACCCTAAATAAAAAATAATATTTCTACTAAATTATAGCTGTTTGTTTCACTGTTCGCAAGCGCGAACATTGGCCGCTATTTGGAGAAAAAGCTTCTTTGGTCGTCAGGCATGCAAAATTTGTATCCGGAATAAGCCAATTCGTCTGAACCCATAAATCCCACTGTATCTTTAAAGATACAACCATCAAAAACATTTCCACGGGCTGATTTTTAGTGAAAATGAAAAATAAACTGCCCAAGCCGCAAACTTTAAAAATTATATTTTTGAAAAATTAAATCCAACGGGTTATCTACAACGTTAAATCTCAGCTCTGAGCGGAAATTGAGGTCCAGAAAAAATAATGTGATTCGAATGTATGTCCGGCGCTATTAGCAATAACCTAAAAAAATTGTGTTCGTGGACCTGACATAAAGCTTTTTCCAATGGTTTCATCTTCAAAGATTCAATGGGCACTCACCAGTAAATTAAAAATTCGTTTTTGTTTACTTTTGCACCGCTTTATTGTTTAGTTTTACGTATTGTTATAGACTTTTTCTTATTTTTCTTAACAATCACCTGGGTCTAACTGTCAATGCTATCTATTGTTTCGCAGATGACAGCAGATTTCCTTCACTGAGGTTGAAGCTATGTGGCGAAACAAGAACGACACACTCAATTATGACCTTACGGAGATCTCCGAGTGGGGTCTTACGAATAGGGTCAATTTTAATTATCGCAAGACCGAATATTGTATGTTGACCCATAGACGGCTTGAGGGTCGCGTCATCTGCATTCATGGGTTGTATTGAAGAATCATACACTCGTGATCGTTGCTTTTCAAGTGTAGAACGATTTGTATTCATCTTTCTGTCTGGGTTTCATAAAACGGTACAGGCATCACTTCACTCCGTCTAATCTCCTCACTGTTTATGCCACCTATCAACCCGCCGACCAAAACTGGAGTACAATTGCTTCACGGTCTATCTTGAAGCTTCTGGATCGGGTGCAAAGTAGTGCGTTAAAGATTGTCAATGACAGTAAGGTATCCAGCATTATTGACTCAATTTAGCATCGTCGGAATGTGGGTTGTGCATCATTGTTTTATCGACTTTACAATGGTAAGTGTTCAGCTGAGATGGGCTAGCTCATCCTCGAGACGCGGGTGCCGCCGTAGTACTCCCGTTAGGAGTTTTCCCAGTCGGCTAAAATTTGGAAAAATTCAAACTTAACGTCCACAAACACTACTTCGTCTTTCCTCTTACTCATAACCTATTTTTCTAATACCAACACAATGAATTGCATAAATAGGGGCATCCCCAGAGTGTTGACTAAAAGTAAAAAAAAATTGATTATTTTCATTACCCTTTTGGTTTCTAACAATTTTATGTACTTGTAAAATTCTGTAATTGAAATGAAATAAAAATATTTAAAAAATGCAAGTTTATGTTTTCTATATATGTATGTTTTCGATGAAAAGTACTAAGTGCCCAGTGTATCTTCTAAGATACAACCACTATTTTTTAAATAACTCTAAAAAAAAATTTTTTCGACTAAATTGGTACGCAGTTGTTTTTTTACCATTTTACGCATCATATATCTTTATTTTTTATCAAATCGGTGTAAGGGTTAAGTTTTAAAAATAGGCACCAGTGATGCGAAAACCGCTGCCTTCAGCTTAGACGTAAGCAACCTAGTTTAGTTTTAAAATATAATAGTATCCGGTTTTGTGTTAGGCTTGCTCTTTTTCTGTACACAGGAGCAGAAAATTGGGTTATCGCCGGCTTACCAGATTTAGATTATTTGATTTTATACAAATTTTTAAGCAAACATTTTAATTTCCGATACTATTTCCGTATAGGTAGCCGGTTACCTTGTCCTGCTGTTAAAGGTTTTTATGCACAGCTGTTAAGGGTTAAGAAAAAATTGAAGCAAGATCTTATAAACTACACTATAAGAGATAATCTACACGCTTGTTTTCAGCTCGACAAGGTTTATACCAGAATCTTTTAGATTTGTCCATGGACAAGGCCTTGTGCCTCCAGTCCCCTTTAATAATTATCCCCTTATTCATAAAAAATATTTCAGTTTTATGAAAGTTTTGTTAAACAAATTTTTTTTTATAAAATTTTTAAACCTAAAATATTTTTTATAAATAAATAAAGAAAATTAAACGGATATTTAAAATTTCATTTAACTCGGGCCTTTTCTTTAAATAACCTTTTACAGTTCATTTGTTTTACAATATCCCACTATGCGACAACTGTATGCTTAACAAGACAAACAAAAAATATGCATACATGTATTTAGCTACAAGCAAAAATATATTAAGGACTTTTCATTTCATGTAAATAAAGACGAAAGTTATAGAGGTTTAAAAACGTCACGGATTTATATGCAAAACAAAAAAACCAAGTAAAAGTGTTAAACATGGCTGTGCCGTAACTTTGATACCCTTCACCGACAGATAGAATATTTCTTGAGATCAATAAATAATGAACTAAACTTTATAGAAACTGCCATCAGTGCTGGATATTAAATTACCGCCAAACTTTATCATAAAAACACACATATTTTTTTTCTTTTTTTGAGTTTTAGTTCTAGTAACAAAAAGCTGTAAGCGTAAAAACTTAAAGTGCATGGATCTTCTTTAAAAAAACAAACAAAAAATTGCAAAACGTCTGCTCATTAAGGCCTGCAACATATTTAACACCAGATTTTAGGTGAAGAGTAAAATAGCACAAATAACAATTTCTAAAATTAGAAGAATACATTTTGGTTAATAATAAAATTATTAATGTTTCTAGTTTGCCTGATCATTTTTTAGAAGTGTAGCATTTGTTTTCAAACACCTTGTGGCATCCACGGGACATGCTTTAAATCAAAATCGGGCAACGCTCTTTGGGAAGCGAATACCAAGGATTCTGTATACCAGACCACAGATTATCTAAGTTTAAGTACCTAATAATAAATTAGACTTCTCACATCATGCCAGAAGTTTTAAATCGGGACTAAAACCAGTCCATTGTTTCATTAATTTTCACAATTGGGCCACACCGTGCCGTGAATATTATCACCACACCATGATGATTCCTTAATCATGCCTGGATTCTTTTCTTGGCATTTTGGTCGATGAACAAACAATCTAGCATCTAAAACCATATGATTTATCTTCGTTTCATCACTCCAGAATGAAAGGACTTGTGGGTACAAGCAACCAATAAACACTTGGCTATATTTTTTTTGCAGATGTTCTTTTTTTCAACTCGTGAGTTCAAACAGC
This sequence comes from Pollenia labialis, assembly GCA_949318255.1. Lineage (NCBI taxonomy): Eukaryota > Metazoa > Arthropoda > Insecta > Diptera > Polleniidae > Pollenia > Pollenia labialis. The sequence continues at coordinate 132,834,825 of OX439139.1, forward strand.
AGTGGGTCATTCAGAAGTCGTCATATAAGCCTGCCTGATAATTTATACCCAAATTGAAAGTAATTTCGTTCGCAATGTCGTGTGATGACACAATAGGGTCCATTTTCGGCCTCCCGACAAAAGCACGGTCCATCACATGGGTTTTTTTTTTGACAAGTGGATTCTGTTTTTTGTTTTCGGTTGCATTAACTGAGTTAATTTTCAAGGAAATAATCACATCATAAATCATTTCTAGGAAGCGATGTCAAATTTCGGTAATTTCAATCGGCTTGTTTCCATCATTCCACATTTTGATGATAATGCGCTTCACCTCTGGAACTAGAAACAATTTATTCTTTTCTTTTGAGTTCCTCGAAACTGAACGTGCTTAGAACAGACCGACAGACAAACGGTCATAGCTAAGTATATTAGAATTACTCAATGACCCCGAACATATAAATTTTTTGGGAGCTAAAATTAATGTTGTAACAGTTTCACACGGAATGATAAACTTAGTATGCCATCATTCGCCAATAGTGGTGGAGGGTATAACAAAAAATATTACACATTATAAAGAAACCTTTTAAGTTTTATCAAATATTTATATCTTTTTATTTAGTGCCAAAAAGTCCCTCAGGTTGAATACGGTTAAAATTGTTTTTGAACTTAATGCATAAGAGAATCTGTAGAGGATTGAAAGAAAAATATATTTAAATAGTACTTAAAAAATTTTTAAAAAAGAAATTAGGGGAACGGTCTCGAAATAAAATCAAGTAATTTTTTTTTATAATTAACGTGACATACAAAAAGAATGAAAATTCCATTTCTTTTTTTATGTTATGGAAGTTTTGAATACAAATAACATATACAAAATATATTCATTCCTAACAATAATATTAAATATAACATTGCACAGAGGAAGGAAAATTTCGGCTATTATTAAAAATTACAAGCTTTTCAATGTGTCGAAAGAACATAAAAATAGAAAAAACTTTATGAAATAGTTTCAGCTATTATTGAAAACAGCCAGAAAGCAATTTTAAAAATATATTAAGGGTATTCACGTCACAAGTTGCACCTAAATAAAGAGAATAGGTTAGCAATACCCCCATGAGATGCATATATTAATTATCGCGTAACTGAGCAACTATTATAGCGAATGTCTTCAAACGTGGTTAAGGCCACTATTATGGTAAACAATTCATTTCAAAATAGAAATGGGCGGGGTAGACGGAGGAGGAGCTGTACCCCATGAAACGAGAAAGCTTTAAAGGACCCACTCTTATGGTAAGCTACACCATTCAAAATAAAAATTAAACGGGGTAGGCAGGGCTGCCAGATTTGACATTTTGACGATTTTTGGTTCCGGAATTAGCAAAGTGCCGATTTGCTGATTTTTTTCTAAAAATTGATGATATTTTTTAGTCTCCAAATTCTGAATAAAACATTAAGGGGTTAATTTTGTTGTTCACTTCACCTTGCGTTAAGAAAATTTTCATATAAAATTTTTTGGATTTTTTGAAATTTTCCAACACGTTCGCTTTAACTCATGTAATGCTTAACACCAGTACCTTAACAAGGGGGAAAGGCGGAACGTTTTCTTTCGCTTAACTTTTACGCAGATATGCCACAAACAGTTGTGATAGCTTTCTTGTTTTATAAAACCCAAAAATTATGAATAAAAAAAGAGAAAAAACCCGAGATTGTCCAATAAAAGCTAAATTGCCATTTTAAATTAACAATAGCGGCACACTTCACTATTAAACGATCTGTCAAAATCGGATTTTCCAATTGCAAACCGTTGAGGCCGCTCTATTCAAAAACTAGAAAACGCGTGACGCGTTTGTTTAGCTACAGCTATAATATGAAAGTCTTAAGCAAATCTCTAAATAATTATTTTCAGAGTACAAAAACAACAATGCTACACTTTGTTTATCTTTCGTCAAACCATCATCAAATGAACCTTTTACGACTCTCTGTATAAAACATATTTTTAACAATTATACGGCGAACATTTCACCGGTAGTAAGATAATCAGGGGTGTTCTGGAAATCGAAAACGCAAAACGCAAGAATTTAGTAATCCAAATTTTATAATTTTTGTTATAAAGAAGCGCCTTTTGCTCTGCTATGGAAGAATCTCAGTCGTGTTACAGTTTTTCCCGTGTGAGGAATCTTCTACGATTAAAAATTCGGTCTTCGACGATCAAAGACGCTCTTCATGAGACTTCCAGTATCTCTTACACGATTGAAAATGCTAGCTGGGTATGAAGAAATTGTGTTTTTGTTTGAATTTTTTTTTTTACCAAAAACTAAATTTTAAGTTGTCCGATTTTTTGACACGTAAAAGACGATTTCCTCACAAATTTATCTGGCAGCCCTGGGGGTAGGTGCAGGTTTTAACAAAAGCATCCTGTGAGCCCAAAAATAAAATAGACTACTTATTTTATAAATATTTAAAACAAGGTTATTTATGGAGCAAAATATCGATCAAATGTCTTCCATGGCTATGCTGGTACGCACGCACTCTTTTGTTGAAATTTAAAGAAAAAAATCCCTTAAAAGAAATCTAATTTGTAACACCATTACATTGACTTTTGACGATATAGTGGTACAATTGTAATCACCAGCACGAAAGAGTACCTACTACTAAATCTCATGTTCAGTAATATAATTGCTACATATTTATTCCATCCAATTTCGGCAGAAAACAATTTGTTATTCAATTCTATTGACTGCGGATTTCTCAGAAAAGCAAATACGGCAAATTGTAGGTGCTCTATATTTTTGCACACATGAATTTGGCTCGTTAAGACAGCTTACAAAGGAGTTTTGTTCTTGTTTAAATAGCGTCGTTCAAAAAGTTGTTTGCACAATGATGTCTAATTATTAGACTCTAATATCAAAAACAGTATTGCCATCATGATTATTATTGCTGCATTTTATATGGGTTGTTGTGTCATACGTGTTGAGAACATGAATAATTATTTGTCTCGACTTGCGCTTTTGATATTTGCCATTAATAAATATTTCACTTCATGTAATTTAAGAAGTTTCATTTCGTAGCTTTAAAAAAAGTTTGGATATTCAAATCTTTCTTTTATTGAATAAAGCAATGTAAATTTTCCAGTCGATTGCAAGACAATAATTATTCTTTAAAATTATCCTCTCTCATTTATTAAACTTTTGTGATTGACAACTTTTTTCTTTTAATTTTTTGATCCTAAGAATAAGCCTTCAAATTGTTGTACACCAAAAACTACATCACTTTTAAAAATACCTAACACTTTACCCTACTCTCTAATCATCCCATTTTTAAATCAAATATGCTGATGATAATTATTTTGCACAAAACAAAAAAAAAAGAGATTACTAAAGTTTTCTTGCCTAGAAATTCGACTTAAATACTTAAATATTCTAAGTATAAAGTTACACAAAATCATAAAGAAAAATTAACACTGTTTAAAAGTGAAAAAAACGGTGCTGCCAACTTAGTCCGTTACAGAATTGGATAAAGTTAAACTTGCGGAGAATTTCGCACTAGTTTCGAAATACATATTCATATGTTTTATATTTTATGACTTGGTTCGGTTTAGCTCGGAATCCTCCATACGACAAAAAAAAAAGAATCGTATGAAAATTTATAAAACTAGTTTTTTTTTGTGCATGAAGCATCATGTGCTAAACAAATTTAAGTAAAAATTTTATAAAAGTAAAATTAGTGAAAATTTCGTTAAATTTTTTTTAACGGTCCAACAAAATCCGACTTTTAACTATTGGCAAGTTGTAATAATGGCCCTTAAAGTATTACATTTTTATATAAACTAAAATTAATTTCAAGCACTAAATAGAACATATCATAAATTATTTTAATTATATTAACCATTTCTTTCGAATGTGCTTCTATGAGTTGAATTTCAATTTATAAAGCTGTTTTTCCACTTAATATTTTACATACTTTTAGCTTAAGCCAATCTTTGCTGAAATTGATAATAAAATGTGTCAGTTTCAGTTAAAAGGGACCAATGGTTAATTTGTTTTCTAATCAAAGGTGTATTTAAAAGCTTACTTATGACAAAAGTAATGCAGTTAGAAAACTTAGGTTTGCGATTTTTTTCATCCATAGGCCCGTTTTAACCACAACTGACACACACAATGTTCTAAATTGCGGCAAAAAACTGTAATTATAAAGCTACTGTTACATGTTTTCATAGCTGTACATATATTAATAAAAATAACAACGATATCGTTATTTTTCCTATCGATGTTTAATGACTATCGATAGTTTCCCAGCACTACTATATATTTGGAACATTGAAAAAATATAATGTTCAACTGCAATTCTTATTAAAATACCGCACGAATATGATGCCTACTAACGACAACTTTAGTTACTGATTATATCACTCTTTTAACTTTCTGACTAAGAAATGTATTTCTGCTCTTTTTGTTTCCTTTTTTATAATCTTTGTGTAACTCAAAAAAAAAACAATGTTATTAAATTTAATACTCATCTGTTTTGATAAGTTTTTATTCTCTTAACATTATTTTGAAAATTTCTACAAAAACCGAAAATGCCCTACACTACTGAATATTGCAACGTTAAGTTTTCGTTGATTTTTAACTGAACTTTTTCAACGCAAAAGAAATTTTTTTTTTGTTATTGTTCTTCCTTAAAAAATTCCAAAAAAAGAAAGACGAAAGTTCTTGACTCATTACATTTGGATATAGAAGAAAACATAGCGTAACATAATATAGACTGCATAGTAAACGTCATTAGAAAAACCTTAGAAGAAAAAAAATCAATGAAATGGGAATTAAGCACATTTAAACAAAACCTTGTTAATTAATTCTTAGAATCCCAAGAAAAACTTTCATAACTAATATGCATGTGGCAGTGTAAATAAAACTGATGAAGTTTCCTGACGATCTGGCCTAAGCAACCAGTGAAATGCGTATAGGAAAAGCTTATCCCTTCAACAATAAATTTCAGTTTCTCAATAGTATGAAATGGGAATTTAACTTAATTTCAACCTTGTTAAAAAAAATTTTGTACTACACTTTTTTATTTATGTGACTTAAGCAATTGATAAAGTTTTTTTTTCAATTCCCTAAGCTAAACCCCGCAAAGCGCAGGAAAGAAACCAGAGTCTCTGGCGGGAATCGAACCCGCAACCCTGTCGCTAATAAACTAGTTTACTACCAGCTAGCCTACCGGGGCACTCATTGTGGCATGAAGGTTTGATACATTAACGTTACATAATGAAGAATTCCATGGATGAGTTATCAATGCTTGTTTTTATGACATCTTTCTAGTTTGTATTTAACAAAGTTTTTTGCTTCACCTGTAAAATTATATTTTTGTTTGTTACGCCTTTTGGCTTTTTAGCTAACGATATATATCTTTTGCTTTGCGTAAAAATTCAGCTAACGATATATATCTTTTGCTTTGCGTAAAAAATCATGCCCACCTATTGAAATTGATAACCAATTTCAATTGTATTGTAAAAGTCTTATTAGAGGCAAAATTAATTAAAAAAAACATAAAAAAAATTCAAGTTAACTCTCTTATCGTAAGAAATTCTGCTTTAAGTCTGGATTGAAAAAATTTACTCTACTCACCTACATTTTAGCCAACCTTCAACACGGAGAAAATCGAAAGGAATATTGTAAACAACTCAAGCATTCACAAAGACCTCAATGTGCCATCACTTGAACTATGGTAACAAAGTATTCAATAAATAATTTGAAAAGGCTCGAATTCTACCCAAATCTTCTAGCTAGAAATACACCGCCATGCCGCAGGACTAATCCGCTCAGAAGGACACTAAACACCTAGATGAACATAAGGAGATTTTTTGGTCCAGCATTAAGAGGACATAAACTTAACAATAGAGTATGATAAGATTTGAAAAAATATTTCAATAGTTCTTAAAGTTTTGGTTAAATTTGTAATTCTCGGATTGTAATCAGAGGATTTATTTTCAAAAATGTAAATTTTTATTACAAAATTGGATAAAACTTACACTTACGTCCCTTAACTATGCAACATATACCACGTTAAATGTATATTAACTTCCAAAGTATACTTCTGTAAATAACCATTAATATTAAACAATAAAATATGAGGAGTTCTATAACAAAAGGATATAACAACATTATTGTTTTAATTGAATTCAAAGTAAAAGGTGCGTATCCTTTGTTCTAAGCATGCTAAAGTGCAATAACTTTGCTATTATTTTACACCAAAAATAATAGTGCAGACAATTTAAAATATTTAGAACTAAGTGGAAAGTTAGTAAAACATGTAAATTTAAGTAAATTTATGGGTGCAAAAAGTGTTAACTTTTTGAAGAACTTATTTAAGCAATTTAAAGTTGGTTACTTTCAGCCAGGGCTGCCAGACTTGGAAAGTCATTTGAGGTTTGGGGATTTTTTTCGGGAATTTAAAAGACAAATTCGGAGATTTCACGGGGATTTTATACATTTTAAATATAATTTTCCCTTCTTTTTCTTTGTTTAGTACATAAGATATGAAAAAAGTAGCAAAACTTTTACCTTACTCTTATCAACAACTAATACATTGTAGAGCGTCTTAATTAAGATTACCATTTTTGTTAAGTATGCAAAAGGTGATTAAAAACTTAAAAAAATTCTTGAGTGACTGTTTTAAAAAGGAAGAATTAAAAAAATGAATCTAAAACCGTTGACAACAAATACAATTTTTGATTTTTTAAAGACAATTTTCAAGCAAATATGTCTTTCCCAAAAAAAAAAGTAAATCGTTACCTGAAACGCAAATGGTTCTAACTAACGAAAAATTAAAAATCATCGTTTTCATTGATTCTGAGGTATTGCATAAACATAAATGATAATCTTTCGACTGCAATTTGTGATTTTATTATCAAAAAACAAAAAGCCGTATCTATAAAAGATACTATGGTAAACCCTTAAAGGCCTAACTGTCAGTTTTTAAAGAATATTTTAAACATATTATGTTTATTTTAACCATATTATTTTCACCGACAATCATATTATGGTAAAATTAGTACTCCCTGAAAAGGCCACAAGCTATATTTCGGTTGCTTCCGAACATGTTATGGTTAATAATAACAACAATATGTTTAACATTTACAATAGCATTGTTGTTTTTCAACCAAAACTTGTTGCTCTTGAAAAGGAGCAAAATACTATTGTTAATTTTAAAACAAATTATTGTCATATTTAACCATAACAAGTTTATAGGCAACTATAATATGGTCGTTGCTTCTTGATGGAGGTGAGCATATTTAAACATGTTTTCTCTCTGCGTGCAGTTAACATCGTGCGATTTGGTTGGATCACCCTCTATAATTACCGAGAAGGGCGAGTTGATATTCGCCTTTTTGACTTTCGTTGTCTTACGTTTGTGTGCGAGTGTGTGTACACCCTGTAGGAGATTGAACTAGTTCCAAATTAGAACCAAGCTAGTACACAAATAACCAGTACCAGTTCTCAAATGTAAACTTTTCTATACCATCTGAATGCTCAAATTAGCATTGAGTGTGCTTGGAACATCACTAGAAAGTACTATTGGTTCTACACGTGTACCAGTACACCTGGGTGCTTTTTGCATTTTAATATTTTTAAATAAATGATTTGAAATCAAATTTAAGAAGCAGTATTAAAATAGAAATATGTACTGGAATTTTTGCTTTGTTACAAAAAATTCTATCAGTCTACAAGTAATGAACTTGTACTTCATCAAGTATTGGTACTCATGTGCACTAGTATTTTTATATAAAAACTCTTACCCCATTAGCACTAGTACTTCTTGTTCTAGTAATTGTACTAGTGGCATTTAGACAATTAACTCTTAACCTTCTACAGAGCGGTATTTGTAAATTGTTTTGCATTAAAACCTTCTTTGTTGTCAGCAGTAAAAAAGGAGCTTTTGTATAATTTTCTTTAAAAGCAGTTAGTGCACCATAATAACTCTTTTAAATCGGAGCACTCGATTCTCCGCTTTTTTCTAAAGGGCTTTAATACAAACGCATTTTTTTAATGGGTTACGTTACTCACTTTGCTGCTTGCCTCCATTTCTACTGTATCACAAAATATCCACACAAAAACGAAAATAATAAGAGATGGATGTTGGTTTTAGAATGTGCATGAAATTTTTATTGAACAGATCTCTTATTAAATAAATTTTTTTTCTTGAACATAGATATCGTTCAAAATATTATAGACATTCTATTTTCTCTCTGAGAGCAGCTGCTGCGCTAGTTGTGCATTGTGAATGAGACTTATAACTATCTATAAACTATTTTTCAAGTTTCTGTTTTCTTAGTTCCGACTTTGGTTATGATTTCGAAATATGTTTAACTATGTTTAAAAATTCTTCTTGACAAATATTTTTTTGGGGGAACATATCGAAAAATGTGTTTTCTCTGCGTAAATCTACATTTGTATAACTTTGACTAATTGAATAGCATATTGAATTACTTAAAAAATATTATTCAAGTTCAATTACACAGTTTTGTTATGGAAGTCCCCATATGAAGAAATATAATAAAAAAATAAGCTTTATTTCGTTTCCATAAGTGCTGTGAAAACAGTAGTAAATAATACCCACTTCATGCTTCCGCCAATAAATTAATTTTCCGTAACTTCCTGTTTTTGCTTTCGGCTTTCCTTTTCTTTCCTTGTTCCTTTTTTTTACAAAAATAAAACAGGCTGTCAGCAATATGTTCTTGTTTACTATTGTTTGGTTTATTGTCTACTACATAATTCTATTCTGGCCTTTTAGTTTGAAATATTAATGTTTTAAAGACTATTTTTAAACAAAATGCCTTAAGGTAGACTTTACTTTCTTGGGATAAACAGCATTTACTGTTCACATGGTTCACAATAAAAAGGGTTGCCAAGTCAACTATTAGTTTGTTATTTTACTTAGTTAAAAAGATAAAAGTTTGGTTTTGAATTACGAAAAATCTATATTGCTTTTTTTTTTTTTTTTTTTGCTTATGCACATTTTCGTTAATGTTGTTTTCATAATAATTGTTTACAGTAAAATTTTAAATTACAGAAAACACAAACATAAGCATATTTGTTATATTATGAAAAAAGCTCTTTAAAAATATTAAATACATTTTACTTTTATCTTTATTTAGGTTAATGTAAATAATATTATAAGGGATTAAAAGGTTATATGTATTGTGTATCTATGTATGTATGTTATTTATAAAAAATCTTAAAGGTTTGTTTGTTTGAAAATATAGTTTTTATTAAAAAGAAGACAAATGTTTTGAAAGTAAATTCTTTTCGTTTATCAAATAACAAAAAGGGTTTCAAAAGTTATTTGCTAGACCTCAAAAAACGTTTGTGTACACATGTGTTAGGGATTGCCGTTAGTGCTGTGCATGTGAGACTCACAATAACGCCAGAAATGTAATCACGCTTACGCACGTCAGCACATGTGAAATCGTGCATGGTTTTTAAATTTAAATCATTCACTACGACACACGAAAATTTTGTGTTACAATCTATAATGCTCGCTGTCTTACGTGTACCGTGAGATATCTGGCAGGGTTATCCACATTCTTACCAAGTACAGTCCAAAAAACAAGTGTGTTAATATTTCAATACCAATCGATATTAAATTCAGCAAGAAACGAAGTAAAGCCTTTTCAATCATTAAGAGTATGTGATAGGTATCATATCTTCTGTTTAATCTGTAATAATCCAGGATAATAAAGACATATTAGCAATCGGGGATCCAAGCGAGATGGTCATAAGTCCGTCCTATCCCAATGGGCTAGTCGTGACCGGGTGTTCTAAAATCAGTAATTGGATTTAGAGTCTGTTCCGTCTATACTTTGACTATGAGAACCCGCCCCCTCCTTCCAACTGACGACAGGATCCGCCCTTGTATATTAATGCCACCAAGTACGAACAAATGATCAGAATATTTAAGTTTTGTCTGCAACTGATTAAATTAACAAAGCATGCAATTTGTGGGTCAGAGTTGGGAGGTATATAGGAACAAGAAATAAATAGCGAGAAATTAAAAATGTATGCGGCAGTAGCTATGTACATATAAGTTTTAAGTTATTGAAGACAAAAAACACCAGCACTACGACCATGTTTACCAATCTTATCACAATTTTTAAACAAGAAAATTCCCTGACTGATACTAAATTTATAATTTCAAGCACACAAATTAAAAAAAAAATTTAAAGGTCAGCAAGAAGCAGCACTTATAATAATTTCAAACTTCAAACGGATATTAATTAAAATGAAAATACATCACAATATTGAGTTGGTGGGTAATTAAGTCGAGGTAGGCTTAACTTCCTTCGACATTTGAAAATTTTTTTTTTAAGAATACTGAATTTATCACAAATTATTTCGGTATAGATGCTTGTCTATAAGTGTGAGGGTTGCGGGTTCAATTCTCGCCAGAGACTCTAGTCTGTTTCACTTCAACGAACTTCAATTAAACAAACGTTTATTAAGGACAATTTTCATAGTAAATTTGTTCTTTAAACCTTTATTAAATTTTAAAAAATTGTATGAATACAGGCATATGTTACTATTGCTAAGTTAATTAAGTTTGAATTTAATTTGTAATTTGAAGTTCGACACTCACTTCCAGTAGTTCAATACCTTTTTTGAAGACATTAACCAAAATCGGATTTCCATTCTGAACGTATTTGTGTATATTGACATAATAAGTAAAATCTGCACCTGACACTGTGTATTCGGCGATATAGTGCTTTTAATACAAACACCTCAAAAATGTTTATTTGTTTAATTTTTTTTTAATTATATTTTTTTTAACAAAACCATTCGTAAAGTTATATAGTTTTAATAAAAATTTTTCACAAATTTCATTTTTATATTTTTTGTTTACTGCCATGTTTTGTTAACTGCTTTGTTTGTACCTACCTCTGTTTGGGATTTTTTCCCCAAACTGATTATAAAAAAAAACATTGACTGCAAACCCTACAAAAGTTTTAAGTCTCCAAAATAAAATATTATTATTTTCTGCTTTAATTTGTTATTTGTTTACTAAAATTTTTAAAATACCTAACGGTTAATTTTTTATAAACGTATCAACACTTGCATCTCTTGTTTGTACGAATCAATGTACATACATATGTACATGTTCATACACACAACCATACATATGTATGTACATATTAACAAATGTAGCAACAGATCTATAATGCTTTAATATAAATCTGTACCAAATAATTTAAAAGGTTCACTTAGTTTTATAAACCGCAAGAAGCGGCCTTCTTTTTTATTAATTAGTATTTATTCATCAAGAGGAATGCTACTTATTCTTAAAATTTATACATACATACATATGTATGTACAAGCACAGAGTCGTATTTTTATGGCTGAATTAACATGTTTTGGGGACTTTTATTTTCAAACCAGCGTTTAATTTGGGGAAAAGTTTGTGTGGCAATATTTTCATTTGAGAATGAATAAATGGATAACGTTAGAAACGTTCGTCTTGACAACGGTCAAGACGATTGTTAGTGGGCCGCTTAAGAGAACGATATGCAGTGACTTTTTAACGCCTTAAGTTGTCCATCGACATACAAATGTAGTTGGCCAAAATACATATAACACAATATTACAGGATGGCAGGTCAATAAGTCAATGTTCTCTTTCTCTTTCAAAAAGGTAATCAAAATAGCTTTTTGATTGTGAGATGATTTAATCGTTGGGGGCAAAATAAAAATAGTCATTCGGTGCTTAATCCGGAGAATAGGGTAGATGTGGAAGCAACTTTTAGCTATAAATTTTTGTTATGGCCACTGCATTATTGATTGTTTTACTATTTTAATTTTGAAGGTACATAGATAATGTTAATTATACCGCGTGCATGCCAATTACCGGTCGCTATGGCCTAATTGGCGGACAAACCTACCACAAACTTCATTGGCGCCGATTCACTCCTAGAAACGTACTATTCAAAATACCGATTTATCAATACGGGCTCGTTATTAAAAAGCCTAAGTGAAGGTGTAGAAAGCTAGAAACTCAATGCAAATAATTTTTTCATTGCCACTTAAATGACAACTACTGACTAATTTGTAAAATTTCTAACACTTTTACTTTAAAATGTCTATTAGATCTCATTGGCAACGACAGAAATAAAAGATGCCTAAAATTAAAAGTGATATTAAAAAATACTTCAACCATTTACTTACACTTCAGTAAGTGTCAAGTAATTTTCATAAATGAAAGAAAGTTAAATTGGCGCATAGTGTACTTTTTTGGGATGTAAGTGATCAAAAATCTTAGACTAATGCCCAATTTTCAGGATAGTATTTAAATCTATATTAAGTTAATTTTCATAACAAACTTAAATCGTATTTAAAACAGTTTTTTGAGTTTTATTTGAAAAGTCTTATTTAATTAAGATAAAAGTATGGTAGCACTACTAAATACAAAAAAAAATATAAAAAAGTGCAATTATTTACAAGGTAGTCTGAAAAAACAGCTGACTGTTAATGCTTTGCCTGTTGTTGTTGTATTGTTGTGATATTGAGGCCACCTTGCTAAAATATTACAATAGAAACTTAAGTTGAAATAAGTGTACCACATCGGTGACTTAAGTTTGATTTAAGTTTTTAGTGAAGAAAAGAATTTTGTATTTAAATCGATTTTAAAAATAAATGTGTTTTAATATCAATCCTGAAAACTGGGCATAACGGTTTTGTATTCTACTTTTAACAAAACATACAACGAACAGCAAATAGAAACCTATGCCTCTATTCATAAAATTATTTTTAACTTTATAAAGGTTTACAAAACAAATTTTCTATGAAAATATCTAACTTGGTCAAATCACATTACTCAAGCGTGTGGTAGAATATACGGTATGTTGCGTAATTTATATGCCACTCAGCACTGTACGCCTTTGAAAATAAGGAAATTTCTAGCAAAAACTTATGTGTCTCTTGCCTACACTTTTATATTTGTCTGAAATTTTTTCTGGTTGAAACACAGAGGACATGAGAAAACTTAACGTTATGTACAACAACATCATCCGCTATATATTCTCTTTAAATAGGTTCGATAATGCATCGCAATATTCCTGTCGTATTTTCAATATATCTTTTTCAAACTGTTTACAATTTAAAAACCTTATTTTTCTTTACAAAATTATTATCACAAAGGAGCTAGATTACCCTTACAAACGTTTATAGTTTACAAGATCGTGCAGAGGAAAAGGTATACTTCAATTTCGTCACCGTGACGACCATGCATCTGAATGTAAATTCTTTATATTAGCCATACGTCTCTGGAATCAACTACCAAATAATTTGCAAACCACTAGCAACGCAATAAGGTTTAGAAAATTACTATTAGAATATTTTTCGTAATACTTGTTTGTTAAATTCTAACGCAAAATTTATTTATGTTATTAATTGATTTGATTTTTTATTATCTTTTAATTCTGTAACTAAAATTTATATTCACTGTTCTTGCAGTATCATTTTTAAATATTCAAATCAATTTGTTTAATTTAACTTGTCTGATTCTAATACTGTAATTTAAAAGATATCGTGTCTTGTTGTATTAGAAATTCTAATTAATAAATACAAATACAAAAACAAAACTTCACTTAATAAACGTTTGTCCTTAAATCCTTGAAATTATTCTTGAAATTTTAAAAATGTCGGCAGGTCTTTGGGATTATTTCAGATAACTTTTGAATTACAACATTCCTATAAATGCAGTTTTTTCTTTGTTCCGGTGTTTCTAAAACCAATTTGAACGTCCTTAGTTATTAAGTTACTCGTATTTAATCGCTTCAACAAATATAGAATTGAAATTCGACATTAAATTTTTATGTTTTTCTATTTTTCTATTTTTGATCACTAAGCCAAGTAAAGTTGTACACTGTGTGACAATTTGTTACACATCTAAAATAAAAGGGAATTAAGTTAAAAGTAAAGAAAGAGTCTTACAAGTAGTGGAGTTCCATAACAAAATGATTTAATTTCACTCTAAGTTGGTTTTTTATGGATTAAATAGTTGTGAGTGTTTAAACTTTGTTCTTTAATATTCTAAAAGGACAATAATTTGGCCTTAATTCAAAACACTGTAAAATAATCGTTGCGAAAAGTCAGCGAAATGAATTAAGATACCCAACACTACTAACGATTATATACACAGAAAAAAAAATTGATTTCAATTAAGCAATTTGTGATATTAATTAAAAAATTTATTAAATTTGCAGCAGTAAACAAATTAGTTGTATCAATTAAACCTTTACTTCACTTGATTAAACTTTTAATTGACTTGGTCAAATGTTTAATCCACTTGAATACATTTTTAATTAAAACTGATTTTATTTTTGATTAATGCTTTAATTGGAGAACAATTTTGAAGAATTTTGTGTGTGCAGAGACTTTTAAAATATGTTCATTCAAAAAACAAATCCAAGATTTTTAATTTAATATGACACAAAACGGATATATATGGTATGAGTAGGTGAGCTGCAAAAATCGTTCGTTATAAAATTAGAAAAACGAGATGACAATCGATTCCAGCAGTTCTCTTGGCGCATTATCTGAACAAATATTCTAATTGTCAATCAATGCTTGTCCTCATCCATATTTTTCCAAGAACGTGCATTCATACAAGCAGTATTAGTAAGAAAGAATATTTGATACCCTGAAGCACAGTTTATGAAGAAACATTTTCGAAATTGTACCATATTTGGGACCCATGGCCAAACATAGAAACGGCAAAAAATTATGTTATAATTAATCTCATTTATATAAGAGTTCTTTGTGACAGATATTATTGAAATATAAACATCTGTAAAAGATTTGTTCGTCTTAAAGCGATTTTGAAGAGGGAGGATTTATGGTAAATGTTGGTCCTACCGGTTCAAAATTATAACTTTGTACCTTTTATAAAGACTATCGGTGAAAAATTGTTAATCAATACCCACATTTATAAAGACGGTTTGGCACATAAAGATTTATATTGCAACTAAATATACAAATACCAACATGGTCTCGGTAGGGACCGGATGAGGACGGTGATATCGGTCATTACTGGTCACTGGGCAATAGGAAGATGGGTTTTTATTACTATGACTACTGCAGAAGTTGTCAAGATGAGGAGGAGGAGACGGTGTTTCACTTACTCTGCCAATGCCCCAGTCTGTGGGACATTATGTTTAGGAATTTTGGGAGACCGGAATTGCCATGTCTGGACGATGTGTCTAATGTGGGACTGAAATGGATCTTTCTGTTCTGCAGGGAATCGGGGTGGTTCGAGGCTGCAGTGACCTCTGGGGAATAGTCTGACTGACTCTTGTCACTGGCTAGGGGTATCACAAAGGGCGCCGTCGTCGTGGCGGCTGCCCATTGAACCTAACCTAACATAATAATATGGGCCAAAGACTATTAAAGAAGGAAGTCTCGCTGGGAGCCATGTGAAATTATAACCCGATTCTTATTACTTTCAATAGGCATCAACGTGACAATTGAAACGTATGTACGTCAAGTTTCCTGTTCTTTTCGCACAAGGTTACATGAACAGACAACTGGCCAGCCGGACGAACGGACAACGATAAATCGGCTCAGAAAGTGATTCCGAGTCGATCGGTATACTAAAAATTATTCTCATGTGTTACCCACAACAGCATAAACGGATAATACCTTTTCCAGATTGCTCACATTAACATTTTATGACTTTTCAAATATTTAGATTTTTACAAAAAAAAAAGTGTTTAAGTAGAACTATTTCGTTTTGTTACGGAACACCCCTTTTCTAAACTACATGTAATTTTCGTTAATTTCTGTTTGTTTTGTGAACTTTACAATTTAATTTAAGTATCTGCTATTAAGAAGTTTATTTAGGAGGTACAAATTATTTACTGACTTATGAGTTTTCAAAATTTACGCTTGGCTGGTTTGGATAATGAAGGCACGTCATTTGAAAGATTTGAAAAAATAAAGACCATTAAGAGCATTTTGTTAGTGGGTCACTGGTATGAAGGAAATAACTTGCAATTAAATTTCTTTGGCAAACTTTTTAAAAATTATATAATTTGCAAAAAATAAGTTATTTTGTTTTTAAATTTATTTGCAAGTAAAATCTATTAAATAACAGTGTAAAAAATAGTAAAATTATAAAAATATTATATTATTAATGGAGACCATAATGCTCTGCTTGGTCATTAAGGGCAGACATC
This sequence comes from Pollenia labialis, assembly GCA_949318255.1. NCBI lineage: Eukaryota > Metazoa > Arthropoda > Insecta > Diptera > Polleniidae > Pollenia > Pollenia labialis. The sequence continues at coordinate 132,851,022 of OX439139.1, forward strand.
AGTTAAATTTGTGAATAGAGTTTAGAGTTGATACCAAGTACACAAAATAAGCAGAGCACGAAAACAAACAAAACGAAACGAGACATTTCGTTTCCTTTTATTCTGAGAAAAAAGTTTGGTTATTGATTTACTATTTCCATGCTCTAACCCCCCAATATGGTAGGTATTGATAAAAAACGACAACAAAAAAAGTTTTACGACAATCGGCGAAGGCTAAACCGTCCCTCACGTCCGCCAAAGTTTGAGAAAAATCCTTAAGTCCGACTTTTATGCATCATAATTTGGAAAATATTAATTTTACATAAAAATCCTTTGCAAAGAAGTTGTTATTAGTGAAGTTTTCAACAACTTTTGTCTTAATAAGTTTTCTCTAAATCGCATATTTACCAAAAGGAAACAAAAAAAAAGAGCAAAAAGCAGCATTGATGCGAATTTTTTCTTTAGAACTATTTTTTCTTACACACGTCAATGCAGATTCAATATTTGCATTTGTGTGCGTTTGCTTACAAAAAAAATAGTCAAACGTATATCATTTGTTACTACCATACCTACCCGTTTTCTTCATTTCTTTATTGTCAATACAGTCATGAAATATATTGAATTAAAACGCCCATAAATGCCAGGGAATCGCCCCTATGGACATAAAATATATGCCGGACCTTCATTAGCTAACATTTTTTAAAACATACTTGCCATTTATATCCACCCCTTAGGAGGGCTCCTATACAAATATGTATGGCGGTTTAATGAAAATCTTAAATTTGGACCCTACAGCGCCTTGGATGTCCATTTTATTGTTTACCATCATCATTGGTTTTTAACATACAAAAATTTCAATACAGACTAGGAATATATTGAAGAAAAAGCCCCATAACTGCGAAGGAGGATAAAATTTATGACTCACCTCACTTAGTTTTTTGTTTTTAACATATTCCAAAAACATACTTGCCCTTTATCACCACTTTTTAGGGAGGCTCTCATACAAATATTGCGTTTTATGAAATTCTTAAATTTAATGAACATTTTTCGTCTTTTGTGAATAAAATCAAAAGTTGTGAACAGATTTCAATCACTTATGGCTTTTTTATTGTTTGAAAATTCGTTTTTTATATGTCTAAAAAAATTATAAAAACAGCTGCATCTTCTAAGTTTTTAGGATTTTTTAAAGAACAAAAATTTAGAAATTTTGCTAAAAAATTATTTATTATTTGCCAAAAAAAAATTTTTTTTTTCTAAAATTACTAAAATAAGAAAAACCTTTAAGCTTTTTTAAAGGTAATTTTATTGCGGAATTTGTTCAATAATAAATAGTTTTTGAGTAACGCGAAAATATGTTGAGCAACAAAATTAAAGATACGTTATTCATAGAAAATGCGTTTCTTTAATAAATTAAAATTTTTTTTTTTTTAGTGGCTTTTTCGATATTTTTCAGTTTATTTTGTTTAATGAGATATTAAGGAAAAACTATTTAAAAACTATTCTACAAAATTAATATTTTCTAAGTTATGAAAAATAAAAGTCAGATTTCATGTAAAAATATAATTTTTCTTAAGGCTTAGCCTTCGCCGATCATCCTTAATTTTTTTTGGCGATGTTTTTTATCAATGCCCACCAAACTGGCTGGTGAGACCTAAAGAAATCTAATTGACCCTAATATTCATACATAACTTTTGTTACTAAAAGAAATAAAACGAGAGGTTTTAACTTTTTTTGTTTTTATTGATGCCATTAGTGTCCGCTATCTAACGTTTGTTTTTCAACTAGTGCTTATTTCGTGAATGGTAACACTTAGCTCATGAACGAATATGGTTGTGTATACGCTTAAACAACGCTGGGAAATATGCGTTTTCGCTTCGCTATGTGGGCCTGCGATCGACTTACAGAAGATGCTGATTTTGCCAAAAAAAATCAAATGTTAAGATAAAGCTCATTTTGATCTTGGCGGGTATGGAAACAACCAAAATTGAACATTGAAAAGCCGTTGCACCCAAAACGAGTCACTGTTTGGTGCGGATTTTGGTCCAGAGGCATAATTGGGCAATTTTTCTTTGAAAATGGACAAGGAGTGGCCGTTACAGTCAATGGCGATTGTTATCGGGCCATGTGGAACGAATTTTTGTTCACAAAAATTTAATAGGAGAATATTGGCAACATTTGGTTTCAACAGGACGGCGCTACGTGCCACACAGCCGAAGCTACACTCGATGTTTTGCGCCGTGTTTTTGAAGATCGCATTATCAGCCGCAGAGCTGATATCGTTTGGCCACCTCGGAGCTAAATAAGTAGAATTGGTATAGAAAATGGATTTAAAATAGCGATTGTTATCACTAACAATGACATCTTTGAGGCAGCAATAACATGGTTGTGGCTTCTTGATGAAAAAGTCAAAAGTATGGATTAATCAACCATAATATGCTTAAAAATGTTTCGTTAAAAATATATCGTTGGTGGTCAACATATTAAGAGGTAAATTCTCTCTGAATGTTGAAGAAAAATTAAACTAAACTCTGCAGATTATTCTAAAATGTTTCTTTTTATTTATACATACATTTATAAAAAGGTCGAATAAAAACAACTTGAATTTTTCTAGAAAGTTTTTCTTAGTGAAGAAACAGAATAAGTTTTCAACTTCAAGCAATAACGCTGTCAATTTGACAACAAAGTCCACAAATAAATCGACTACAGAAGCCTGAAATGCTCTATGATGCTATTGGATTGTTATGAGAGCGTCTATATGTGAGAACATAAGAAACCAAGCTGCCAAAATAAAATAAATTCTATTTAACGACGTATGAAAAATATGGGGTCGGCGCAGATCTGTTTGTTTATTTATGCAGATATATAGTTTCCAAGCGTAATTTCTTAATTTAATTTTTTAATAAACCATCAAACAATCTCAAAAAGCAAAGAAATAGGATTTAATATATCCAAAAATAAAGCATGAATATGCAAACAAGAACTTGACAATTATTGTATAAATATTATTCCGAAATTCTTTCGATGTATGTATATGAAGGCAAAAACAAAAAAAAAAATGCTTGCAAAGCATGCTCTGCAACCATGTTCTGTAACTTAGGTAAGAACTGCCCGCATCGAAAAGATGTGAAACAAAATATTCCATCGTTTCTCGAAAAGTGAGAAAAAAATGAGTCTGTAACTCATGTCGAAAACTATCAAAAGAGATTATGTCGTTACGTTATGAATGTTATAATATTCCACTCGAAGCCGATGTGGCATTGCATACGATTAAAACGGCAGTCACACATATCATTGACGGCGACCAAAATTTACTAAAATTGAAAAATGTTTAACGACGGCGGCGAAAATACAACCATCGGCTATACCAAATAATGTAAAGTACGACTTTAATGTTTGTTGTTTGCAAACGAGCTCTAAGACCTTCGTATTATTTTATGTTAAAAGCAAAATAAATAAACAATGAAAAAATCTGCCAAGAACAAAATTCTTACATCTTTCGTGTTACTTTTCATTGCATCTTCTAGTGTTAAAATTTTTCTCTCATTCCGTTTTCATTAGTGAATTTATTTGACAATTCAAAGCAAAAACTTTGACAGTTATTGCTCGCCAAAAATTTACAGACGCAGTTAAATGAAAAAAAACAGTTGTTTTTGTTTCTTTTCTCACATTTCAGTTGAAAAGTTTCTCGACGTGGGAGTTATAGAACATGGGCACTGGTCAAGATAAAGGGATCAGCCTATATACGAGCCAAAAATAATGTACAAAATGCATTTCATTTTAAAGATTAAACCTCGAATATAACAGCTTCTAAGCGCATTCATAAAGACTCTCTAATTTATACTCCCAAGGACGGCAAATGTTTATTATCATTGCAGACCTCCTACAGATGATACAGAGTAAAAAAAACAACCGGCCCTATTTTGTGAGGCGTTTTCGTTAACGCCTGAGTCATTTTTTATAATAGATAAAAGTAGCACACAAACTGTCCTCTTTAATCTATTACAAAAAACGACTAAGGCGTTAACGACACCTCCTTACATAATCAGGCCGAACATGTTTTTGTACCATAACTAATAAACAGTACTATTGTCCCACATTGAAGCGAAACAAATTTCTATTTTATATTTATTCAAAGATAGTTGGTAAGCAAAAAATATAAAATCATATTCATACACAAGTTCAACTGATCTCAATCCTCACCTCCGTATGATGTTTTATCCATGCGATGTTGAACATTTCAGCAAATTCTACTGGCAAAATTTTCAAATTTAACAATTGAGCACCGACTTTATGTTTATTTTGATGATTCCTTTCTTTTCGTTAATTTGAATTTTTGTGGACTGCATAACCCAACAACATGCCATTTTTTTAGCCGGCTTTTGTTTCGCTGCAAATTACGCACTCTAATGATTTTTGGTCAAAAAGCCAAAATCACATAAGCACGCACACAAATACACATCCGCGAGCGAGTTCATCAAAAACATTCACAAAACTTAAAATGCTTTACATTTAACGGTAATGATGTAAACTTTTATACCACTATTATTTAATTTTAGTTCAGTTAATATATTTTTTTTTTGTTTGCTGTTACATTTTCTTTTAGACACTCCATGATTAACTCCCACGACAGACTTTAGTATAAATTTGTAAATTTTTTTAAAACTGTTTCAGTTGTTTCGTTTATTTCTTTAAGAGCAAAAGACAAATTTCGACGGAAGAATGTTACAATTTTATTGCATATCGACGCTTTTAATTTTAATTCAATTACTTGGTACAAATTTGGCCATACTTACCGACAATAGTGATAGTGTTTCTGAATTTAAATATTGTTTGCGCAAATCCACGCATCCTAGTCTAAGGGAATGTGTTGGTCGAACGGCCATCAGTTTTTTGCAACGTTTCGATGAAAGAGATAATTTCACATTTGCTGATAGTTTTATTGCTTCACGTGATGATCATGTGGCTTCGAGATCATTGGTGAATTTTTTGGATACTGATCCAGTAGATTTTAGGTAAGTGCACGAAAGTGGATGCAAGGTGATGGATAGTGGTAACACCCTACAAAATTTTTCGAAAAATAAAACATCATACATGGAAAAATTGATATACCCTTGATACTTGATCCAAAAGGTACATAATCAAAAAGTGTGTTTAATGTTTAATGATTCCATCGAATATCCTTTAAAAAATAATACGAAAATGTTCCCAGTTTTATATCAATTGGATACCATTTTAAATAATAAAATCTCTTCTGAAATGTAAACTTTAACTTAAACTCTTTGTCCAAAGATTAAAAAAAAGTTCTAATAAATTTTGCCGGTATAATTTTATAATTGTGACAAATAAGTATAGTGTTTAAACAAAATTGTTTAATGAAAATATACATTCTCCGAGAAAAGGGGCCCAGTGTGTGAAAATGAAGTTTGGAGAAAAACGCATATCAATCTTATTCTACACCCCAGAATCCACTCATAAGTCCAAAACCGTTTTTTGACACACTAGGTCCCTTTTCTCGGAGAAGGTCACATATATTTTTTAACTTTAAATTGATTTTAAAAAAAGTTAAATTTAACCATGAAAGGCTTAAAATAATAGAGCAATTTCGTGTACAATAAACGTAGTCTAATAGTTTGACCTATTTCGAAACTGTTATTCGAATTGGGATTAAGATCCCTCGTAAAATGTACCGTTGTCATTTTATTTAGAATCATTGGTTCATGTTTCTTTAAAATAGGACTAAATTTACGGACCTGATGAAGGACATTTTTAGCTCCAATTTATATCTGAAATTTAGCTTAAAATTTTGATGATAGTTGCCACATCAAATAGGTTAAAAATCACAAAATTGTAAATAACCAGTCGTCAACATCTTCGAATTGCCTTAACTTGGGTGGAAATCAAAAATCAAGGGGCAAAATGCCATAACCATGTGGCCTCATATCATATCCTTTACAAATAACAACCACTGTCAATCCTAGACATGGTGTCCCCTGCTCATTACCTAACAAGGATCTGTCGACCGGCGCGTCGCGACGCAAACCCGTATAGCCTTTCTTTGTCGGCCTGGAGGTTTGCTGGTAGGCCCAGTACCAGGATCGGATGCGTTACCCCAACAGGTGGGTCATCTTAAAAATAATTGGTTATCGATTCCACTTTTTTATGAGGGCCAATTTACCTTATACGAACGACGGAAACGTATATACACATATTCAGATCAATATTGCTAAATGACACTTAAAGAAAATGAATAAAATTTCTAAAAATAATTAAAATATTAAAAAATTAACTATGTTTTGTCTAAACTTCTTTTGAGATTCAAATAGACTACTCAACGCTAAATTGTTTAAATATTTTTTTTGATTCTCTTCGCCATCTTTACTCTGCAAAATGTTTACTTAATTTAGCACAGGTAGCGCAAACAGTTTGAAAAATATTTATATCTTTGAGTATTTTTCAAATATGCTTTAAACGCTTCTCGAACACCCCAATCAAAAAAATGTTGATGTGTTCGCCATGCAATGAATTCAGAGTATAAAAACATTTTGAATATAAGATAGTTCCTATAAGTGATTTATTGCTACATAACACAACCAAAAAATTTTTACAATATAAGAAAATTTGTTTAAAGATTAAACTTGGGAATTTATGTCATACAGAAATCTTATTAGAAAGTAAATTAGTTGCCTCATGAACTGAAGCCGATAGATATCGAACAAATATTTTACACGGCCCCAAAAAATAAATGAAAATTTAGCCCAAATTTTGGGCTATTTTTCAAAATGCAATATGACTTCATTTTTTTTAATGAAAAATTACTCCAAAAAAATAAAAAATAACCCTACAAATTAAATGAAATATGACCCTATATTTGGAGTAGTTCTTCATTATAAAAAATCACCTCAAAATTTATAATGAATTTTAACCCCAAAAAGAGCACAAAGAGTCCGAAAATAAAAATCTCGAATTTAGAATCCCTTTTTCAAATCCGAATAATTGTACAGTTTTGGTTTTAAAAATCGTACCAGTGACAGCATGGTTGGGCTTTTGGCCATGAGCAAGGATTTTTTCCTCTATGGTAGAAGGAACACTGGCTTTTCTTCCTTAAGCTTTACGTTATAACCGGCCTTCGGCCGCTCGGAAGGATTTTCTTCTCTATGATATAACGAACACTGACTTTGCTAACTAAAGCTTCTTTTCCGCAAGGATTATTTCCTTTTTGGTATAAGAATTCGGGTTTTTATACTATCCCTAGAAACTTTTACACAAAATTTTATATAATTTGTGTAAAATGTTTGGGGTGATTTTTCATTTCTTGAAATTTGCATTTTTTATTAGTTAACGAAAAATAGCCCCAAAGTAAAAATTGTGATTTAATTTGGGTCCATTTTTCATTCTTTGATATTGGGGTCAAGTTTCATTCCTCTTAAAATGCAAAAACACCCTAACTAAAAAATTAAAAATAACCCCTACAAACAAAAAAAAAAATTGCCCCAAAATTGCGTGTTGTTGTGTCTCATGTAAAATTTTGGGGCCGTTCTTCACTTATCTTTTAGGCCCATATTTCCTGGGTTCATTTTGCGCACCGCCATTTTACACATCGGAAATTCTGTTTCAGCTTAAAAAAAATGGTGTGAAAAATAATCTACTTATTACCAGAATCTGAACTGTAAACTAACAAAACAAACGAGCAAAATGAACGCCAGTCATAAAGGAGAACGTATCCAAGAATCTTAGTAAATATATGAAATTAGAAATTACTAGTTTTGGTATTTATTTGTTCAATAGGCAATTTTAAGCCAAGAAATCGTAAATGACGAATAATCGTCAAATCAAAATCAAATCGCACCTGTACAACGTTTTAAAGTCTCTTAAGATATGCCACTTATTACTGAACAATTAGAATCCAATATTATTTTCTGAATACCTTTTCAAATGTTCCACGAACTTAATATTATAAAACCATTCATTGAAACGTATTAGGAGTAGTCCAGATTTCAGAAACATGATTTATTAAAAATTCCTCGGATATTCTTTTATATCCCAATCTTTACCGTAAGTCGTCACGAGCAATGAAATAATGTTAAGAAATTATGTTATAAAAGAGTTTTCAAGACAGATTCCGTAACGTTACATGCAGCCTACAACTGACATGAAATGTTTAACATTAACACTAATATGATGTTAGTGTTAAGTATAGACTCATCATGGTAGAGGGTTTCTCATGATGTTATAAAAGCATTGTTAAAACATTTGCATTAACAACCGTGTTATAACAGCAAATCATGTCATTTGTAGACGTGAAGTTAAAAAACTTACTAACACCTGACATTTACACGACTTTAATGTTAATGTTATTAAATTTATGTCTAGTGAAAAACTACTTTCAATTCAAGCGTCAAAATATATTGTGCCAACTACTTTTTAAGAACGTGCTCACAATTACATACAACATGAATGCCTTGTGAAAAATAGTAAAGCCAAACTCTCCGCAAAAACTCATGATTCATGGTGCATTTAATAAGGTAATCCCAGTGGCCCAGCTGAATATTGCTTACGAACATTAAACTAATTCACAATCCCCCTTATTGTGTTTGGCGTATTTAAAATACGCCTACGACTGTTTGGTAATAGATTAAAGGAAATAAGTTCACGTTTTCTTTAATCTATTACCAAATAAATTTATTTGTTCTATCAGTTTTTTCTACCAACAAAATACATGTTGCTTTTATCTTATTGTACTTGTTGAAGAACTAGCGCTCTCTTAATTGTTATACGAAGAAACTAAATGCACATATGAAATTACATTAAACACGTTTTGTAACAAATACAATTTTAATATTAAAAAAAATCGTCAAATTTAGGGTATAAATCTTTATATCGTCATGTGCCATTTTCAAACCAAAAAATCGTCTAAATAATGACAAATCCTCAAATATGGCAGCCATGCCAGAGCAACGGTTAAAAGATACACACAAATTACTGAACAATTAGAATCCAAAATTGTTTGCAAAATACATTTTTAAATGTTCCACGAGCTAATTTTTTATAAAGCCACTTATTGAAACGTTTCAGGAGCAGTTAAAGTCCAACTTTCAGGAGCACGTTTTCTTATAAGCTCCTCGAATGTTCACAGAAAATGCTTCTATTCCCCCATCTTTACCATAAGTCTTTGCGAGCCATGAAATGATGTTAGGAATTTTTGCTATAAAAGAGCTTTCAAGACAGATTCCTAAACAACGTTGTCAAAAGAATGAATATCCACACCTGACATTTAGGCGATTTTAATGTTAATCTTAGAAAATTGATGTCCAGTGAAAAAGTAGCTTCAAAACCCATCTTCAAATCGTCAAAATCATTCTTCGAAAAACTTTTTTAAGAACGTATTCATAACTACCCAGCCAGCAAAATAGTCCGACGTCTTTCAGATATCTGACAGAAACGTCGATAAAAAAAAGTCGGAATCGTATAAGAATTCTGTCAGATTTCTGACAGACATGTCGTCGGAAATTCTGGTGTACTTTGCCGACATTTCTGAAAGATATCTGACAGAAATCTAATGAAGAGGGCATGGAAATCGTTGATGCGTTAGCCGAGATTCGTATTGAGTTTTAACTGAAAGCTTAAAGAATTCCTTTTATTGCAATATAATTAATAAGTTTGCAATAAATTATTTGTTATGTTACAAATACCAAGAGTATTGATGCTCTCTCGACTTTTTTAAGGAAAACCCCATTGAAAACGTAAACAAATTCGATCATGTGAACTACCTTGCTTTTCATTAGTTCACATTATCGCGTGTTCACTGTATATTTAAAATCATGGTACAATTTATGAGGTAACCCCAATTAGTCCAGCTGAACATTGTATACGAACCTTACATTATGTCACAAGTGGTTTATAATTTTGTTTGTTTACAAATTTCTATAAAAACATTTTTTTTGACAATCTATCAGGTTTTTCTAGCAACAAAATACATGTTGTCTTTATCTCATTGTACTTATTGTATAACTCACCCATTTAATTGTAAATACAATGATTCGACTCTTTACAGATGCAGTGAACATAAATAAACCTGAAAATTTAAACTTATTTTTATTTCCTATAAAAACAATGCCAATTATTATTTTCTCTTTTCCAGGGGAATTTTAGAAAATGCTGGTGCTGTATTTAGTCAACGTGCTCTAGAATTTCACATGGACACCATATATCCTGGTTTAATGTTTAAAATCGGTCCCTCTGCCGATTCCAATAGTGTGGCACAATTTATTTTAGATTCTGCAATGGATGAAAGAAATTTTAACTATGAAGAAGCTTCAACCGGTAAGTTTCTTATTTTACGTTAAAAAACCAAGCTTAAGCTAAGACACAATCCTCAACAACTTTTTCTTTCAGCACGTATTTTAACCAAGCAATATCTATTACCATTTCTTCTTGGGATTAAATTCAACTTGGTAGCACTGGTACCAATTCTCTTTACCATTATCTGTTTACTATTGAAAAAAGCACTTTTCATTGCCAAGTTAGTGGTTTACTTAAGCAGCATTTTAGGCGTTGGTGGAGTTGCTGGTGCTTTGAGTTCATTTGGCGGTTGGAGAGGTTTCTTAAGTGGTGATAGTTTCGGCGGCGCACTTCCATCTCCTCTTAACGAACCTGCTTATGGCGGAGGAGCCTTTGCTGGTGCTTTAGGTACATATCCGGGTAAAAACTCAGCTTACTCACCATATGATAATGACGAACTACAATATAGTGGGCCATATAAGAGACAAGATCGCAAAGTCGTGTTTGAAAAATCGAGAGAAAATACTGGGCGTGTTAAGACCAATAACAATAATAATAAAAACATAAATAATTTACGTTCGACAGTGGCACCAGTTTTAGCCACTCCAGCCCCAGATCGGTTTTATGAATATGAAAAACAGATTTTAATGCAAGATCGTAGTGGGAAACTGCGCCATTCTAATGGCAAATTAGCTCCTACAGCGTATGGCGAAATTGAAGAAGAAGAAGTTGCTGGTGTTATAAAAGTTTTGCCAAGTCATCGATTTAAGACAAGTGATAATTCGGGTTGGAAGGTAGTTAATTTATAACTTTAGAATATATTAACGTAATAGCAATCTATATTTTAATTAATAAGTAAATAAAATTATAATTTATGTTAACTCGACTGGTTTTTATTATACCCACACCACAGTAGCGAAGAGGGTATTATGCATTTTTGCTGATGTGTGTAACACCTTAAAATATGGGTCATGGACCCACCTTAAAGTTTACCGATCGACTCAGAATCACTATTTGAGTTAATCTAACGATGTCCGTCCGTCTGGCTGGCTGGCCATGTAACCTTGTGCGCAAAGTACTGGTCGCAATTTTGGAGATAATTTGATAAATAGAAATTTAACAGATAGGTTTTATTGATAATAGGCCGAATCGTAGTGCCACGAGGGGGAGATGGGGGGCAATTTCTGTCCCACGGAAACCATCAAGCCGAGTTTAATGAAATTTAAAACACAGATAGATCACTATTCACATAGCCATACACTCACGAAATTTTTATTAAATACTGTGGTGTAGGGTATCATATTATCGGGCTTGACCAACTATACTTTCTTGCTTTTTTTTCTTAATTATATACATATGAAGTTAAATGTAACTTTCTTGAGATTTTATGTGTTCGAACTTCTCAAGTTGTGCTACAGGTGTTTGACGTGCTGTTTGAAGACAAACAATGTGTAGTTGAATTTAGATTTCTGGATCGTAAAAGATCGATTCGTTTATTATTAGGAATTTACTTTGCATTGAAGAAATTCGTAATTTCATCTATTTATATGTTATGTCAGCTCTAAAACCTCTTTGGATTACACTTCACTCGACTGATAGAAATTTAACTTATTATCGTAGTATTTAAAACCTCAAGTATACCAATTAGTCTGGGTTCACACTATGAAAGTTTTCTTTCAGAAAATCTTAGTTTATTGGTGAGAGGGGATAGAAGAATTTCCTGTACTCTTCCCCTCTCACCAATAAATACAGACTTTCTAAAATAATACTTGAATAACTCTAATCCAGACCTAACGGGTGGTTAAATTTTATGGGCCGATGTTGCATTTCATTTGACATTTCTCAATTTCAGTCTAACTCAATTCGAATCTTGGAAAGATACACAATCGAGCAACGCGTTAAAGTTATTCAGGCTTATTATGAAAATGGGTGTTCAATTCAAAATGCATATCGTGCACTTCGCGATTCTTTCGGTAAATTTAATCGTCCAAATGTGCGTACAATCAGAAATTTCGTTCAAAATTTGAGCAAACCGGGTGTCTAGGAGATGCGAAACACCAGTGTATGCTCGTACATCTCGTACTGCAGAAAATATTGCTGCTGTTCGCGATAGTGTGGCTGAAGAGCTGTCCACCGCAACTCGTCGCCGTGCCCAACAATTGGACCTCTCACGCTCGTTGGTGATGAACATTATGCATAAAGACTTGCATTTACGCGCTTACGAGGTGCAATTGACTCAAGAACTAAAGCCTCTTGAACATTCCAAGCGTCTTCAATGGTCAGAATGGTAGCCAGAAATGGGAACACTGGATGATAAATTTTCGAAGAAAATCATCTTTAGTGATGAGGCACATTTTCATCTCAGTGGATCCGTCAATAAGCCGCATTTGGGCAAATGATAATCCAAGAGTGATTGTCGAAAAACCAATGCACCCACAAAGAGTGACTGTTTGGTGCGGTTTATGGGCTGGCGGCATCATCGGGCCGTATTTTTTTCAAAATGAGGCCGGTCAGGCAGTTACTGTGAATGGTGTTCGCTACCGTAAGATGATAACGAACTTTTAATGACCCGAATTGTTGACAGTATTTGGTTTCAACAGAACGGTGCCACTTGCCACACAGCTAACGAAACAATGGCTCTTTTGCGCGACAAATTCAATGGTCGTGTTATCTCACGTGGTGGCGATGTCAATTGGCCGCCAAGATCATGTGATTTGACACTGTTTGACTTCTTAATTTGGGGTAATTTGAAAGAAAATGTGTACGTCGATAAGCCAGAAACAATTTAAGAGCTAAAGAATGAGATAATTTGGTACATTAACGGCATAGAACCTCTTTTATGCCTCAGCGTCATCGAAAATTCGGACCATCGGATGGAGGTGTGCCGTCGAGGTCACGTCGGCCACTTCACCTATATTTTCTTCCATACATAATTGAACCATACCAATTTTATCTTAATAAAAGAAATGCCAATAATTTCCTAAATAATTTCTGTTTTGTTCAAAATCAACATCGTCCCTTAAAATTTAACCACTATTTGCAAGGCTGTATAGCATTTTGGATCTAAGATTTGCTCAGAATGTTAATTTTTTGCATCAACAATATTTTAAAAAGAATATAGTTTTTTTTTTGAAATCAAATCTTTACATTTCATATTTGTTTTAAAGCTTAAGAATTTCAAATTACACCTGAAAAGCACCTACAAATTTTTGAAAATCTTTGGATTTGTGTCCTACATCTGCTGGATGCTGTGTTGGGTTTAGTATTTTTCTAAACAATATCAATGCAAAACCTAAGAAATAATTTACAAAATTTTTTTACATTCGTGTATATAAACTTATAGCATTTGCGCTGTCTTCTATTAAATCCCCAATAATTAAATTAAAACACCTGAATATAATCTTTTGCCTTAACAAAAATATATTGCCTAAGTTATAACATTGAAACCTCAGTTAATGTGGTTAAAATATAAAACACGTTAATTTTAAAAACAAATGTTCTTTTATTTTAATTCCTGCTCGTTATCAGACAAATTGTTGTCTGCATTAAATACAAAATATTACGAAGGGCTCTGTTTAAAATTAAATAACTTTTTTTGTTGCTGTTCCAAAACATTTACAATTATGTTGTGGCTGTAGAACTAACACCAATAAGTTTTTAAGCTGATATTAGCGTGCTATATTTCGCTATAAGCCACACCAGTTAAGCCATTTTTGCATTTTTAGTGCTAGACAGCATACAATTTTTAATAAATTTAAAAAATTAATTTCTTTTGCTAAAAGTATTGTAAAGCAAATCGAACATTATGGCTGACTTCCATAACGTACTAACACAAAGTTTGTACACAGTTTTACTACTGTATTTTAACCAAGTTCATGCAAAAAGTACCGAAACAATGCAACAATGTGTTTGGTTTATTTAAACGTTTTAAAATGTAAGTGATGCATTAAAAACAAATTTGTATTGTTTGCAAATTAAATGTTAAATGTCACAAATCATCAACTTTATAACCGATGTTCTAATTGCTTTTTTACTGTCGTACTAATACTTACCAGTGATATTTCGGAAGGTTTTGCATTAAAATATAAAGGGTGGTTAAATTGCAAGGACCGATGTGGACCGATTTTGAATAAAACACAAATAACATATTTAGAAAATTATTGTCATTTCTTTTATGATAATATTGGTATGGTTCAATTATGTATGGAAGAAAATATCTGCGACCTCGGCGGCACACCTTTATACGATGGTCCAAATTTTCGATGACGCTGAGGCATAATTAAGGTTCTATGCCGTTAATGTGCTGAACGTGAGATAACAAGGCCATTGAATTTGTCGCACAAAAGAGCCATTGTTTCTATAGCTGTGTGGCAAGTGGTCCTGTTGAAACCACATATCGTCCACATCTATATCTTAAAATTCGGGCCATAAAAAGTTCGTTAGCATCTCACGGTAGCGAACACCATTCACCGTAACTGCCCTACCGGCCTCATTTTGGAAAAAATACGGCCCGATGATGCCGCCAGCCCATAAACCGCACCAAACAGTCACTCTTTGTGGGCGCATTGATTTTTCGATTATAACTTTTGGATTATCATTCGCCCAAATGCGACAATTCTGCTTATTGACGAATCAACTGAGGTGCAAATGTGCCTCATCATTGAAGATGAAGTGCACGATATGAATTGTGATTTGAACGCCCATTTTCATAATACGCCTGCAGAACTTTTACGCTTTGCTCGATTACGTATCTTTGCATGGTTCAAATTGAGTTGGTCTAAAATTGTAAAATGTCAAATTTAATGCACTGACGTTTAGGTGCGGTTCAGATTCAACATCGGGCCTTAAAATTTAACCACCTTTAATAATGTACTGCGGTGTTATGAAACATTATCAGGGGTGTGCTGGAAATCGAAAACGCAAAACTCAAGAATTTGAAAGTTCTTTTTAATACACTTTAAATCCAATTTTTATAATGTTTGTTATAAAATTCTAATAATATTTATCATACAATTCTTTTATTAAAGAAATCTTAGTAAAAACGACTGTTAAAATTCTTGCGTTTTACGTTTTCGATTTCCAGCACACCCCTGTATACTTTCTTCTTATACAAAGCAATTGACGTCTTGGAAGTCAGTCAGTCTGCCTGTTTTTGAAATGTAAATTTTCGTTTAGGAATTTACATTGAAAGAACAGTAAAAAAAACTCAAATTTGTTTTTCGTTTAAATATAAATTCCTAAACGAAATTTTTTTTTTAGAACTGTTTTATTTTTAACAAATATTAATTACCAGCTTTTGCCCAGTTACAGGGGTCAAAAGTTCAAACTTTAATGGAAATTTTTATTATTTTTTGAATGGGGCATTACTTAAATTCATACGACCTAGATTGGTGCAAAATAGATAAAGCTACAGAAGATTTATTAACCCACAGTTTTAGGCTGTTTTTTTTAATATTTTTTGTTACTAAACATTTCGCTATGTGTATTTACCCTAGAGGGAAGCGAACTGACACTGAAGTAGTCCCGTGATAGGTCTTTGGTGGTAGGGACCGGTTCCAGTTCTAACACTTTATATGAATAAGACCTATCACTTTTACATGGGGTTGTCATTGGAGGGGGTCAATTGGCACCATTTGACCAGTCACAGATCTATTCTCAATGAACCTGCTTAGTGTCAGTTACTAAAATGTAGTATTATTTAAATACAATGTAGTATTATTTCAATAAAACTAGTCCAAGAATTACATTTAAGAGCCAAATTTTAGAAATTACCAAAAAATGTGTCATAGCACCAGTTAAGACTGTACTGTAATTCATTACTTTTTCTACCTTTTTGTTCTTTATAAACCAATTAAGGGATTGGTTCTTCTTTCACTGGTCATGAGTCCTTTCTTTTTGTACTTGTTCTATTTTCACAAATCCCAGGACCAGTCGGTTGGACCAATTGACACAAATTTCCCGCAGGGTACTTTGTGATTTGGAAAAAATTGAAAAGTGGGATATTTCAAACAATCTTATGTAACTTTGTCATTTTTTACCGATTTGGATCCTATTAGTCATAAAATGTGCGTATTGAAATCAGCTAATCTCGTAAGTGATACAACTTAATAAAAAGTTATTGTTTGGTTTTAAAAAAATAAGTTGTGAAATTTGAACCTTGGTCCAGTGTAACTTAGTTATTTCTTGGCCAATTTTTACGAACGACCTGTGGTTATTGTAGTAATTTCATTATCTTTGAATAAAAATAAAGGAATAAGAAACCCGTCGAATATTTTCGAAGATACTTTTATTAAAGCGACATTATATTTTTAAACACCACAAATAGCGGTTATTTTGGAATATCTCGAAAACTGTTCTGCTTTTGACCATTCTAACTTTACATTCGGATTCAGCGGACATTACGATTAGGTGTCAGATTCATTTAGTCACGACTTTGTTGAAAATTTGTGACACAGTGTTATTAATGATTATATTTTATTTAAGTCATCGAAACCAATTAAATTAAATAATATTTTTATTGTGGTTATAAATTATGCTGCGATTTCCAAGCAAATGTATGTATGTTTTTTGTTGAAATTTTAAGAACGATGTTGATCAATTATCTTTCGGAATCAATTAATTTGCATACAAATGGCATCGATTTGTTTTTGCATATTTTAATGAATATGCATATTTTGCGTTTAAATGCATATTTTAAAAATTTTTTAATTGATTTTTTTTATTTTCTTATTATAAAAAAAAGTTGTCAAAAAAATTTCAAAATATACAAAAAAATTATTCCAAAAAAAAATTTTGATCAATAAATACATTCTTTTGGAGCTTTGTTTAAAATACAAGATTTTCAAGACTTAGACAATGGGCCTAAAACATATAGTCTAAAATGGTTACAAGTTACTTGTTATAACGCGTTGCAGAGGAAATTAGAAACCAAATCCATAATATTGGAATTTTAATGAAATGATTCACCTTCCACCGCAGCCAGTATTACTAAGTTGTGGAACCTGGCTAGATGCAATTAAAGAATGATATTAAAGAGCTGGCTGGTACCGATGATTATTCAATTAAAAAAGAAAAACAAATATTTAATTTAAATAACAGAAAAAGTCACTTAGCATTTATTTCTTCCAGCTACGGATATATTGGTGAAATAATAACTAAATTGGAGGGATTTAGTTCACTTGATAATCAAGTCAAATTAATTTATATTTTTATATTCAGAAAGTAAAATTAAAAATGTGGAAGGAAGAATACCGCGACAAATTAAAAAAATCAAAATATTGTGCAAAAATTAAATAAATAAAATAAATTTCAAATATTTTTGATCTGATCTGGAATCAAAGTGGGATCTGAAAATAAATCTTTTGCAAATGCATTGGCATCCTTCAAGCATTTGCCTATAACTTCGGTTGATGTTGAAAGATAATTTTCTATGTACAAATGTTTTTTCGTCTGAACAGACAATGTTTTACTTTTGATAATAAAAAAATTATTTGTATACACAACCAAAAGTTTTAATAAGTTTTTTACGCTTTTGAAAGATACTTACAAAACAAAAGACCTAATTTTTTATTTTTTATGGACATTTTTTAAATTTTTAGGGCAAATTTTTGTGTTTATTTTCGATTTTTTAGTGCATGAGAACCGCAGCCCTAGTTATAAATAACCATTATTTTAACCTCATTCTAGGCCCTCACAAAATACAAAGTTATCGAAAAGAGAAAAAGTACTTAATTTTTACGGTTTTCTATCCCATAAAAAGTACTAACTTATCCCTGAAGAAGTACGCTATATTTTAATCTGAACCATATGAAATCTGCGTACCAAATTTATCAAAAATAAAAAAATTATTTATTTTAATAATTTTTTATCTTAAATTAAATTTGTGCACTTGTTATTACTTTAAAAGCCCGTTAAGGAATCATTAGCAACAAGAGCAGAATTATTTTTATAATATTTTCAGTCAAAACTTACAGCTGCTCTTTCGATGAACAAAAGAAAAGTAAATAAAACAAAAACGTGAACTTAAAGGCGAAAGTGAAAATTTGTTTTTAAAACTTTAAAAGTAAAAAAAAAACAGAAAAAGACAGCTAAAACAGAAACCAAGTACATACCAAACTGCCGCTTTTGGTACTTGCAATTATAAATAAAACGTTTTTAAGGTTCAATAACCCACCCTAATTTACGCATTTCTTTCTTTCTTTCTTTTTTTTTTAACAAATACACAAATTTTGTAGGTGGGTACGTTCACAAAAATATTTGGGGGACAAAATACAAAATATCAAAAGAAAATTGAAAAAAATACAATTAAAACTAAATAAAATATCTTTGATTTGATGTTAAACGATGCATATTTTTTTTTTTGGGTTTTATAAAGTTGTACATTTGGTTTTCTTTAGTAGAACTTCAAATTACCCAGTGAACAAACAGGTTATACAACTGTTGTGTTCTCAAGCTGGCCGAAGTTGGCTTACCTCTCTCTTGACTTCAGTTTAAGCGGGAAACTTAAAATCATCAAGGCAATAGACTCTGTTTTAAAATATCCTACTGAATAAAAGCGATGAACAGAGTTGTGTTGATTTCAAAAACAGCACACGACTGCTGATTTGTTTTGGGTTCCCCTGCACATCTTAGTGTAGCGTGCCAATGCTCTCGACTGATCTAAGGCTCGACTGATGAAGGCACAAATGTTGGGTAATTGTTCCCTTAGCCGCTCGGCACGCAGTACACATAATTAAAACTTCAAGAACCATGACCTCTTGACTTTCTAAAAAAGACATTTTAGCAAATTTACAACGGCTATAATATATAAATCTTATTAAGTCTAAAATTCTCTTTTTTCTCTTGTGTTTAAGTTGTCACAATAAAGTGGGTCGGCCACCATACATAAATAAAAGTTGTGCCTTTCAACCCCTTGAATAAAAAAGAATTCAATAAAGTTTCTAAAACAGGAAACATTTGCTTTTGCCACGCCCCAGAACACAGCCCAAATACATCGTGTATGATTCTTAACGGCTTGAGTATGGCTTAATTTCTGCCTTTGGTGACTTTTTAATGTGGCATAAAATTCTGGGCGTCACTAATGCCATCTTGTATCCTTCCCACTAATGTCCAATTTTTTCACATGTTCTGCCACGCTCCAAAATACAGCTCTTTTTGTGTTTTATATAGTTATAATGCCGCCATTTAAAATTCCTTCTCATCGTATCACTGTTTATGGATTTCAAGTGACTTTACAATGATGTGAAGAACAAAAAGCTCTGTATTGTGGGGCGTGGCAAAAAAATTTGTTTTCTGTTTTAAAAACTTCGTTGACGTATCTTTCATTCTAGTGGGTTTATGGCACAACTTTATTTTCGATCCACCATGTTGTCACATTCATGCGAATATTGCAGGGTTCAAAAGTTTTCGTGTACAAACGCTGAAAACATAAACAGTTTTGCTATTTCTCATGAAGGAGAAATCGAAAAATTTTTTTATTTCTTTTTCATTAATGAATGTGAAGAATAAAAAAATGTTTTTTTTTGTTAATTCATTTATGCTTAATAATATTTTTGAAATTTTTTGGTACTCTGGAACGGATGAATTTGCGGCTTAACTTTTATTAAATTGCATTTTGACAAATTTATTAGATAATTATTTTATTTAACAAAAAGTACTTCTTCGTTAGGGGCTTCGTAACTCTACATCCCCTTGCTCTCAAATCATAAATTGGCTTTATAGGCCGTCTGAAGACTGAAGACTGGATTTGCTCTTGCTACGCAGCCCCATGCAATTGTCTTTTTGGAGTATAGTTTTAAAATCTGGTGCATTGATTTTTATAAAGTTGTGGTCGTCTAGGCTATGAGCAGGTTATGATCGTACCATGTCGGCCCTTGGAAACTTTGGTACATTAGCTTAAATGGTAAATAATGCTAAGATTCAACAAGAATTTCACCTCGCTCCTAACTACACACCCGAATGTGATTGAATTGCTCATAAATCTTGTGAACATGCGGAAAAATTCAGCATAAATAACATGTATACCAGCCAGATTTTTTTTTAATAATAGTGGATTCAATGTGATGTTTTGCCAGACATTCAAGCTGTACTTAGTTTTTTCCAAGAAGACAGTTGCTCGCTCAGCAATGTAAGAAATATTCACCTTTATCGTGAATAATTTTTCTCTCGTAATTATTTTCTTTTTCACATATTTGCGACCATGAAAAAAGTAATTCAAATGAGAATAATAACGTGAAAAAATGTTCACCGGAAAAAATTCCACTTATCATGAAAGGTTTTTTCCCTCGTAAATTGTTCACATTTCCCTTAGATTTTCTCACTTTATTTTTGCTAGAGAACAGAACATGTTCGAATATTAAGGGCTAGATCCGTTAATAAGGCACTAACCGATATATTGGTCAACAAAATGCATACCAACAGGTCGATTGCTTGCGGATTTGTGAAGCTTTCGAAAGACGTGTTGGCAGAATCTTGGAAAATATTTTGCTAAATAAAATTAAAAAAGTGCAACAAACTAACGTTGTAATCAAATTAATCCCTCCAATACTAAATATTTTGCTTTATTATTTTAGCTTTTCTTTAAAATATATACGTGTATATTTTTGAACAAAAATTTCATTGATTTTTAATTTTTTTTAAATCTTTACACTTTTTTACATTCACTTAATGAAAAATTTTCCATGTGAGATTCACAATTACTTTATTCCCTTTGAGGGGAATGAAAATTTCATGGGAACAAAAATTCCACTTGTTATTCACGATAGGGGCGATTAAGTTTCGAATAAACCTTAATGGATTGGTGCTCTCATAAAAGTCATTTTACAAAAATACCCTTTTATTCGTAAGTTCTTGCAAATATGTTGCTATCGAAATATTAACTTTTATGTGAATCCAAACTTCGTTACAGAATATCGAAGAAGTAATTCCCGAATAATAGCTCATGGCCGAAATCACTTTGATTACCATATATAAATATAAAATTAAACACAAATAGGCTTTACGCATGTTAAACCATGATGTGTTAGTCTTTTATTGATCATACCTCCAATATTAGGCCCATTCCCTAAAATTAGTTTGACACCAATTAATATTGCCATCGTAATGAAATTCTGAAAAATATAAATTTCGTTTAAGCTTGACAATGACTAAAAAATTGTGTGACTCTTACACCCAATTTCAGTTAAAACTAGCTATTACCTTTAACTGCTAGTTAAGTATAACTGAACTTGGTAAAATCGGCCGTTAATGATAGAAATTTGAGGTCGGCAACGAACAACTTTTAGCTAAACATGCGAAATTCTGGTTTAAAGAAATAGCAATGAAGAAGAGTATAAGTTTTAGCTGTTAATTTCACACAGAAAAAATCAATGTAAAATCGTCGAAAACAAGGTTGATTTTACCGTTTTCGGTAGTGATTTTGCTTCATTCTTACTTCATGTTAATTTAACATGATTTTACAATAACTTACGAACAACATTTTTTCTTTTAAAATAACTTTAATTCATGTTAATTTAACATTGCAGTAAAGTTAGAGCAAAATGTCATTTATATTGAAAAAACAATCCGAACCACGTTGAATGAAAATTATTTCAAGTTGAAACAACGTGAATTTCATGTAGAATCAAATTGGTTTGAGTGTGTTATAACAGTGTGAAGAAGCTTCAGAGCCAACATATGCATTTATTTAAGAATAATTCAAAACACTTACCCCGATAACACATGCTTTACTTATTTTGTATTTTCCTTTGTCAACAGAATCATCAGCAGAATGGCCCGATATGGTTTTCGTCATCATTCTACTTTGAAAACTTGATGTACTATTTAACTAAATAATTTTAATTAAAAGAATACGGGAATTATCTGCTTTTTATAACATATTTTATACATGAAAATAAAATAATGTACATACTTAAGTATGTATGCATGGTAGTTTAACAAGATCAGCTCTTGATTTAAATATAAAACAGGTTTTTATGGATTCAATATTGAACAATGTTGTTATAACAGTAGATAATAATTAATAAACGTGATTGGTGTTTTGTTTAAGCTTTGACATTGTTACAAGAAAGACTGAGTGTTTATAATTCTTATTCGCGTTAGGGTTTTATTTGTATAATATTTTTGGATTTTCTTAAATCTTTGGAAAAGGTTTCCTGATGAGCTGGCCTAAGCAACCAGTGAAATGCGCATAGAAGCTAGCTTTCCCTCAACAATTAATTTCAGTGTATTTATCAAATATGAACAACTGGGAATTTAGCACGTCATACGGAATTAATTTTTTTTTAAATATTTTTCATTTACAATTTATATGAAATAATGATACATTTAAATAAAGGGCATACTTTTGCAGAAATTTACTATGATTCTCAATCAACATTTCGCCATGTTCATTTAACATTGGTATTTATTTCCGTGTTTGCCTATAATGAATCTAAATGCTTGTTGGGTAAGCTTCAACTAGATTAAATATGTATAGATAAACGAATTTGTAAAGGTTTGACAAGCAACTTAATTATAGTGTATTGAAAATCTTCTTTCTTTTTCGATAAGTTTTGTCAGAAGTGAAAATGAAAAGTTTTGCTTCCTCCGTCCAATTAAACACTCATTAAAGAAGTATTTTCAAGAAATATTTAAGCAAAACATTTGCATATAAATTATGGCTTATAATACAAAAACAAGTTCAGTATTTCTTTAAAGTTAATAGTGTTTAGATGATAAAGAAAAAAACATAAATAAAAACTATTTATTAAAGCAACAAACAATTAATTTAAAAACTAAAAAAGCAAAAACAAGGATTTAAGTGCAGCATTAATTATAGAAAAATGTCAAAATTATTCCTAGTACTTTTTGTGATTTTCACAGTGAATTGTAGCTTAAGTGATGC
This sequence comes from Pollenia labialis, assembly GCA_949318255.1. Taxonomy (NCBI): domain Eukaryota; kingdom Metazoa; phylum Arthropoda; class Insecta; order Diptera; family Polleniidae; genus Pollenia; species Pollenia labialis. Next base: position 132,874,162 of record OX439139.1, read on the forward strand.
CATAATAAGAGCAAGAGAAAGCTTTCTCTCCGCCCGACAAATAGGTCAATCTATGGCTCAATGTTTTGGCCAGAACAAGATAATAAACTGCTTTGAAAATATAATTTCTGATACCTTAGATACAGCCATTGTTAATAATGAAACATGGCATTTAAGTGACTTTTTTAGTATTGAAAAAAATTCAAACACCACCTACTCCTCCTCCTTCCACCCCAGCAACAAGGAGCATTACGATAAATTACAAAATCCATCAACCGGACGTTCGCTTAGTGATACATTGGCTATGAAAATTTTACAATTGGCTCAAATGCGCTCAATAAAATTACAACTACCCTCATCAGTAAACAAATTGTTGCAGGAACGCAGTATTTCCTCGGCTTTAGGTGATTTTAATGCTGATGACAATGATGGAGAGAACAATGAAGATGATAGTGACGCGCAACTGGAACAGGAAGAAGGTACGCAACGTAAATTGAAAGGTCTTGTAGATGATAAAATATTAGAAATTAAAAAACATTCGCTAAAACCTTTTAAAAAAATCAAATCCTCTTATTCTTCCCCTCTCGATTTTGCTCCAACACTACTACCGAACCCGACCACTCTTCCATTGAAAAACTCCAAAAAACACAATGAAAATGACTACAAAACAAAACACAACATTAAAAATAAGAAACCACACAAACATGAAAATAATAAAATCAAAAATAAAATTTATTATTCGTTGTTTAACATAAAAAACTCCAAAGGTCGCAAAAAAAAGGACAAAGATAAGAATATGGCACTGATGGGCGGAATGGCGATGTTGGCAATGGTTGCACAAATGTTTTTGGGCAAAGTGATACTGATAGCAGGAGCCGCATTCGTTATGGCCAAAGTGGCGTTGCTTATATCTGTCCTTGTGAGTAATTTTTAATTGTATTTTGTAACAATGTAAATTAAGGAATATTTGAAACGGTTTTCTAGCATTTAGAAAGGTGGATTAATGTGTCAAGATATAAAAGTTTGCTTTTGTCCTGTCAGAAACAAGCAAGTTTGTTAAGCAGGTTATCAGGTTTTTGTAAAACATTTGCACCCTTCACTTGTCAATGAATGGAAGTTTTCGTGGTTTGCGATGAAATGGGAAGATTTGACGACGTTATCAAGTAATTTGCAGCAAAACCCAATCTAAATAATTTCTGTTGGACTCTGAAACATATTCTAAGAAATATAAGCAATTACGGTTTTTGATCTGATTATTCAAGTTTTACTGCAGGAAAGAACGAACACATTTGTATGTCCCCATTAACATTTAACTGTCAAATTAATTTTAGTGCCTCTAAGTAGTTTAAAATTGAAATCCAGCATAATTGGTTTAGTAGGAAAAGAGTTTTGGTCCCAAATGCAGAGCAATCTCCCTTTAAAATGTATGTTTCTATTACAGAATTTAACATAAATTGCGGTGGCAAAATGCAGTGATTTTTAATAAATGCTGCACATACCTGTTTAATATGACTAGCAATCTTTAACTAGCAGTATTTAATTTAAAATTGGCCCCATATAAAGCTCGCGCTAGTTAAATATTTCGTGGGTCCAAATTGGTTTTAGTTTAGTTTCATAAGAGTAGAAATTACACCATCAAATTAACTGAAGCTCAATTAATTTTTTTTAGCAGAGGTGCTATATAAAGCCTCTTCACGGGAAATACTTGAATGCATGGCAAACTGTTGCAAGTAATGATGCAAGTTGTTTAAATTAAGTTTTGTTAGACTCAAAATCACACTTAAAGAATTTTGTAATGATCGTTCCATAATTTACCACAGGTCCAATATAAAACGTTCTACTGCAAACCACTTTAACGCCCCTAAACCGAAAGGAATCTTGATATTTTATTGCAATTACGAATTTATGAGTTTTATATAAGAAAAAATAAAATCATTAGCATTGCGATAATCGATTTAACCTAGATCTAACGAAATGTGGCCCCAAGAAATATGGCTCCAAAAAAGCAAATGAAGATTTACCCCAAATTTAAGGCTTTTTTCATGAAATTGATCCAAAAATTGTGAAAACTAGCCCTAAAAATTAAACAAAATATGCCCCCAAAATTTAGGGCAATTCTTCTCTGTTACAAATCCCCTTAAATTGTTTTATGAATATTTAGACCAAACAAGTTTAAATTAAAAAAAAGCCCACAATGAAAGTTATATGTATTAGAAATTGGGGTTGGGGCCATTTGACCGAAATTTAAAATCACGACCATTAAAATCGTGAATTTAAAATCCGAAATTTAAAACCATGAATTATAAAATCCCTAATAATCAAAAAGTATTTCATCTTAAACTCGAGCGTTTGTACCATGGTTGGGCTTTCGCTGGGGCGCAAGGATAATAACAAAAGCTTTCAATACAAGTAAATGAAAAACAGTTCTAAAGTAAGGTTTTTGATTTTGTTTGGGGTCATTTTTCATTCCTTGGTATTGGGTCTCTTTAAATTTCATTTAAATAACAAAAACACCCCGAAGAAAGAATGCCTTTAACATAATACCCTAATGGTGTTTTCTTTTCTACAAAAAATGTGCCTTGAAATGCAATTTGGTGTCTGTTTCTTAAAAATTTTGCTGCTGAAAAGCATGAGTATTTTAGAATAAAACAAGCCACCCTCTTCGGGAGCAAAATTTTTAAGAAACAGACACCAAAATGAATTTTTTTAAAAAAAAGGCACATTTTTTTGTAGAAAAGAAAACACCATAAGAATACATGTAGTTGCACTTCATAGAACATTTTAGCGCTATTCTTTATTAAGAACTTTAAGGTTACACTTTTCAGAGTCGTCATACTCTCTGAATATACCTTAAATGCGCATTTAACAATTTATAATACTGCGAGGTCAGATTTAAAAAAAAAATTGGGCCGTTATTTACTATTGATTCTAAATAAATACCACTTTTGAAATATTTTAACTCTTGGTAAAGGTTATCAAAGATTAGGCACTTGTTTATTGTTCACTTCCAAGTTTTTCTTTCAAAAAACCCCATCTAAGAGTGTTTACATTTCAGGGTAGTCTCAAAAAGGGCCACCACAGTGGTAGTGGTGGTGGTACTGAGCATGTAATTGTTACCAGCGGAGGAGGTGGCGGTGGCAGTCATAGCCATGAATACAGTTCGGGTTGGCATCGTAGCTTGCCCTATCAAAGCAACAAATTTGTAATAGCACCAACGGATGAGCATAAATTTACCGAACCAGTTTCTCATTATGAAGCTGACGAAAATGATGCATTCAAACGAAGAAATCAATTTTATCAACATCAGCCACCAACAATGCAAAATAATTTAAACAAAATAAAGTTTTAAAATCAAATCAAAAGTTAAGTGTTTTATTTAATTATTGTTTTTTTTGTGTTATTTATTTAATACATTTTCGCTCTTATTAACTTAAGCAAACATTTTCTTATTTTTTTATTTTTAGTTTTTGTTTCTATTGACTTAAACCTAAAACACACACAAAAATAAAATAAATTAATATATAAATAAATAATTAAATAAACTAGATTAAGTTTTTTCATGCTTAACAAGATGTGGCATGCAACACACGCAATTTATGGTTTAATGGTTCGCTATGGTAAGTAAATTGTTAAAATAAAAAATTTAAATTATTTAATTTTCAAAAAATAAAGCAAATAAATCTTTGGTATTTAATGGACTAAAGTAGACATGTTTAATAATGAAAACGTTGAATTGATGTATTTTAATTTTGTTTAAAAATTGTCGTCATTTGGAAAACAGCTTAATTAAAACTTTCACCATTTCTTTGACCGGTAATTTTTTTGGGGTTCAGAGTTGCTTTTTTATTTGTTTTATGTTAGATAAACTTTTAACGGATAATTGAGATGAAAGTACCGTACAATTCTTGCCACAGGCGCTGAACAAGGCGAATTCATTACAGGTGGTGGCAATAATTTAACAATCCAAAAACAACGTAGATTTTTTTCATTGCATTGTTAGTGTATACGATTCGAAATGTGAACCATTTCTAACAAAACATTTTAAAACCATAACTAATTCGTTCTAATTGTCAAAGTCTGCCAACACCTTGTAGTGAATTCGCCTTGGCCCTGAATTATGTGACAAGCAAAATTACAGGAGTACAAAGTTTTAAATTATCTTCTCTTTATTAATTTCCAAAAAAAAAAAAACGGCAAAAACCCCTAGAAATCTGAAGAGTCATTGACCGTGCACACACGAGACTAATAAATGAATTTTGAATGAAAAAAAAAAAAAAATTATAGTGGCACAAAATGGTAGTTGGTTGGCAAGCGAGGCGAAAGGAATGATTTTTCGTTGGCGTAAAGTTTCAACTGGCTTCAATCCTGCACAAGCAACACAAACGCAATTTATACACATTTTCAAAAAACAAACTTATAGCCGTAGGTAAACAAGAGCGGACGGCGGAACGTTTTCTTTCGCTTAGCTTGTATGCTGATATGCCATACCCTAACAAGAGCGTAAACGTTGTGCCATGAACAGTAGTGCTAACAGCCTAGTTTAATTAAACCTACATTTTAGCTATAAAAATTACGATAAACCGCTAAATTTACCAAAAAAAAAACTATATCGCATTTATTTATTAGAAATTGCGTCCAACTTCACTATTAAATGCGCTGTCAAATTTGCAAAGCGTTGACGCTGCGCTCTTTCGGGATGCATCATACAAAATGTTAAGGTATGCCAATTTTTTACAACTAGAAAAGTCGTTCCGCTTCTGTTTAGGTACTCAAAATGTTATGTAGCTAAATTCAAAAGAAAATTCATTTAACACAAGTAAAAATTTATTAAAAATCCGGAATTTTACATTAATTTTAAAATATTTTGAATAAAAAGCACAAATGTTAAAAAATAAAGTGATTCATAAAATAACTTTATTTTTATTAAATTTTAACGGTACGAAAAACGAATTTAAAAACCCACAATTAGTTACTGTAATAATTTTATATGTATATAAAGCAGCGTACGCGTACTTATACATTTTATGCCAGATAATTTTACTACCTACACACACTGTAGACCCAAATACACTTGTCAAAAAACCTAATCAAGTATTGTGGTAGGAGTAGTCAAAATGTGTTTGTATGTATATAACGGTGCTGAAAAGAAAATAAAAAAATTCGATTTAACAGCGAATATTACGTCCAGCACACGTTCAGGATTAAATTCGCCTGCATGGCAAGCATTTGACAAGTGTATTTGGCGTTTTAGAATTAATCTCGTCTGTTCACGGCCATTTAGATAACTTAAGAACAAATGAAGAAGCCAATTGACTTATTTGAACTACATTCATAATAACCAGATTCTTCTTTTGAAGTTTATGTAGAAAATTGAAAACCCTAAGGAATCCAATTTAGCTACTGGTTGGAATAAGTACATTCGCTACTTTGTTAATTTTCCAGTAATTTGAAAACAGTAAATTGCATCTTCAACTAAAAACAGATGAGTCTAGTGACTGCTTCGAATATGTCAATTGTATAGTTTTATACTAAAGGCTACTTTACACTATCACACAAAAGTCTTTAGAAATTTAAATATTAATGGGTTGCTCACAGCACTCATATTTTTTATTGTTGTTATCTTAAGGCCCGTTTTCACAACTTACCGATAGCTAAAGGCAGGATTTTATCGGTCGTATAATAAGTGTTCCATTATTACAACTGAACTTTAAACTACCAGGTAGGATGAACCTTAATTTACTTTATTGCTCACTTTAGGATAAAGTAAAGTTTTAATAATGGAACACTTTTTATAAGGCCGGTTAAAGGCTACTTTTAGCTATTGGTAAGTTATGAAAACGGGCCTAACACATTTGACTTAATGACTACCTGGTGAATCCCCCAAAAAATTAAATCAGAGATGTATTTTCGTCAAAATACGTAAGACTTGTGTGATAGTGTAATGTACCCTTTAGTAATATGTCTTAATGTCACTTATTTATTCTGGAAATACAAAGTGTTATATCAGTCTTAAGATCTTTTAGGATTAGCCGAAATATACATTTCGCTTAGCTTTGATAAGATAACGACTATGAAATAAAAGTAATTAACATTTAGCAGGATAACTCGTCATAACTTCTTCTGTATTTCACTTTCTTGTAAGATCTCTTTTTATCTCTAAAACTTTTTGTTACAAAAACTTTCTTTCAGCTTTAGACATTTTTTTTATATAAATCCTTTCTACTCCCATTAACTCATTCCAACTTCTCATCAAACATGTATCTTTTCGAATGATTATTGCTAAAATTTATAAAAAAAATGTATGTATTTCTCTGGAAACAAAAATATGGGTAAATTTTTCTAATTTACTTTACTAAACTATAATATAGTGTGTTAAAGAGCTCTCCCGAAAAGATTTACGCACTGGACGGCACCCAAGCATTATAGGCCTTATCTTGCATCATCATTTCATCATCCATGCTGCGATGATACGAGGAACCACCTTCGTGACCGCCTTCATAATCTCCCGAATGACTCGACGAATAGGTGTGACTTTGCTGGACTTGTGGATGTTTGACAATTTCATAAGTGGTTTTCTCGCCACCCTCACTGGACACCAATTTCTTAAGACCAATTATAGCACTAATAATTAAGGCAATTTTACCCACTATCAAGGCCTTGCCAGCTACTATGGCAATCGAATGATAGGCCATTTTTAAAATGGCTGCCTTCAGCATAACAGCCGCTATAAGGGGCCCCAGATATTTATTGTCATCTTTTTTTTTGCGTCCCTCAGATTCCTCTGATGGGTCAGAGTTAAAGGTAAAAAAATCACTAATTGTTTGCCATAAATCCTGACTATTGGTTTTGCCAAAAGCCAATAGGCGTGGCATATTTACTTGCAGTTGTCTTGAGCGTATGAATGATAGAAATCTTTCCATTAATAAAGAATCTAAACTTTTCATTGAAAGATTTTCCAAGTCTTTATTGTTTGTTTTAAGATCCACAACACTTGAGCGGCCCGATCGTAGTTCAGTGTCGTTTTTCTTGACTAAAGCTACGCCTTCGATAATATTGATATTTTGGAATTTTAGGGCACGACCCAGCAATTTTGCTCCTTGTACTTTAAAACACCATACGACATCGTCTTTGCTTAAACATTGATTTAAAATATGATGGACTGTGCGTGTCAAGCCGTTATCAGTTAAAAAGCCACGCCCACTACTGGTTGCAGTTGGTTCAATTTCAGCCAACGTTGTACGGCTACAAACCGCCACGATAATCAACATGTTTAACCATAATAATTTATTACACATTTTTTAAGGGATTGGTTTTTTTTTTGTTGTGAAATAATCCTTAAGTATCCAAAATAGTCCTTAATGGACCACGTTTTTTTACTTTATTTATGTTTTTCTAGCTTTTAGCGAAACTTTACTTCAATTTAAAAATCTCTTTTCTATCTTTTCTTTTTAACAAACAAACCACTTCGATTTCTGAACAAAATGCAACTGATCTTCAGTTTTAGCGTGGCTAAGAAATTTATACATTTTAGTTTGTTTTAATTGCACTTCAGCGATAATTTTTGTAATTTCTGTGGCCAAAATGGACCCAGTAAGTGAACACAGTAATTCAAACATTTTAAACTAGACTGCACACTATTGAATATTTAGAGCATGTTAGAAAAATGAAGAAAATAACAAATATGTATCACACTTTTTTTAATCTTAATAAAACTTTTTCTACAATCTTGCAAACATCTTTAAACGAACTTAAAACAATGCCTAAAGAAGAGATTCTTTTTCGTTGTTTTTTTCCTACCGCCAATTTGAAGCAGAATCTCAAGCTTGGCTGCTAATTTGGCTCATTATTATGGCGTTTAATAGGCCCATATAAATTTCAAAATAAGTATTTTCCTTTTTGTTTTGTTAAGTTTGAACAGCAAATTAATCTTGTTGTTCTACGCAGCAATTAATAGTAACTTTTTTCTTTATTTTTCGAGTTTTCACAAATTTTTCAAAATCGTTTTCATTTGGTCGCTTTGATTGGCTGATAGTGTTTCTTTGTCCGTAATAAAATTGGTAACACTTTCTTAAGTTACAATTTCTTCTTCTAGCACCCACTTTCTTCTTTATATCAATTAATTTATTAATTTTTGTTGCTTTTGTTATTTAGTTAATTACTTTTATGCCTCCCAATTATTTTTTTTTTTTTTTGCAAAATTACATCTCATAAATTTTTGTAACTAAATTAATTTTCATCATGTTTCTTTTGATGCTGAAGCTTTTGTTGTATTTAATATAACAAATAAGTATTTTATTTACGTTGACGTTTCGCCTGTCAGTTAATTTTTGACATGCGATTTTACAATGAAAGATAAACACTAGAAAAAGTAGTGAAAGCTAAGTAAAGTTATTTTTCATTTCAGCTTAAAAGAATAGAAGGAACAATGTAGAAATGTTCAATTCAGTACACGATTTTTTTCCCCAAAATTCTTGTCTCGGGATTTCCCGAAATGTTCTCGTTTTCCCGAGATTTCAATGCCGTACTCATGGTTATTTTTTTTATGTACAAATTAAGTAAAAAATTTGTTACTCCATCCTACATGATAATTAGGTTTATGGACAGAAATACACACAAACTGTTGGTAAATTACTTAGGCTGGGTTTTTGAGATCTCATTTAAACTGTTGGTTTTGCTTAAAATGTTGGTCCTTAATTGAATAAAAAACAAGTAAGAGTGCTATATTCGGCTATGCCGAATCTTAAATACCCTTCACCATGGTGAGATAAGAACAAGAAGTTATATAAATAACGCTTTGTTGTTTAAAATAGTACATAGTACCAAATTTAGAAATAATAACCAAATTAGCCATATATGTTAGTTTATAAACCATATTTATTTAAACAATTTATTAATATTTAATATTTATTAATAATATATAACTTTGAAATTAAAAAAAAAAGTTAATACACAGAAAAATTTAAGGAATTTATTAATTAAACTATTAATCAGAAATAAAATGTTTTTTTTTTTAATTAAAATATAATAAAGTATATTAAAATTTTTCTTATATAGACAATATTACTGCAGAAAATTTTATAAAAAACCAAAAATATTAAATTAATTTGTTTACTGGTGCACATGGTGACGGACAGACGGTCAGACGGACAGACGGACGGATATCGTTAAATCAACTTCTCTCCCCATAAGGACCCAGAATATATATACTTTATAGGGTCTAAGATCAATATTGTAGAAATTACAAACGGAATGACAAACTTATATATACCCTTTTCCACCTGAGGTGAAGGGTATAAAAAAACACATTTCACCGGAAAAATCCGAGTTTCAGAATACGTTAAGCTGGAAGGTTTAAACAAACTTTCACATCTAAAAAACCGGCCTTAGTCAGCCGAAATTTTATTTTAAATGTAGGAGATTTTAAAATCTTAATTTAAATTAACCCTAATCAGTGTTGTCAAATTAGCATTTTTTTAAGGCATTTAAAAAACATGACGAAACCAGTCGCTACAGACAAAATAAAATAATTTTTTTACTAAAAATATTTATTTGGGGATTTCTTATAAAAATTTTTCTTACTATTTTTAAAAAAGTTTAATAAGAAATCCCCAAAAATCCCCAAATAAATATTTTTAGTAAAAAAATTATTTTATTTTGTCTGTAGCGACTGGTTTCGTCGTGTTTTTTAAATCCTTTCTATGTGATTCCAGTGAGGAATTACAAGCAGAAAAATATGCTGTTTTTGAAGACGAGTGACCAATTTAAAAGAATTTAGAGCGTGTTCAATCAGTTTTAGTCATCCTTAAAATCAACAATAAAAATACACATGTATATCCGTCATTTATTTAATACTTCGATGCATAATAAGTACTTACCAATAGCCCAGCTTTCTTTTTCCCAAACTTTATTATATTTTCTTTCATATTTCGTCGCATAAAACGCAAAAGGCTTTACCTAATATATTGAAAATTTCACAGTAGAAGCAAAAACTATTCAAAATGATAAATTAATAAAACGCCTTAAAAAAATGCTAATTTGACAACACTGGTTAGGGTTAATTTAAATTAAGATTTTAAAATCTCCTACATTTAAAATAAAATTTCGGCTGACTAAGGCCGGTTTTTTAGATGTGAAAGTTTGTTTAAACCTTCCAGCTTAACGTATTCTGAAACTCGGATTTTTCCGGTGAAATGTGTTTTTTTATACCCTTCACCTCAGGTGGAAAAGGGTATATATAAGTTTGTCATTCCGTTTGTAATTTCTACAATATTGATCTTAGACCCTATAAAGTATATATATTCTGGGTCCTTATGGAGAGAGAAGTTGATTTAACGATATCCGTCCGTCTGTCCGTCTGACCGTCTGTCCGTCACCATGTGCACCAGTAAACAAATTAATTTAATATTTTTGGTTTTTTATAAAATTTTCTGCAGTAATATTGTCTATATAAGAAAAATTTTAATATACTTTATTATATTTTAATTAAAAAAAAAAACATTTTATTTCTGATTAATAGTTTAATTAATAAATTCCTTAAATTTTTCTGTGTATTAACTTTTTTTTTTAATTTCAAAGTTATATATTATTAATAAATATTAAATATTAATAAATTGTTTAAATAAATATGGTTTATAAACTAACATATATGGCTAATTTGGTTATTATTTCTAAATTTGGTACTATGTACTATTTTAAACAACAAAGCGTTATTTATATAACTTCTTCTTCTTATCTCACCATGGTGAAGGGTATTTAAGATTCGCTACAGACAAAATAAAATAATTTTTTTACTAAAAATATTTATTTGGGGATTTCTTATTAAAATTTTTTTTACTATTTTTAAAAAAGTTTAAAATTTTTAATTAACAAGATTAAAAATTTGGTCAGAAAAAAAAAACAAAAAAAAAAATTTACTTTTTAAGGTTTTGATTTTTAATTTGGGGTTTTTGGGGGATTTTTTTTTAATTTTTTGGGGACAAGGAAAAAAGACCTGCCAGCCCTGATCTGGCCTAAGTAACCAGCTTATTTATTTGAAGATTTGTAATTTTACCACAAATTTGCCACAAAAAAAATGAACTTATAAGTTTTTTTGTAGTTAAATTGGGGCTGCTGAACAGAAACATGGCATTCGTTTCTTTTTCTTAATAACCGTTTTCGAGACATTCGCGAAAACCCTGTTTTTGCAGTTCAAAAAGCTATTTCCGAAAATCTTGAAAATGAATTTTTTGAATTACGCAAATTTTAGGGGGGGTGCTTTAAAACCATGTGAGATAAGGCCATGATGGCTTTATTGCTCTATTGAATGGGAGATAAAGCCATAATGGCCTTATTGCCCAATCATTGCGAGGTAAGTTCGTATTTAAAATTTTGCCTATTATGAACAAAATTCGATTTTCGATAGCAGTCGAATTAGCTAATCGAACGAATTTTCATTTGGTATTATGGCGCACATTCGATAAAAATTTACTATTGTGATTTTGTTAATTCACAGTATTAAATTTTCTATCAGCTGTCACTTAAAATAAAAAATTTTTGTTTACAAATTTAAAAAATAAAATTAAAATTAAACGTGACCACGGCGGAATTAGGTTTGTTTTCAAATTATTTAGCTTCAGTGGGGTTTCGTCCCACTTTTTTAAATGCTGAACTTTGCTGCAAATCATTTGGTCAAAAAAGACTTTTGTTCCATAAGGCTATGGGCGTTCCCAATTGCTGTTTACGACGTTGGACTTGCATAACATGAACAAATCTGATAAAGAATATGGCATTTGGTATACGAACACAAACAAATTTACAAATAGTTACATTTTCAAAAAGTTTTTTACATTTATTTGCACCATCGAAAGCAAATTTGTTTTCGTTGAAAAATTCGATGCACAACGAAATTGATCTATTGAATGAGAGATAAAGCCATCATGGCCTTATCTCACCCCCTCAAATTTTACACTGTTACCAAAATATGTTTTTCCTCTTTTAGCACATATCTATTCTTATCGGATAAATCCTGAAAAACCCGTGGATTGCCGAATTTGCCGTTTGGCATCCCTATTCGGTACTGTCTTAAAAACATCTTATTGCTGCCAAGATATTAGGCTCTGACAGTAAGAATATATATCAAATGCGAAAACCTTTATTTCTCTATAATTTAAATAATCATGGAAATTGCAAACAACTTACAAAAAGAAAACGTTTTTTTTTGTTGCTTTTTATTGAAACAGCAGTTGATACTTAAGTAACAAAGTTAAAGCTGTCAGCTTCGAGCTAGCGAAAGACAGAACAACTTAAACATTTGTTGCAACAAATTAAAACAAGATGAAACAAGTTGCAACAGAAATCTTAAAAAAGAAATTAAAAAACAACAAACAACAAAAAGGGTAGTAAGAGAAACTCAAATACAAATACTTAAAAAAGTTGAAGTTGTTCCAAGAAGATGTTTATTCAAGCTAAAAAATTAAACGAGATTGGTTTTGTAAATTTGATGCGGGTGCTGTTGCTGTTGCTGCAGTTAAAGTTTTTGCCAAAAGCAATTTCTTAAACGGAGGTCAAATTGTATAATTTGGCATAAAAGGAAAAAATAGTTGGCTGCATGTTTCTTTGTTATGTGAGAAATAGTAGAGATTAGGCAGCAGTTTTTACTAGACAGAGTAAATGAAGTGCAGTCGACTTGTAAGTACACACTTAGATGATAAGGAAAATCACATACTACATGAAAATATTGATAAATTTTTAATAAATAATGCAAAATAAAATAATGGATGATCTGGCCTAAGCAACCAGTGAAATACGCATAGAAACTGGCTTTTCCGCCACCAACAATAAATTTGAATGTATTTAGCAAGAATAAAAATTGGGAATTAAGCACGGAAAACAAATTCTTATTAATTAAACATTTTGTATTCCAAAAAAATCAGTTTAATTGATAGGCCGGACTTTTTTGCAGTTAAATTCCCATTTTATGCGCATAAAAAGGCAATAAAAATAGAAATATAGTCGCTAAAACTTAAAAAATATGCAGTTAAAATTATCTTAAATTTTGTTATTAGTGATAAATAAAATAACAAGAAAAAAACACAAATAGCATGAGTCTCATAAACGTAAGCATTGCACAATAACCACAAAAGTTAAAATAGAGTAAAACCCAAATAAATAAAGAAACATTAAGACAATCATGTAAATTAAGTCACTTGTATAGACCCAACTATAATATACATAAGCTGGCTTGAGCAAATGTGCGAATATATAAAGGTTAATCATTTGTCAAACCATATTCAACTTAAGAAAAATTTTTGAAACTGGCATTTGCTTAAGTAAAGTGCGAAACTGATCGCAATTACATACGAGTCAAATGCTAATTGATTTTGTTTTTTAAAATACCTTTAGAAATATAATATTGGACCCAAAATTTTTTTCAAAATAAAAGTTTACTGTCTGTTTTTCAAAACAAAATAAAACGGAAGTGATAGCTGCTTGATTAAATGCTGATAGTTTCTCTGTGGTATATTCATTTTCATATCGCTGTTTTCGAAAACAATTTAAATTAAATATGCAAGCAGTTAAGGATTTAAAACAATAAATTTTAATCCTTAATTTTTGTTTAATCTTTATCAAGCTTGTTACCGTCCACAAAATACATCTTATTTATGGCAATATCAATTAATCTTAAGTCACCACTGTTGAGTCCTTTTACAACATCTTTGAATTGGCAACAATTTTTAGCATAATACATAATTGCTTTCAACCACGCCTGCCATCTGGTTGTTATAGGCTGTAGAGGAAGACATTAATCCGGATAATTCTTTTTATATTCGGCAACACGCGAAGGTGCCCACAAGATATTTTTCCCATAAGAAATCAATAAAAAATAAATATCATCGAAGTTATCTTTTACCGCTTCTGCGGAAGGGTGCATGGCAAAATAAAGCAATTCAAACAAGTTTTTTCAAAATATGCAACAAAAATATGCAATATATGCATTCAAAGCCAAATTTGCACTAACAAATCGATGCTATTTTACTGCAAATTTCTTGATTCGCAAAGGTTTTTTGCGACTGACGAGAACAAATATTTATTTGCTTAAAAATCCAGGACTCGACAATTAATTACCGCAAAATTTCGATCCATCAAAACTTCCGTTCGCTTAAAGATTGATGTTTGACTAAATACTGACAGCCGTCGTAGTGGCAGTAAGGATAAAAATGCCAAGAACGCTGATGATGATAATGTGTTTATTCTTGAAACATGAAAGTTTGGCCCGGCTTCAAAACCCTGGTCAGTCAAGAACAAAAAATGAACAATTATTTTTAATATATTTAATTTTGGAAAATTCCTTCCTTTATTAAAATAAATTAATGAAAACTAAATTTAATAAACTTGAGCCTGATTATAAATGTCCTTGTCCAAAGTCATTATTTTCAAATAGATTTTATTCCCTGAGATTGAAGGATTTGGGCATAGTGGTCATAGCCCTCATTCATGAGAATTTTAGTTTGTCATATTTATTCAAAAACCATAAATTTTAATATTAAAAGACTAACCCCATTATGCAAAAAAAAGTTAAAGTTCACATCAGTTAACCAACACAGCCCAGCAAAAGTAAACTATTTTTTCATAAGGGGGTAATAAATTATCAAATATGTTTTAAATATTAAAAACAAAATCGATAAAAATAACTTTAAACTTCAGTGTTAAAATCAGGGACCCTAACAGTTAAAAGAGAAATTACAAAATGCATATTAACCCATTAACCCTCTAATGCCACATTTTTTGTTTGCCTTGAAAAAATAAAATTAAGCTAATTTTATGGTGAGAAAGATGAATCTGACTTCAGTTTTTTCTTTTGAGTACTCGTTGACCTGTAAGGGGTCAAACTGTAAAGTCCGCCTTGGGGCGGAGTTGGGCATTATCGTAATACTTTAAGATACGTTTTTGATATACGTCCCAGAATTTTCTGTGTAATTCCCCAGTACGATTCCAGACGGGTTCAGCAAAAACATCCATACTTAATAGCGATTATTTTTTTTTTTTTTTAATAAAAACTTAATATTTATTTCAGTTGAACGTTAAGATACTCACCAGTAATTTTTTCGGCCCGTTCTAAAGCTTTGAAATATTATTTTTTCGATGCACAATATTAACTTTCTTCACAAAAAATAAAAAATAAACGTTGCCGTTCAAATTCAAGATGACAATGTACTCTTCGTCAAACTCGTAAGAGTGTTGCCACTGAAGGAAAACTTTTTGATAAAATAAGCTTTGATTTACACCTAAAATTATTTATTAAGGATATATTGTCAAAATTAATAATTTTATGACTTTATGACTTTTGACATTTTTAAAGAATTAACAAAAAAATGTTAACTTGCTCTGATATCAAAATAGTGTTCTGGAAAAGTCCCATTATAATTTGTTAATATTTTGTTTTGTAATTGCATTAGTCTAAAATTATAATAAAACGCTTAAGGGTGTATACTATTTTTTTAAATAAAGCCTAATTTGTATCAGTCATTTACGGCCATTTTCACCAAGTTCGGTTAAAACTAACTTTCAATCAAAGTTCCGGTTACCAATATGTTTTGACAGCTATAACCGATAGTTAATTATAACCGAACTTGGTGGTTATTAAATTCGGTAGATAAGCCCAGTCTATAAATGAAAAATTACTTCTGGAATAACTATTTACCATTTCAAAAATTCCTTAAAAAACAGTGCAACGTCCTCACATATTATTTTTGTGCTGCACTCTTTTAAGAATGTATTTACTTGAACAAACTTAACATACCGAATAGAACTACACAGCAATTTAAGCTTTATGAAATGCAATTTTATTTCAATTTCGGTTGCCTTTTTTCTTTTGTTTCATTTAACCATAATAAGTTGTAAATTCTTTTTAAAGGAAAAATATTGCTTTGAAGCAACAATAAAAGCAATATTTTGAAACAATTCAAGAAAAAAATACCAATCAAATTGTGGCCATGGTAATGAACTTTAAAAGGCAAACGTTGCAATGTTTGGCAAATGAGAAAACAAAAAGCTTAAAAACGATAAGGAAAGCTACCAATAGAATCCAAAGAAAACATACTGATTTTTATACCCTTCACCGAAGGTAAAAGTGTATATATTAATTTGACATTCCGTTGGTCACTTCTACAATATTGATCAAAGACCTTAAATAGTACATACATAGCGCTAGCTAAAATCCAAAAAATCAAAATCGTAGTTTTGATTTCCATAAAACTGCACGTCTTTACAAAATTTTACACTTCTGCGATCAGCAATGAAGTTTTTTTTAACAAAAAACCAAAAAGACGTAACTACAAGTGTCTTTATTTGATAAATTCAAAACGACTTCAGTACACATTTTTTTCTAACAAAATATAATGGAATCGTTTTCTTAGAATATTGTTTGCAGAACAACATGGACGACTTATCAGTGCATGTTTTTCTGGCATGTTTGTAGTTTTCATTTTACAAAGTTTTTTGCGTGTCCGTTGAAATTGGGGTTTTAAAGACCCCAGATATGATATATTTGTGGCACATGTATTGAGAAAATGCTAGGTATTGAAATTTAGTTTGTTCGGTCCATAATTGGCTGAGATATGAGCATTTTAATTTTCGGATGTAAATCTGGAGAACGTTAAGAGCCAAAGTTTTCAAATCAGGTACAAGCATCTACGTTATCAATACATAACATCGAACAAAATGTGGATGGGATTAGATCAGATATCTAAACGTCCAGAGAAAATCATGTTTAAAAATGGTCATCTCCAACAACATTTTTTTAAAGAAAATTTTAAACATATTATGCTTAATTGTACCATTTTATTATCAACGACAACCATATTATGGTTAAAATAGTCCTTAATCAAGAAGCCACAATCATACTAGGGTTGCATCCGAACATGTTATGGTTAATAATAACTAAAATATGTTTAAAACTTATAATAGCATGGTTGGTATTTAACCATAGCATGATGCTCTTGAAATAGAGAAAAATACTATTGCTAATTTAAAAACAAATTTTTGTAGTTTTTAACCATAGCACGTTTAGAGGCAACCATAATATGGTTATAGCGCGTTGATGGAAGAATAATTTAACCACAATGTGGTGTTGGTGACAACTATATGATTAAATTAAATATACATGTTTCTTTAAAAATAGTTTTGTTAGAGGTAACCGTATTAAAACATGTTTTTTTTCTGAGTGATGAACGGTGTTTCTATAACATTCTGTTTTAATCGCACCATGGTGAAGGGTATTTAGGATTCGACATAGCAGAAAATAGCACTCATACTTGTTTCTTGTTTTTCGTTTCTTTGTGGTTAAAGACATCACCATCATTCAACTATTATTTGCAATTGGTGCTGCTGTTTTTTGTTTTTCATTTATTTTCATTATTTTTTGGCTGCTGACAACAAAAAAGGTTTAGTACAAGTACAATTGTTGTTTTTTTTTTTTGGTATATTTTGTTGCTTTGAGTGAAAAAAGTGAAAGTAAAGTGTTCACAAGCAAAAAAAAATTTTTAAGTGGGAAAATTATTGTTAGTTCAAACAAAAAAAAAAAAAAATTAAGGAAAAATTGACAACAAGATGTTGATGTTTGTTGACAAAATATTTGTGTTTTAAGTATTTAAAGATTTCGAACTTTATGAAAAACTTTAAGAGAGCGACTTCTTCATAGAAAAATACAAGTCGCAATACAGACACACCATTTTGGAAGATGTTTTTAAAACCAGTTAAGCATTCCCGAATTTTGAAATCCTTAATTTAGAAACTTTAGCTAGCGAAGCCGGTGTTTGTTATATAGTAGAGGATAAAATCCTTAAACCCGCCCAAAAGCCCAACTATTCTATTAAAATTCCGGGTTTGAAATTCAGGGTTTTGAATTCGGGACTTTAGTTTCAGGCATATGACTCCAATTCAGTTATAGAAACATCCATAAAAAGTACATCCATACAAAGAAAGAAAGAAGTTATACCAAATTTAACAGCCTGGCTCACGATGTAGACCACTAGCGTTCGTTTGCATTTTCAACGACAAACAGCTGATTTGCGCCCTACAAACAATTCTCAGCACGATACGTTGATAAAGAACGCTAGCGAGCGATAACATTACAGCTTTCCTTAAAATTTGCAGCCCAGTATAAATATTATTTGTTTAAATATTAATCGAAATTTTTCTTTACATACCAACACTAAATATTTTTTAAAACAACTCCACTAATACGTTAGAAACATAAAACCTGTCAACCGACAAGTCGATAGTTAGTAGGACGCTTAAATTGTCGATCGACTTTTTTTAAAAATTGCAAATAACACTAAAAAGTACTTAAAACAATTCAAAATTGGAACATGTTTGTAAGAGTTTGTTGTAGAAACAAGTACAACACTACAAAAGAATGTAAAAAAAAATTTGCTTGATTTGTGTAAAAACAACAACAGCACTTCAAGAAGAAAAACATAAATTATTTCCATGTTACAAAACAGAAGAAGTAAAAATTCCCAAATTCTATTGTTAAAATTATTTAGTTAAATACAACAAATTTTCAGAGTAGATTGAGTACGAAAGCCATATCGGATATGCTGCTGGTGTGCAACGGGTAAGTGAAATGGGGGTTAGTGTTTAAGTTAGAAAAAAAATATAATTTTCGGGTTATTTCAAAAATTACTCCGAGATAACAAACTAAAAATTCTTGTATCTAGCACAGTTTGATATTTTTATCACATTTCTACTTAATTCAATCCTGTTTTTGGATTATTTTAAGTAGGGGCACTAGAATGGTACGCACTTGAATCAAGCATTCTGCACTTGATTTAAGGAAATCCGAACTTACCGTACTATTGAAACCGTTTTGGTTTGATTTTAGAACGGATGGATTGATTTTTCTTTTCAGTGTAAAAACTAAATGTTTGTTGATGTTTATGGGCTAGTGGAATCATCGATTCACGATGGCCAGGTCGTTACAGTCGTCGCTGAGCGGTTTACAGAAAAGCTATCTTACTTTCGTTGCTGGACTTAATTTTGCTTACATTTGGTTACAACAGGATGGAGCCAAATACCCCACAACCAATTGGTTTTATTTAAAGTAATGCGTCTGTGCCGAAAAACCAGAGACAGTTGAACATCTGGAAATCTAAGATTCAATATATTTAAATAAGAAATGAATTAAAACAACATTTGAAATGCAAAAGTATCAACATTTTTCATTTCTTAGGTTTTCAATTAATCAGAAGCCTACACCTATAAAATTTTATGTTTCTTCAGTTCAGTATTTCAGAAAATTCAATAACTACCACATGTAGAAATGGAAAGTTAAAGAAAGAAATTCAATTTCCCGAATTTACCCTTTTTGATCAATTTTGTCCCCATTAAAGTATTAAAACGTTCAATATTGTAGTGGGAGCCCATTATTTAATACATCTACAATGCCAATGAATAAAGAAAAATTTTTTGTTAAAAAAATTACCAAAAATAGATACGATTTTCGCAGATTAGGCGTTCGAATTTCTATAAAGTACCACATTGGAAATGGTACTTTTTACAGAAGTTCCGAATGCCATTTCATTTTTATTTTCATGTTTATTGGTTCAAAAGATAGATCGGATGATAAAAAGTCCGAATTTACAGATTTTACACTCCTCAAAAGGACCAAACTTAAAAAACGATAAATATTAAATTTTGTTTGCATCTCTTTTAGTTTAGGTGAAATGAGGTTAGCGAATTTACATGCTTCTACCCCCTTAACATTAAAATATGAAAATTTCAACTTAGTGCATCGATTTGGCGAGAGACCCTGTTTTTGTTAAGTGAAAATTTTTTAAAATTTCCAAATTCGGTGAATGACATTAACATTTTTTGCGCCTTTCGTAAATGCATCGCTGTGACGCACCTGATCAGTTATGTTTAGTTTGTAAAGCCCATGAAAATTGACTGATGGCAATGCTTGTTGGTTGCCCAGCTTGGTAAAAATTTTTACACAATATGCATCAGTTATTCTTGTGATACATATTTCACATCATCTGCGTATCGTCTGCTTTTGTTATGTATTTGCGAACAGCTGACATTTGCAGTAATGCTTTTACGAACGAGCTACGGATCAGATGCAGTTAAGCATTTTCGAACAGTTCACTTTGATAACACTGCACAATTAACTCTCTCATTTGTGGAGTACACGACTTCTTTTTACTCATTTGAAATAATTTTTTTAGGCGTTGTGAAAACTTAAATAAATGCTTGCCAACACTAAAAAAAAATATTTCGATTCGTTCGAATCGAAAAAGTATTCGACCAGGGCCCAGATCGTCGCTGTCGTGATCGAGTGACTTTGATCGAAATTTTACTGGAATCGTCCCATTCGTTATCGAAAAACTTCTATCGAAATTTGAGATTATGTAATTCGATAACGAGTAGTCGATCGAATGCTTTTACTCGAAATGTCATTCGATAGGTTAAGAGCTTTCGTAAAAACATTTAATTGTTTTTTTACAAACAATTTACACACTTTTTGGGAATAATTATTAGATTTCTTCAACAAATAGCTAAAAATGTAAGTATTAAACTTTTTTCAGCAATAAGAAAAAAATAGTAATAACATTTAGTTTGGCAATTTTTCGCAGATTTTAGTCATTTTTGCAATAATTTTTGATTTCTTACAACTTTAATGATTTTTAATATAAAGTAGACTTTGCTATTATGCCGCTATTAGCAATTTTTGCGATTCATTACAGCTTTAACAATTTTTAGTAAATACTAGACTTTGGTTTCATGCAGCTTTTTGCAAATTATTGCGAATTTCCGCTAATTTCAAATTTTATATCGAATTTTTGCCATTCCTTGTACTTTAAGGGACTTTTAATCAATTTATTGGCTTGTTTGATATATTAAAAATTATGAGAATTTTCGCTATTTTTGCAAATTTTCTGAATTAGTAAAATGTTTGCGAATTTCTATAGTTTTCCGAATTTTTTAAAATTTGGCGTTGCTCTTTTTTACAAGCGCTGAAAACCGATAAGCCGAAGTCACTATTAACACTGTTGATTTATATACAAGCATAAAATCTATTACATTTTTTAAACAAATTTCGATTCGAAAGCTTTCGAATGCCGCAATCCCGTTTTTGATACGTGACGAAGTTTTACTCGACACGAAAGTTCATTCGAACACGTGTGCGACGATTTGGGCCCAGGACTGCCAGAATTAACCCTCAGGTTCTTTTTTTAATTTAAGCACCTGATGTGATAAATTCTGCGTGCAGATTCGAATTTAGTGCTACTTAAACCTTGAATTTGTTGGGATAATAAGTTGGGAAAGTAAACCAAACTGCAAGTCTCAAATTGCGTGGCCATTCAAAACCAACTACTCGGAAAATAATTTTGAATTTTTTTTTTCGTAAATGTAATTTAAACTTCAAATGGATAGCAAAAACAACAATGTCAATCGTCTAGTCCAGCGGGGACCTTTTAATAAGCCAGCTTAAAAATGTTTTTGATTCAATTACTATTCTTATCTAACTGTTAAATAGAGAAGAGAAGGAGTAACATTTGTTGTATTGTTTTTTTTTTTGGCGCAACAAAAAGCAAAATAATTATTTATTTTTGATCCCGTTACGATTCTTAAGTACCTGCTAAAGAAACGAGAGCGGAAGGCCTACACCGCACTGACAACGTATGTAAAAAGGATATGAGAATGGAATGGAGCGAGCAGGCCTTGTATATCCAAAAGAAGGAATACAGAGGCTTTATAGACGGCATCCGTAATTTTTTTCCGCTGGGTCGTTAAGTAACAA
Organism: Pollenia labialis; assembly: GCA_949318255.1. NCBI lineage: Eukaryota > Metazoa > Arthropoda > Insecta > Diptera > Polleniidae > Pollenia > Pollenia labialis. Next base: position 132,895,922 of record OX439139.1, read on the forward strand.
TAAAGGTCATCATTGAAGTTACACTGCCATAGTTTTTGCTTTAACATCGTTTCTAATTAGGTGGCTACCACTCTTTAAAAATCTTAAGTTATCGACTTCCCAAATACATCCCTTAATTTTAATTCGGTGGAAAGAAACTTAGTACATGAACTAAAAAAAAAAATTGTTTATGGACAGCTGCCATGAAAATTTTAAGGTTGCAAGCGAAATTCGAAAAATTAAAATATGATCTGCCTACGTAATGAGCTCTACGATCTACTCCATGTCATTGTAAAACTGTATTTTTACTCCCACTTTAAAAATATTTTGTGCTTTTTTTAACTTTTCTTGCTGGCATATTTCTAAATTTTCGAACCTTCAATGAACGTCATTCATACAAAAAAAATTGTAAGTAATTTTCCATAAGGTAAAACCACAATTTATTTACTTTCCAACATTCCTGCATGATTGAAAAGAAAAGATATCAAAACATCTTTAAACTTTCCTTAGGAAAACAAAGTTCATTGAACACTCCTACAGATGCTGGAAGAAACAAATCAAATGCATGCCTGTGCATAACACAACATGTATTAGTATGCAAGAAAACTTTTGTCAGAAATAAGTTCCATTTTCTTTACTTTACTAAGAAAACCTATTACACAGTTTAGTAAACAAATTTCTTTCAAGAAAATGAACAAAAACCTTTTCAAGGTAGAATTTTAATTTGTTATATTTTTATTTTTATTTATCTACCTACTGCGGCAATTAAAGTTATGCAAAAAATTAGTTTCTTACTATCGTTTGCAATTACACTGTTGCTGATAAGATTAAGAAATTAATTTAATTTTATATTACACTCAGTTTAAAAATACTCCTTAATTGAAAAGCAATAAAGCGATAATTCTGATTAATTTTAACAAATTTTAATTTTTCTACTGTTTAAAATTTTATTAAATTTTATTAAAATTTATTAATATTTTTTCCGTAAGATAGAAAAAAAAACCAATTTTTTACTATAATTCTTTTTACACTTGCGGTATTCACAAGGTAGTCGTAAAGTTGTAAAGTCATATGTCTTAAAATAATTACAAGAAATATGTATGACTAGTATGGTTGCCCGCTTAAAATTTGTATTTTTACTTTACAGTTATGACGAATCAATGAACATAGCATTAACATTTTTATTTTGTTTTAAACACAACAGTATTTTTTTTAAACAATTGTAAAATATTATTTAGGACATTATGACTATATTAATTAATTGCACACCTTGTGAATCCCCCAACTATAACTCAGTATTACGACATGTCAAAAATTCTTAAATCTATAACTGTGTGAAAACAATTTATGAAATTACAAAACATATGCATGTAAAGAAATTCAACAGTCGCATCACTCTTGTTGAAAATTTTCTTAACGATAAGATTTTTCTTTGTATCAGTAACGTATTTTTATAATGGCACAAGAAAAAATTCAGAGATGGAATATTGAAATTATGTTTTCACTATTAATTTTTCTAACAAAAAATCCAAAATTACAAAAAATAATAAAACAAATTAAAATTTTAAGTGCTTTCATTTAAATTAATATACCTATTCGGCTGTGGCGAATCTTTGATACCCTCCACCGACAGTTAGAAGATTTCAGGGGTGGGCCCTATATGAGATCTATATATAAATTATTAATTAATCTTTAAAAAAACGGGCGTCAGTATTAAAATTCATCGCGGTTAAGACCTACATATGATTAATTATTGCATTTCTTTCTACACATTTTCTAGTTGTGATTCAGGCTCCAAATTGTTTTTTTAACAGCATTTTAAAAAAAGGATTTAAAGAAAATTCCGAAACTAGTCGCTACAAGCAAAAAAAAATAATTTTTTGACTAAACATTTTTATTTGGGGATTTCTTATTAAAATTTGTTTTACTATTAAAAAAAAATTAAAATTTGGTCAGAAAAAAAAATAAATTTTAACATTTTAAAGTTTTGTTTTTTAATTAAGGGATTTTTGGGATTATTTTTTTAATTTTTTTGGGACAAGGAAAAAAAGTACCTGGCAGCCCTGTGTAATAGGGTGGTGGTTCTACATTTTGATTCATAACTCAGATCCTACTGCATTGCGATTGCTGGATTTCAATCCCAAACTGCTTAGGATAACTACAAGCAATTAAACACTAAGTTTGTTCTTTTCTTTTGAGTTTTTAGAAAGTGATCGTGTTTTCTACAGACAGACATGCAGACATACAGACGGACATGGCTAAATCGACTTAGAATTACTCAATAAGCCAGAATATATATACTTCGTGGTGTTTGAAATTAATAACAAAAAGTTTCATACGGAATGACAAATTTAGTATACTGTAATTTGTACTAAAAATTATTCTTATTTTGCTCGTAACACAACAAAAAAACCATTGCAGTTCTCATTAAGTCTATCGGTTAAAATCACAAAAGAAACTATAGTTCTCGTATGCGCGTTTAAGTCTTGGAAAAAAAAGTGCCTGTTAATAAATCTTTATTTTTATTGAACTCAAAATTGGTGTAACTCCAAATGTTGGTGGCTCACTAGAGTACTACTTGGTGGTACAGAAACCAGCAGCTCCCAGGATTTTAAATGTCCTGAACTGGTTGTTGGTAAGGTTCCTTAAGAGATCACGGTTGCCTTATGCCTATAATCTTGGTCAAAGTTGGGTATGCTGGAGGATGTTCCTGTATGTTATGGAAAAGTTAGGGAAAAGTATATGGTTTCAACAATCATCTGTTTTAAATCCGGAGTTTATCGAAATGTAACCAAAGCTCCATTAACTAATATATATATATATATAGCTCGCTTAAGGTCCTTTTAATATTTATTTAGACAGAGTAGCCGCTTCAATACCCCCACCCTTGTTTTATATCTACCAAATTCAAGTTGTGACTGTGGCTTTACTATCAATTTAAAATGAGCTTATTTGATGTGCAGAAAACCAACTCCATGTAATTTTCAATAAAGCCAATTTATTTTTTATTGATCTTCAGAAATTTATATTCTACAGGTTAACTGTCATTTACAAAAAAATGTAACATTAAAATAATGTTCAAGCTATTTTGATGTTGCATATTATTTCATTAAATCAAACTTTATTCCGTAAAACAAGTTACACTTAACCAGGGAAACCGGAAATATGTCCTCAAAAACAATTTTATAATATTAACATACAAAAAACAATTAAAAAGGTTAAAACAGCCAAGCAATTAAGAGTGCGGTATTCGGCTATGTCGAATCTTTTATGCCCTTCTCAATTGTGCGATAAGAACAGAATGGTCATTAAACAGGGGTGTGCTGGAAATCGAAAACTCAAAACGCAAGAATTTAAAAATTCGTTTTTTAATAAGTTTTCTTTCTTTGGTCTATTAAACAGAATTTTATAACAAAACTTATAAAAATTATATTAAAAGTGTATTAAAGACAACTTCCAAATTCTTGCGATTTACGTTTTCGCTTTTCAGCACGCCCCTGATAAATAAATCTACTTATGGCTTTTTCAGTCTAGCCCACATTTTGTCGAATGTTGTTTTTTAAAAAAAAATTTTAAAAACAAAAACAAAATTTCGAAAGATTGATAAAATAGCTTTCTAAGCTACAAGGGAAAAAGGTAATTAGTTAAATGGATAATAAAGAACGCCTGATTGGCCAAAATGTCAAATATTTCCCCAATTTAACTCAGAAACTCTTTGACCGATCTTGTTGAAAGTTTGTGTCTAAACTACTTTCCTATTGGACTAATCCAAATCGGAAGACATCGCTTTCCAAATTTGGGTCACTTGACGTGAAATCCCCCATAAATATCCCCTTCCTACCTGCAGTGCAGGGTAAAAAAATACTGGAAAGGGTTAAATAGGCAAAAATATGCACTAACAAATCGATGTCAAAATTCATACAAATCTCTAAAATGGAGAAATATTCTCTTTTTGGCGTCATTGATCGCAAAATGAAAAACACACGATTGCTTATTTACGGTTTCCCTGCTCATAACAATTTAATTAAAGTAGTTCTTGCAAAAAGTCTACTACAAAATAAAAACCTTTTGAATTAATCAAGATTTTAGACTGAAAATTTTAAAAGCTATTTTCTGTGAATTAAAACTTTTTTTTTTTTGTTATACTGAAAAAAGTTACCTTCTTATTAAGTTATTGTCCAATTCTTGAGCCTAAAGCAAAAACTAACACAAAGCAATTTACGAACGAACACCTGCAGATACATTTTTTGAAAGGTTTTCCTTTTTCATTTAATTACTCGTAACTGTCCAAATGGCAGCACATTGAAACAAAGTAAAAGTGTCACTTAAATTACAAACGAACAAGAGCTGAGGAGACATTTATTTAACGAGTTTGCACTTAAAATATTAAGTTTGACCAAATTAAATGAAAATAGTTATTAATATTAGTTTTTATTTAATTTCTAACTTTAAGAAATTTTAATTAAAACTTAAATTAAACTTTTTCAATTTTTCTATGAATAATATAACATTAATAATAATATTAAATTTTTGTTTTAAGGCAATAAAGTTAATAAGATATGATAAAATAAATTAAATTTCTGTTTTGTATCTTTTTTAAAATAAATAGAAATATTTATGTTTTACAGACAAGATATTAATTGAAATAAAACTACAATTTGGAGTGGGTTAAAATGTCTCAAAAATTAACTTTAATGCATACCTAAAATCTTACAATTCAGAATAACTTTTGTTGTAACCCTCAATTACTTGAGTAGATCAAATAAGTAAAAAGCGAAACATTCACAGAGAAGATGAAGATCGATTTAATATCATTTTAAAACTTTTAATAATTGTAGCCTTGCCAAAGCTCATTAGCTTTTCTACGAAAGCTGTCTAAGCTCAACGTTATGATGAGAGTGTCTGAAATCTACGTTCCTAAAAGGTCCGAATTGCGTAGCAGCCACACTAAAGAATTCGATAGAGCGAACAAATATATGGGCTGCTCTGCCGCCCATAATAATAGTTAATAGTTCAACAAAACTTTAAATCCGAACATGGCATAATAATATCGAGCCCTTACACTCAAAAAGGCTTTAGCAACAAAAAAAAACAATTTTTCAGGAGATTTTTTTTTTTATTTCATAAAAGTTTTATTTGAAAATCGTAACGGTACCTTACTCTAGGTCTACACTAAAGATAAATATCTCAGCAAGTTGGCAATAACGTCGGCAGAATAACAGAGTAATATTTCTTGCTGCTCAGCTTATGTTAAAGAAGGTGCAGTGTTAAAACTCTGGCCATCTTCCAAAAGTTATTTTTATTAAGATAAATTCATTCTTATTCGACTTATTTTGTAAATGTATATATATAAAATTTATGCTAGAATATGTTTCACACTTCGCCGATTCTACAGCCTAAATATTTACCTGCCATATCATGTCAGATGCAGAAAGGCTCATGCATTATTATTATCTCTAATTTCTTACTGTATGGAAGTATTTTACCTCTGTTAATGTCAGTAGGGTCAAAATATTAGTAAACAAAATTGTACGTTTTGTCTTTGGCATAAAATACTACAATCATAATCAACGGCGTTATACTCATATATCGCAGTATGTTGAGCGTTTTCTTAAATGCTCTTTCAAAAATTTTGTGATTTTAAAATATCTGTTGAAATTTTACAAGATTATAAAAACGGCCACACCACAATTTTTATTTCAGATTTTTAATTTCATATACATTCTACTAGAAATATGCAGATTTTTATTCCTAGAATATAAATACAATTCTTTGCTTGAAAGATGATTCTTGATCAAGGCGCGTATATGAAATAATTTACCAAATGATTTAAGATCATTTTCATTATATTTTAATGTATATCGCAAGAGGTTAACTGAATATATCAATCATATCAATATATCATATACATATGTATGTATGTATGTTCAATCGATGATTTGGATCTATACACTTATAAAATTATTACAGTAACTGATTGTGGGATATTAAATTCGTTTTCCGTACTGTTAAAATTGAATAAAAATATAGTTATTTTACGAATAATTTTATTTTTCAACATTTGTGTTTGTTATTCAAAAAACAAACTACCAAAAAATAATTCATTTAAAACAAATGATTTTTACATTCATTTTTAATTTTTTTATTTATTAAACAGCATCATAATCCGTAAAATTGAATAGTTTTTACTTTTAAAAAATATATTTTAACCGAAAAAAATCAAACTACATAACGAAATAAATACGGAAAAACATTATTTTTTTGGTAGTTTGTTTTTTGAATAACAAACACAAATGTTGAAAAATAAAATTATTCGAAAAATAACTATATTTTTTTTCAATTTTAACAGTACGGAAAACGAATTTAATAACACACAACCAGTTACTGTAATAATTTTATAAGTGTGAAATTAATTTTTATATATATAGATATAAGAACAACAACACAAAACTCATACAGTCTATTTTTGGACGCTTTTATAGTAGAGACGAGGTTTATAGTAAAAAAAAACTACAACATTATAAGAAACAAAATAAATGTTTTGTTCTCTTCAAAGTTGGTAAAAAAGAGTGAAAAACAAAATCCCAGATTCAATTTTTTAAAACTGTTTAGTCCCAATTCACATTATACGATTTTTGTCTTTGCGATTATTGTCGTTTCCTCTTTGAAGTCGGTCTGATGTTTACATTGTACGATTTTTGTCGTTACGACTTTTTCTGTGCAACCGAACTTCAATACATTTTTCGTCAAATGAGAGAACAATGAGAGAACGAATGAGCGAACAAAACGAATCGAAGAGTACACTCGCTTGTGTACCCCTTTTAATTTCTCTCACCCCTCTTTCCTATTAAGTAAGAATCGCAACGACAAAAATCGTATAATGTGAATGGGCACTTAGTTAAATACATCAAACACAAAAGTAGAACGATGACGAAAAAATGTCGAGTCGGTCTGCATTTCTTCTTCTTTAGCAGGGAAAGGGTACAGCAGCAGTGAGTGATGAAGAAAAACATTTGGGGGATTCACAAGGTGTGCTATTTAGTCATATCGTCATAATGTCCTAAATAATATTTTACAATTGTTTGAAAAAAATACTGTTGTTTTCCAAACAAAATAAAAATTTTAATACTGTGCTCATTGATTCGTCATAACTGTACAGTAATAATCTAAATTTTAAGCGGTTGCTAACAGCAGTCATAGATATTTCTTGTAATGTTTTTAAAGCATATGACTTTACAACTTTACGACTACCTTGTGAATCCCCAATTGTGTGTATAAACAAAAATTATTCCAACAAAAAATGTGTCTCAAAGCCAGCCGCCGCTCTGCTTCTGCCATCATCTTCTCCTTCAGTGATACCTATGCGCCCTATGCTCCAGTGGGAGTTAAAGGAACATATATATATATATATATATATTTTGTATGATTCTGTAAATTATTTGTTTGAAAAAATCGGTGTTTTTTCAGTAAACAAAATGCAAATAAATTGTTTGAATATGCGAATTTGTTTGTAGGACCGATTTCACACAAAAAATGTTTTGATTCTGCAAATTTTTTGTTTGAATTCCAAAAATAATTTTTTCTGTGCAGTTACGTTACCGTGACATTTTAGGAGATAATAGAAGTGTTGCCAATTAATTCATTAAAAAAAAAACGAAAATTTAAAATGATGTCGCCTAAGTTTTTTTCGCGGGCTCAATACGTTAATTACTACAAAATGCTTTTTTCGAAAATCAATTGTACCTTCATAAGATGTAGAAATTATATTGTTATGATTGCCCGTAACATGATCGGAGGCAATCATACTATTGTTGTGGCTTCTGGATGAAGAACTAATGTAACCATTATATTGTTGCCGCTGACAATAATAAGATCAAAATAACCATTATACGTTTTAAAATTTGAGCTCAAAATAGTTTTGTTTTAGATGACCTATCGAAAAATGGATTTTTTTCTAAGATTTTTTCTTTTTCCCCAAGTTGATAAAATATCGACGGAATTCATTTCTAAATCTAATATTAAAAGTTTTTAATTAATTTAAAACAGCCCTAAGACCTCACTGGGGCAACATTAGGAGGTGGTTTAATTTTCGTTGATATTTTTTGGAAATTTCAGAAAGTATCCAAGTTGTAATTTGCAAGTTTTTCAATAGAGGTCCGATTTATTAAACAATCTTGCGGAAACAGGCTGTAAGTGTCATAATTTTATTGTTTTCTAATTAGGTTCTTTGGGTACCTCCCCTGGTTGCAAGTATATCTGACTAGAGTACTCTCTCGATAATCCCTACACCATAAATTCTGAGCATGTCCGTTTACTGGAATGTCCGGATTATAGATGTTAATTTTCTGTGTGATTGTTTGCTTGTACTTTTCATTGTTCCAAAATTTTCAATTATACAAGAAAGATTCAAATATGTATGTGTGTTTATGTATTAAACTTTGATAATTAGCAAATATATTGCGATCTTACCATATCACCAAATACACTCAAACTAAATTAAGCAAAATTGTTAAATTAAGTAAAAGATCATAACTCAAATGATGCGGTTTATATCAATGTACAGTTTGAAGATGTGTCTGAAAGATCGCGTGTCCGAATTATCGAGATAGTACTGTAGTTTCATTTAGCAGATAATTTAAAAGGCTGATGAGCTTTTAACACAGATTAATTTTGATTATTCAGTGTCTGTGCATTTTTGTAAAATTTGCTACATACGCTTCATTTAGCCACAGGGTTTATAGGTTTATAGTTGTTTCTAGACATTATGCAAATTATATTTTTGAAAAGTAAGTAGTTTCACAAAAATATTTTATTAGTCATCATTTGCTGCTGACAGATTAAATATGCTAGTGACAACCATAATTAATTCGTTAACATCCACTCAAAATTCTAAATGAAATAGAAAGTTTCTTTTAAAAACCACACACACACACACACACACGCAAATATTTTTATTTTCACCAGTTTCACCAGTACAAATTTAAAGTTTTCTATTTAATTTTGTGCAAAAGTTTTGACAATTTATTTCACTTAAATTTTTCTCATTACTGCGTGACCATGACTTTCGTCAAAACGACAATTCGTGGTTAAAAGCAAGAAATGAAACAAACAAAATTAAATTAAATTCCAAAGAAACACCACAACAACTTCAATGAAACAAGAAAAAAAAATTTGTACTAGTATTTTTTAAATATTTTATTTGTCAAACGATAAAGAGTAATTGGGTCAACAACAGGTCCGTGTGCCACCACTCACAACACTTGGTTTGCAAAGGTAAATTTGTAAAAATATAATGAATACGTAGGATTGTATGGAATTATTTGAAGCGTAATGCTTTACAAATCTACACAGCTTTGTTGGGAAAACTACAACCGTAATTTGGAAAATTCAAATTTCGTTGACTAAAACGAAGAAATAAACTTTTCGGGGTTTTAAACAAGAACTTTGTTGGTAAATTACAGGCTGTTCTTCACAAAATTTTATAATATGATTTCTTTATAAAATCTCATAAAAATATATATGCATAGTGGCGGATATTTTTTTTTTTTGACATTTTAAAGATGGGGCATCAACCTACACAACGTTAAAGCCGTATCAGCTGATAGAGAACATTGACGAACTCTTTGTAAAAAAATCCCCTCACTGAAAGGTAGACGCAGAATTGATTAAGTAAGTAAGTAAGTAATTAAGTTTGTTTCAAAATTATCCATCTTGTAGGGTGGTTATTCCATATTTTGGGTCTTAACTCTTATCCTACTGATCCGATTTTCTTAAGTTTCAATCCCAAACTGCTAAGAAGAGCTTGAAATAATGTGAGACCAATATTCTTACGCTGTTTTGAGTCGTTCGAAAGTGAGCGTGATTTCAACAGGCAGTCATGGATAAATCGACTTAGAATTCACAACCGAAATTCGGCGTCGGTGACCTCAGCTTTAAGATCGTTAACTCCAATTTTTGGTCGTTATGCGTGCTCTAGTAGACCAACAATAACAAGTTTAGTGCAAAAATTTGAGTTAACATATTAATTGTGTGATGCTGCAGTTCCAGTGAGACAACGGGTTGGTCGAAGTGACATAAATATCGCTGCCGTTCAGGCATCCGTAGCAAAAGACCCAAATCAGTCAATTCCGCGGCGTTCTCAAGAATTAAGCATCGCCAAAATAACTAATGGCGAATTTTGCATAAAGATCTTGGTTTACACCCATACAAGATCAAGCTGACTCAAGAATTGAAGCCAATGGACCATTTGACGCGACGTACGTTCGCCAATTGGGTTCTGGAGAAGATGCGTTAAAATTATGAATTGCAACTACATAACTACATCTAAGGATATCTTCGCTAGTTCTGGGAACACTGGCAGGACATAATATGGCTTGGTTGTCCTGCTTAAATTTCTTCTGGGTAAAAAAAAAAATTTTGTATATTTTAACATGAGCGGCGTCGCCTGATTTCGCAGCTGGCAACTAAACTTCAGTTGTGTTGCCATCCGTAATCGACTCATTAGTATTTCTTTTAATATTGTTCCTTAAGAAGAGATTTCTAGACCAATCTAAATTAGTGAGTCAAGCGTAACATTTTCCAGCGCCTAGCTTTAACGCTGAAATAACATACATAATAATAAGTGCGTCCATGTTGTGTCATGAACCGTAATGCTAACAGGGGTGCTCCGGTAGGCTATCTGGTAGTGAGATAGTCCATCAGTGCGGGCGTTTTGGGTTCAATTGCCGCCAGAAACTCTGGTCTCCTGCAGACTAGTGAAGAGCTTCGCGTGATTAGCTAAGGGGAAACCATATCTTGTTAAGTAAAAAACACCAAATTTAGATAAAAAAAAAAAATTAGGTTAAACCGCTACAATGATCTTGAAATAGCTAAATTGCCATTACTTATTAAAAACTGCTTGTCGCGCTGGTTAAGGTTGGTCTGCTACTAAACATTTTTTAAAGAATTTGAATACAATTTGGGCTAGTGTATTCAAAATTTAAGACTAATGTGCTGTTTTCACAACACAAGATACTGAACGTGTAGTTACATTTATATGGAAAACACTCAAAAAACTGTGTGCGACACGTTCCGTCGCTTGTGTTGTGAAAACAGCACATAATAATAATATGTATTCTTATTATTTAAATATCTTTTTTTCAAGAATCTGTTAGATTTGTTTGAATATTTCACTTGATATTATGCCAATTTCAACTAACAATTAAGACCTTTTTCCAAAGAAATTTAAAAAGTACTTCGACATAAAAAAAAACATTGATAAACTTTAATAAGGTAGTACTTCCATGAATTAGGTTTCTCCAAGAATACCAATCAAAATACAAATTTAAATTTATATGTATGTTAAAGTAACGAAAATATTTCTTGTTATTTTCCAATATTTCATCTCCGAATTACAACTAGAAGTTTCCAAATATGTTCGATATTGATTGTACTTGTATTTAACAACAAATCCCACAAACTGTTTACCTGCAACAACAATACTAAGAAGGCCAATTGTTAACACAACCGACAAACTGCTACAATAGAACCACATGACAGTTGCACTAGCAGAGCCCATTTGAAATAACTACTAATTAATTTGTTAGAAAGGGTTTGAATCAAAGCTAATAAAGACAAAAACAATGGAACATACATATGTACATTAGGCTGCCAGTTATTTTTAAAAGTTGGAATTTAGTTCACGCCAAGCACCAGATTGATCTCAATCGGATGAGGGTGCCCCTGACCCCCCAAAATTTGTAAAAAGATTTTATTTTTTAATTTGATAGTCAATAACTACGTGACTTTTTATTTTACCAAAAAAAAAATTTTTTTGTAAAAGTTATAGATCCAACTCAGGCGAACAACTTTCAATCACAAATTTTTTTTTGTATCTCTAATATCTACTGAGTTAAAAATAAAAAAACGAAAAACCATGGATTGTTTATATGGGTGATTTTACCCTATCCCCTCAACCGATTGAGCTCAAATTTTTAAGCAACTATTTTTTTTAGCAATTCGAACCAATCTGGGGCTTGGCGTGAAACAAATATCTTCAAAAAAATGTTCCCATATAGTTAATAGACACCCTAATGTTTCATATTTACAAAACAATTCGTCAGTTGCTGGGCTGCACAGTAGATTTGTTTTAAAGGCTAAAAGGAAAACCAAAACCAATTTGTTCGCTGGAAATATAATTCAAACTAAAGTAACAAAATAATAAAAAACAATTTTGAAATGTTATTTGCTATTGCGTACTAATAAGTACATAATAGTTAGTGTTCACTGGTAAATGCCAGATTTTGACAATGTCCACTGACCTAATTCGTATTATCCATCGTCTTTAGTTTTTTAACGCACTACAGAAAATTCTGCCATGCAATTGATTTTTTCATGGCATTTGTAAGAGGTAATCATGGACATTTTTTTTTCTTGACCAAGAGATTGTCAAAAACGTAATCTAAGACGAATTCTAAGAAGGTTTGCCCAAGTAACCATGGCTCTAAAATCAAAAACGAGCTTTCCGTTTTTAACCACAACAAAATTCTCTTTTTTTTAAATATATGAAGGACTTCGAGCTTGAATATTTATTTGTTATTTATTTTTTTAAAATATGCTAAGATTTTATTGAAAAAAAATTCCAATCCCGCCAAGATTTTGTCAAATGTTGTGTACTGATAACCAAGATATTCGTACCAAATTTGGAAACTTTAGGTCTTGTCGTTCTACAGATAAACATAAATCTATAATGTCTTTGTATGGGAGGTGTCTAGGGTTTTTTCCCGAGATTTCCCGTCCCGGGAATTCCCGGGAATTTCAATTATTTTCTTTCCCGTTTTCCCGGGATTTTTGTTGCGGGATCCCGGGAAATAAAAGTTCCTCATAGTTTTAGAAAAAAGCTATTTATACTTTGAAATTTCGTTTTATATTCTCTAAAAATTAGCATCTGTTGATGGGTTGTCGATTAGATCAATAAGAAGAAGTGACTACGTTCGTAAATCAAGTCGCGGACAAGTCTTAAAAATAGGAGATATCCAAAAATATCGCTCCTTTATTGCAGCAAAGTCATATCTACAAAAAACAATCGAGCTTGGCTAAATGCGATTGAAGTCTTCAAAATGTACCGATTTAAAGATATATTTTGCTATAACTTCGGTTCAGTTTGCGATAAAATACCGATTTTTTGTTACGAGAAAATATGAAGGAACACTTTGCTTAGTTACCTTAAAATTAAAAAAAAAATTTGAGATATGACGATATGTTTATAAGGTGACACGTGTAAGATACTACAACATACAATTTTAAAACCACAATTTCCTAAATATTACAGGCGGATCTTGTTAGAAGAAGTCCGTTTGATGCTATTTTTTGCATCAATCTTGTCATACATTTGGCTGATATAGACGTTGTTTATAAAAAAGAAAAATTACTTCGGATTGTGAACTAGAAATATGCAACAACTTTAAACTTTTGCACTTTAAACTATTTGTCCCATCTCGGTAAAAAAGTGAACGAAATGTTTCGGAAACATGGTAAAAAGTAAATAAAATAAGAAATATACTCTTTGCCGACTTTATAAACGCATTGAGTGTGTCTTAATGTTATTTCCTAAGCTGTTAAAAAATGTTAATATATTTATAAAACATATTTATTTAAAATGTTTTATCTATTTTATGAATTTACTTTTTGATCTCATAACTTGAGTACCACAATTTTTGTTTGTTTTTATTATTGTTTTATGAATTAAATTGTTATGTTTATGTTATCTTTTAATCTTGTATCTCGAGCATAATGCTACGAAATTTACATAAAAAATCGTAAGGTAATAATAATTCAAGTTCCTCTTTCAACCTTTAATTAATTTTTGGGAGTATTTAGGCATTTATTTTACTTACTTTGTAAACAAGTTCCCTAACGCTTTTTTAAAAAAAAAGTTTTTTTTTCATTAATTTAAAACAAATTTACTTTGTATTATTTATATGGAGCGGGATCCCGGGAAATTTAAAAATTTTTCCCGTTTTCCCGGGAATCGAAAAACTCCGGGGGAAAAAAAACTCTAGAGGTGTCCCACCCACTTAAAATGTCAAAAAAATAAATATCCTATAGCACCTCCCAGACCATCAATAATATACTGTAAATGTTTCATAACGATCGGCCCAGCGGTTACGAAGATTACCTCCTGCAAACAAACATTCCGTCTTTGTAATTTAGTATAAACGAAAAGAAAAGTTTCTCTTTAAAAACGGGAAGCTCGATTTAGATTTTAGACCCATGGTTTCTTTGGCGAACCTTCTTAGAATTCGTCGTAGATTATGAATTTGACAACCGCTTGGTGAATTTTTGTAATGCATACAAATTGACACACTCTAATGGACATAAATAGACAGAAAATAATAAGACTTCTTATATGGAAGGTGTTGCACTTTGGTACTTTTTGCATTTTATATAACATTAAACTTGGAAATATAAAATTATAGGTGCAAGGCCCTAAATGATTGAGCCCATACAAGATGAAAAATGTTGGTAATTTTTGTTAAAACCTAGCAAGATAAACAATGGCATTTAAATATGTCCATGATAGGGATATGCTAGCGAAGTAGCGGATTATATGCTGATAATATCGAGCCCTAATAGCAAAAATGATGTAACCAACAACATTTTAGAGTTTTGTTTTTGGATGACAATCGATAATTTTTGATCATTTGCACCATCTCTAAAAATCTCATATCTCTGAGAAGTACCGTTACGAAATAAGAGCAAAAGCAATTTCAAATGAAACCCTAGACCTGAAGCAAAAATAGTTAAAAAAAACCTCTTCTCATGTAAAATTTTATTTTTTTTGGTTACATCATTTTTGCTATAAGGGCTCGATATTATAATTCGCTTCTTTTTTTTGGGCGCTTTTTAGTGATTTTCGGAAAGCGGTTTTGTATAGAAGAAATGGTAAATTGTAGGACAAGAGTATACTATGGAATTGGGATGGAAAGACAAAATTTAGGAATTTTGTTTCTGTTTTATAGGTTAGTTAAGCGAGTCACTTTTGCACTCGCGTTCTAAGTACAGGCAGTTAGTTTCGGAAATACGAAACGCGACATGATATCGGACAAATGTCCACCACAACCACATATGCAAATGTCGATTGCTTTGTAAGATTGTATATCACGTTTTGGCGAAATTGCGGTTTAATTTTCTTAATCACTTTGTGCATTTTTAGTTTTAAGCCTGCAACCGATTGAAATGTACCTGAATGGACTATTTCTTTAACATAGCTCCAACTAGCCACACGTAATTTAGTCGCCTTTTAAATAAGATATTATTTATTTCAATCGAACCAGCATTTCACTCTGGATGGCGCCTGAAAGAGAAATATAAATCGAAAAACACAAATGTACCGTTACCTCGTAAACGATGCTTATGTTCGGAATACATAGACCAACCTGTTTATTTAAAGTTTATTTTGTGTTATGGTTAATTTTAACCATATTATGCCTCATATTCAGCCATAATATGGTTACCCACAAGCACTAACATTGTTAAAATCCAGACATACAAAGTATATCGTCATATTTTTCTTGCATGTGGGATTCTCGGGAATAGAAGACGTATCGTATATGTACTTGCAAATTGAATAAGCTCAGGAGATTTTAAAGCGTAATTCGTTATTGCTTCTTAGTCTATCCAAGCATATCACACAGTCCGTCAAACTTTCAAATAAACTTTATTGAAAAATTCAATAAATATTTTTTTTTTTATATTTTGCTACAATAAAAAAATTATTACAAAGTTTACCCTTTTATGATTGTAGCGTGCATTAGTTTTGTCACTAACCACTAACCACTAAAATTCAAACATGTTTTGTCAGTTTCCATTCAAGTGACACTTTAAAACATAATTGTATGTTTTGTCATTAAAAAAAACAACATTTTCGTAGCATATTTATTTTTGGATCTTTATTACAATTGTGACCAACATGAGTAAATTAATTACCCAAAAGTAATGTGTGGTGGAACGAAAGCGACATGATCATAAAAACTATTGACACGGTCAAGGCACTTTTACTTTAATTGAATGTTTTTTAGTTTCTTTTTACAACAAAACCACCACAAAAAAATAAAAAACATTTAAACTTTAACTTGAACATGAACATGAGAAATTACCGTGCGGTTTTTAACCCTTTAAACAATTTGAGAGCACATAAATGTACATATTATAGCAGTTATGAAAACTATGTGGTTACCGTTTGGATTATTGTAACGCTTCATGCGATTGGACTCCTTAAGCTCTGAAAGATTGCAGTGGTACACGTTTTAATGGAAGGGATTAATGGGAAATTTTAATTTGGGTATTTGTAGATCATATTTATAACCACTGGGGGACGGATTTGTAACCAAATGCATTTTCCTCTCGAACGTTAAAATACTTCGTTTTGCATTTATTTATTTAAATTAAACTTTTTGCTAAGAAATTGCATATTTTTTTTTTCTATAAATAAATATTTTTGTAGTTTTATTAAAAAAATCGTTTTCCATTTTTTATAAATAGAATTCGGGAATTAATTCTTTTTCATAAATTATTTTTTATATTAAACATTTTTTCGAAAGTGTTTCTTTATATATATAAGTAGGGCGTATTGGGTCAAATTAGAAAAATAGCTATAGCTTCAATGCTAACCAAAGTTTGGCTTTAGCAAAAAGGATGTGAAATATTGAGAGAATAGGACTATTGTAAGAAAGGTTTATAAATTTTTTTATTAATTCCCTAAGCTAATTCCGCGAAGCTCTACGCTTGTTTGCAGGAAAGATCCAGAGTCACTGGCAGAAATCGAACCCACAACCCCGGCGCTGATAGACTATCTCACTACCAGCTAGCGTACCGGGGCACTCAGATTAAAATTTGAATCATTCGAAAAAATTGATAAATTTTTTCTTTTATAAAAAGAAAATTTCTTTCATAAAAAGAATGACTTTAAAAGGTTTTCGCAAAGATCTTGAAATTTCTCTTTATATCAAAATCCCAGCTCCTTGATATACATTCGCTCTAGTATATTCAATATTTCTCGTATTAGTATTTTAACACATCCGGATTTAATGTACATTATAATTTTAAAGTAAACAAAAAATATGTTGAGAATTTCGGGATTCGATTTCTTAAAACCGTGTAATTTATTGGCTTTGTATACACTCGAAAGAAAAAGCAATCCAATCAGAAGTGGTATTAATAGTACACTCACAATATTATTACAGTAACGGACTGTAGTTTATTTAAGAAATATTCCGTTCAGTCATTTTTAAATAAATAAACATTTAAAATTCCAAGCAAATTTATTATTAACTGATTCTAACAGTTATTCAAAAAACTAAGTGCATATTAATACGGATTTTCAGTTGCAGTTAATATTGTCCGTTGATTGAGTTGAATTCTTCTTTATGTTAAAGTAAATAAAAATGTAATTTAAAGCAACGAAAAGTTCATTTAATTTTTACTGTCGAAAATTCAACACCATATTCCGTAAAATCAAATAAATATTTAGTTATTTTGTAAAATTTTACTGTCAAAAATTCAACACCATATTCAGTAAAATCGATTAAATATTCAGTTATTTATTAAAATTTTACTGTCAATTTTTTAATGTCAAATTGACCCCATATTCAGAAAAACAATTAAAAATTCAGTTAGTTTATATAATTTTACTACCAAAAATTAATTTTTACTTATCTATAAAAAATGAATTGCTTGTTTTGTGTAAGCAATACCCATTCTCTATTTGTTAAAATAATTTAGTTAAATACATAAAATTTTAAAAATAAAATAATTGCGAAGCCTTATCGGTCATGCTGCTGGTGTCTTATAATTGAGAGTTCTTCTGTAAACAACGTGGTCAGTACAACAAAAGTAAAACAAACGTGTGTAACTGGGTAAGTAAATAAAAATATTCTCCCTCTCACGCTTATAAGAAAAACAAGCGGACAGGTGTCTGTCTGGAATTTTTTAGAAATTCGGCTCTTTTGTGGAGTAAACGAAAATTTAATAAAATAACTGAATATTTAATTGTTTTTACTGAATATGGGGTCAATTTGACAGTTAAAAATTGACAGTAAAATTTTAATAAATAACTGAATATTTAATCGTTTTTACTGAATATGGTGTTGAATTTTTGACAGTAAAATTTTACAAAATAACTGAATATTTATTTGATTTTACGGAATATGGTGTTGAATTTTCGACAGTAAAAATTAAATGAAATTTTTGTTAAAAATAAATGAAAAATAGGTAGACCGGTTTTTAATTGAACTTTCATATATTTTATATTACAATTTCAGTTAATTTTACGTACAAAATATTGTGAGTGTACGGTTTAATCTTAAATCAAGTACAGATGGATTAATTTTAGTAAGAATTTTCAATTGCGAAATACTTAACTTATCCATATATACATAGGTACAATCCCAGATTCGTACTTGAAATAATCCGAAGATGAGATTGATTTACGTAAATTTGATTTAATTTATATATTGAGGATACCGACGTTAAAAGGTCATTCAGACTCCCGGATGAGGGCAGTGTCCAAAATACTAGCGATCTGGAGGGCGATGGAAGTGATACTGGATCACATCATGGGAGGATCTATGGTGACAATTTTCGTCTTTAGTCAGGCGGCGCTAAGGGCATTGACAAATTATACGATGCGATCGTGCCTGGTCGTTCGGTGTAGGAATGATCTGAGGGAACTCATGGAGTTATTCAAAGAAAGGCTTTGTTGGGTACCCGGACACTGCATGGTTGATGGAAATGAGGTGACGAACGAACTCGTGAAAGGGGCTTCGAATCTGGACTAAGAGGTTTCGGACCCCTCATATGTTTCTGCTATGGGGTGACACGGGAAAGATTCCTTGACGACGTTAACCGGTCCTGGAGGGATAGAACGGATTGCAGGGTGTTTAGGCCACTATGGCCTGGATTGGATGCAGGGGCAACTAGGCTTCTACTGAGATTGGATAGGCGTGGTACTAGGATACTTATTGGGTTCTTGACGGTTTAATGTCCTGTTGAGGCTTTTACGGGTAAATGGGACAATACCATACCGGACTGTTACAGAATATGCGATGAATCTGAGGAACTAGAGACAATTGAGCATCTACTATGCCACTGTCCTATGATGCAGGGCCTCAGACAGAAATGGCTAGGGATAGATTTCACGACGAACTAGGGTGTATCGCTGGATGTAATTCAGTTGATATTCTGGGGTTTGTCAGCGAAATAGTACGGTTGTTTTTGTTGAGGGAACTTTAGAGGGGGTAATAGTTATACGTGGTCCCTGCTAACTTTCTTAATTCTATCTATCTGTTATTTCTTTTCTTCTTCACTTTTCCCTACCTCTTTATAAAAGGGATTCACAATGGACCGCATTGGTCTCCGAGTGGAAGTGTGCCCTTGGGAGCATAACCCTTCTTAGCCTAACCTAAAATCTCAAAATGCGCTTGATTTAAGAACTATAAAGTGGATTGATTTACTTACCCGTGTTACACCTTACAGAATGATAAGCACCAGCATAATGCCCGATATGGTTTTTACTTTAAAATATATATAACTGAAAATATAAACTAAATGAGAAGCAATGGTTCTCAATTTTACTTTTTTAACATGAAAATAATGTCTTGTTCTGTTGTTTTTGTTGTTTCGACACACAACAAGCAAATCGTTGTTTAACTAATTGTGTGGTGTTGTTGAAGTGTTTGCAACAAACTTTGTTAAGTTAACTAAGATTAATACGCTCACTTTGTAATTTTACTCTCAGAGTGGCACTACCAAGTCGGGACTGTAAGAAAATATTAACTCACTGTTTATTGCTGTTGTTTTTGTTAAAGCTTTGATATCGCTACAAGTAAAACTGGGGTTTATAATTGAAGCACAGCCCCGAATAACGTTGTAAAAGCCACTTTCTGCAAAAACTGTTTTTTTTGCAGATAACCGTTAACATTACTCTCTTACACTGTTTAGACCTCAAATCACCCAAAATTATGCACCTAAAGAGTCAACTAGTGGAAGAACGTTGTTAGTTATCCAATAACAAATTTTATCATTTTGCGAAGCACTAATGGTACATTTAAAAAAATAAGCGCACAATTATGCGCTACGCAATAAGACATACATAAATGCAGTAAAGTAAGTGAAAGAACTCTCAACAACTTTAATAAAAAAAAATAAAATTTCAAGTGCTACAGCATTCCCTAACTATGAAGCAGGTTTGTAAGGGAGAGTACTAAAAAATAACTGTATCAAAACATTCAGTGTGTGAGGCCGATCGTTACATACAACGCTGAATAATGCGCTTTATGTATCAAAAATGTATTGCTTCAAAGTGGGAACTCGCCATATAAAATGCATGTCTTCCGTCAGCGCAATGGTAAGCGAAACGTTTATGTTTCTCCCTTACAAACCTGCTTCCTTGGAAGCTCCATTTTTTTATTGGGTACTTACAAAATAATACAAACTAAATGGTTTTGAAAAATGGAATAACGTTTTAAACGCCGCTTGCGTAGTGGAAAAACGTTTTAAATGGCATCGCGACTGTGGATATGAAACGGGTTTCCACTAAAAAATCTTCTAATCTGTTAATTTGCATGTAATTTAAATTTTAAATTTCTTAATATTTTGCATAAAAGTTTTTAGTATCATTATTGTTAATAATCTACAAAAAAAAATAAAACATTAATAATCTTGCCTGTTAAAAACGTTTTTTTGCTCTCCTGAAAAATAATTATATTGTAACTTAAAATGTTATTGGCTTAACAGTTTTATTTGTATAATATCTTTAGTTTTAACAAATAGAATCTGGGAATTTATTTCTCATAGTGAGTGCATTTATCATATACATTTTCATATTATTCGAATTGAAATTACAATCCCCAATAACTGGATGGTGCCTATTGCAAATTTTGTGTATTTAACTTAATTATTTTAACAAATACAATCTGTGAATTTATTTCTCATAGTGCATAGAAAATGTTCCTGGAAAATATTGAAGGAATAAGACTTTTAAAGTATAAAAGCTTTTGGGGATTGTAATTTGACTTATAATACACATTCGAATAATATGAAAATTTATCTTTAGTTTTTCTTAAATCCTTGATTGAAGTTTCCTGATGATCTTGCCTAAGCAACTAGTGAAATGCGCAAGAAGAGCTTGGCAAAGTTTAATCTTTTTTTACCTGGTTTAAGAATATTGTACTTATTTTAGGAAATTTCGGGATTGATTTTTGAAATTATTCCCAATTAGGATTGATTTAAGTACGTTTAAGTGAAATTCGTGAATTTTTGATACTTAAAGTAAGTACACAAAACAAAACCTACATATTCAAACAAAATTTTTGTAGGGGACATTTTTTCAACGTGTAGGGAGAAATCGGATTTTTTTTTAGCATGCACCCACACCTGTTGATGGAGATGCCAGATTTTTTTTTGCTAAAAACTTTGTACTGTTCTCAGATGTAAAATGTGTAAAAAATAGCAAAATCGGTTTACGGGTGCAAAGATTATAATGACATTTCTAAAATTTTGATACGATTTAATATATTGTTGCCCTATTGTACTACAAATTAATACAAACAGTTATGTCGAGTGAATAATATTTACTGTGGTTAAGTTTAATTGTTTTACAACATTTGCCAGAGTTGTGTTAGTGGAGTTACCAAAAATTTTTGTGGTGGCTTTTAACATTTTGAGTTGCTTTTTGCTTATAAGTAGACTTTAAAAATCATCTTAGTCCAATTGAAAAAGGGCACGTACGGCTTTCTGTAACGTAATAAATAGTTTTCTTGGAAATAAGAGTACGTAAAATTATAAGAAAATTTTAGAAGAAATTATTGATTTCTTTTTACGCGATTAGAATCAATATGTCTCTCAAAATACATTTCCTTCATAATCCTTTGAACAGTACGAAGTATTTCAGCAAAAAATCTAGCATCCTGATCAACTGCGGTAATCGAAACTGATAGACAGATGGATTCACATTTAAATTAAATTGCGCGTAAAAACGCGAAATGAATTGGTCTAGAAATCTGAGATACACGTATGTTTTTAAGCTCTTGTTCTGTAGCTTCCGCATCGAGAAACTTTTCGACTGAAATGTGAGAAATGAAACAATCATCTGTAACATTTTTGGGGAGTAATAGCTGTCACGTAAGGAAATTTCTCGCCAATTTACAAAAAAAAGTATGTCCGTAAAAATTTTGTGAGAAACTTCTCGCTTTGAAGTATCACATTAACTCACGAATATAAACGGGGCGAGAAAAAATTTTTTGGGCCCTTTTCCATTTTTTTTTGGGAATTATTTCATTCCTCATTTGGGGTTTTCAAATTATGAAATAATCTCCAATGAAATAACACCCAACAAATTTTTAAAATTCGGAGCTTGTTTCATAGCTTGTATAATTTAGGTGTTATTTCATTTTTTATTCGGGGGTTATTTCATTTTTAAAGCTGTTGGTTTTTGGGGGTTATCCTTGCTGAAACTGACTCTTTTATGAATTTTGGGCATAATTTCATTTTTGTTGCTGGTGGGGTTTATTTCATTGGGGTTTATTTTATTTTCATCATTGGGTGTTATTTCATATGAAATAACTCCCAAATGTTGGGGGTTGTTTCGTTTTCGCTTTGGAGTTTATTTCATTTATTTTTTGATGTTATTTCATTCACTGTTTTTGGGTGTTATTTCCTATTTTTTGGGACTTATTTCATTGGGGGTTATTTCCTGGGCGTTAATTCATTGGGGGGCTTTTCGTGGAGCCAAAAATTTCAACATAAAAAATATGTTAAAAATTCAAAATGCAATAAATAACATCAAGGAAGAGGTAAATATTTTGTGATTGGTTGATTTTTTCATTGTTTAATTATTTTTCTTTTAACATTTTTGAAAAATATACGAATGTTTTCAAAGCCATTTTGTAAACAACAAACATTTAAGTCTCTGTTTACATTGGTAAGTATAGCCGACAGTTGTGTTTCGCCGCCGTCGTAAAATTTTTTTAAATTTTTGTACATTTTGGCCACCGTTAACGATATGTGTGACTGCCGTTCTCAAAGTCGGCAATTTTACATTGGCTTCGAGTAAAATATTAGGGCATTTATAACGTAACGACTTAATCTCTTTTGATAGTTTTCGACATGAGTTACAGACACACCTTTTTCTCACTTTTCCAGAAATGATGGAATATCGTTTAACATCTATTCGATCCGAGAAGTTCTAACTAAAGTGACAGAATATGGGTAATAGTCAGTTTGGTGGCATGAAATAACCCCCCAAAAAATAATGAAAACTCCAAAGTGTGGGCCCTTATTTCATATGCCATAAACCCCCAATTTTGAAAATGAAACAAACTCCCAACAAAATGAAATAACACCCCAAACAGAAATGAAATAATACCTAAATTTTTGGGGTCTTATTTCATATGAATTAAGGAATGAAATAAGACCCCAATATGTATAATACAATTAATTGTACAGTTTTCGTTTAAAGAATCATGCCATAGATAGTGTTTAGTATTATATATTTCTGCAGGTACTTTTGGTTTGAATTTATAACGATTGTAAAGAAATATTTATTATTACAAAAAGTATTGTATTTTTTGGTAATAATTGTTATCTGTAATGTTCTGTTAGCCCTGACTGCCAGAAAACATGAACACGCTTTTTTTAATAAAAAGAAGTTTTGAAGTTGGAGAGTCGTTGTGTAGCATCAGAACTAGCAGCAGGCGCTATTAATAAAGAATTAAATAAATTGCATTGAATTGAAAAACAAAAATTTGTTTTGTTGTGATTGGTCCGTAAACTAACGCGACAACAGATAGCATGGTTGAGACTTCGGCCGAGCGCAAGAATTTTCTCCTCTATGACATGCCAATCATTGATTTCGAGAACTAAACTCTTTTGCATAGCCGGCCTTCGGCGGGATGCAAGGATTTTCTCCTCTACGGTATAACATACACGGGCTTCGCTTACTAAATCTTCCCTGCATATCCGGCTTCGGAAGATCGCAAGGTTATTCTCCACTATGGTATAACAAATACCGGCTTCGCTTATTAAAGCTTTGCTGCATAGGCGGCCTTAAGCCTAGCGCAAGCCAAAATGAATGAGCTTTACTTAGCGAAGACGGTGTTTGGTACAACATTGAGGAGAAAATTCTAGCGCACGGCCAAAGGCCAGCTTTTTTACAGTGAAGCTTTTGTTAACTAAGGCGGTGTTTGTTATACCATAGAAGAGAAAGTCCTTGCTCCAAAAGCCGTTTTCGTAATAAATTTAAAAATGATATAATCAAAAAAAAAATATATTGGAGCTTTATTTCATAATGTGTTTTTGGGGAATTATCTATATACATAAATAAAATTGTAACGTTACTGGCTAATTCATCTTGAAATTTGGATCGGAGATTGGTCACTCCCCAGATCGATTCTCTAAGCCGCGATTTTTGGAAATTCGTATGTTAAGGGGGTAAAAAGAGTAAAAACGGGAAAATTCGGTAACCTAATATCTCCGAAACTAAGAGATACCAAAAAATGAAATAATTTTTGTTTTTCTTTAGAAAAATAAGCGGACAGGTGTCTGATACTTTTTTGAAATTCGGCCCTATTAGGGAGTAAACGGGTAAAACGTGAATATTGGTACTTTTTGACACCCCATCTATCTTTTGAACCAATAAACATATAAACAAAGTTAATACCTCATTCGAAACTTATCAAAAAACAAATACGAATACAAATTTGGTACTTTTTCTAAATTCGAACATTTAAGGGGTGAAAATCGTAACTATTTTTGGTACTTTTTTACAAAACAGTTTTCTCCATGGATTAACATATTAGTACTTAATTATGGGCTTCCACTACAATACTGACATTTTTGATAATTAAATGGGGGAAAACTAGTACCCAAAAAAGGAAATACGGGACATTTGATATTTTTCTTTTGCTTTTGGTTCTACAACTGGATTTGTTTAATAAACTTTGGCATACAAATATTTCCACGAAGGAAAAGGAGACGCTAACGAAGTAGCGGGTTTCTTTTCTTTTTAATTTAACAATTTTTCCACTTTTACCTTAAAAACTTAGCAGAATACTGGAAGTGAGAATTTAACAAGCCGGTTTATGTATCGGATGTAGTTATAGAAAAAAACAGTTATTTTCGCTTATAGTTGCAGACAAATCGCGGACTATATTGTTAATGCGGCTAAAGCATAATTCACAAATATGCCACTATGAGGCATATAACCGATAAATAATAATTACACTAGGGATAATAAATGACATTTTTAAATTTGTACTCAATTCAGTAAAAAATTTTACTTTTACGACCCTAATTGTACTTAAACCTAAAATTAACGATAAAGTTAATTTTATCTTTATTGTCTTTGAAAGAACTAAGAATTAAATCGATTAATTTTTGTTATCAACTCTCCACTCGAAAAAACTTAGGTTTTGTCTTTGGTTTTCGTATTGCATATCTTATTTTTATTTTAACCATTTTTTGTCCCCAAACCTGCTGTCGTTGTAATAAATTGTAATTTTTATTTTCTATATTCACATAAATTGATTCTATAGAATTCAGTAATATGCCTTAAAGTGGCATAAATGTGAATTAGACCTTTAGTTTCATTAGGGATATAGTCGACGATTCGGCTGCAACTAAAGGATGTGACAATACGCGAAAAGTACTGAAAACACAAATTGGACTGATCGAATGGATTATGTAACTCGCAGCCGCGACCGTCATATGCCTTTAATCATTTTTAAAAAAAAGATGTCATTAAATTATCTATCAGATTGCAATAAAAAAAGTTCATTCCAGCAATATTTCTATCGTTCTCATGCAGCTTAAAAAAACACCCCATACATTACAATTTACTTGTACTCTACCATTATACATATTTAAAATATTTCGCTTGTTTTTTAGAGTTCATAGTGGAACAGGGTAAAAATGCGTAAATATTTACGCTTTGTTTTTTTTTATCATATTTTGGTATAAAAAAATTCATTTTTCAATTGTCCAACCCTAAACCAAAATTACTTAATTTTAAAGCGTTTGATATATTAAAATTGTACTAAACATGGCATTGGAATACTTCAGTACTTTTGCAATGCTAATAGTACTGAAAAAGTACAATTGTTCTAACTTTATCATCACTGAATTACACTGACAGCAGTCTTATACTATGAAAACAGGGTTGCATACTGTTAAAAAATAGTTAAAATAAAAATAAGATATATCATAGCTGATACCAACGACACGGCGCAATCAAATTTTTTTCGAGTAGAGACTTGATGACAAAATTAAACGATTTAGTTCCTAGTTCGTTAGAGGTAGGATCTTATCGGCCGTATAAAAAGTGTTTCGTTTCTACAACTTTTAATACGGCCAATAAAATCCTACCTTTAGCTATCGGTAAGTTGTGAAAACGGTCCTTAAATTGTTTAACAATTTATGTTATTGAAATAGAATATAATGAATCAGATTAACGTTCACGATTTTGTCATAAAAAAATTAGTTTCCCAAATACTTTTTATAATATACTTCCATACATTAGAGGGTTAATATCAATTATTGTGTTTTTATGCCTGTTGTTTTTTTTTACTAAATCAAAAATTATTTTCAATTGTTGTTTGGCTCTATTGTTTTCTGTAATAATTTTCTTTTGTATCTACGAGAGTATTTCAGGCCTTTGGGTATATGTTCATAGTTTTTCACAGAAAACAATCAAATAACCGAAATATTGTTGTGTACAACAATAACAATTGCAAGCACAGCAAACAATTATAATGAAAAATTGCGTGTCAAGTTGTATGAAAATTGTATAATTTTGAACTTTTCTTTAGTTTTCACAACAACAATAAAAAAAAAACAAACGCAAAACGAAATAAACTGACGATTACGATTGCCAGGTTTGACGATTTTGGGATTCGTAATTGAAATTGTCATATTGACGATTTTTGCAATAAATTTGGCGATTTATCAAAAGACAACGTTTTTATTAATTTAAAAAAGTTTTACGTGCAGTTTATAGCATAATATACGATGCATTCTCTTTGGCGTTCATTTAACTCTTCCTAATTTGAATATGACAATATACGGGTTTGATTCTGTTAATAGACACAATTTCCAAACTTTTTCTAATGTGCACACAGAAAACAAATTGGTTGGGAAACGGTTGCAGTAATAAAATATTGATCAAGTAACATAATTTATTATTGCAACTACATATTAAAAATGTATAGTTCTAACTGATTTTTAATTCTCTTGATTATTAAAACGTTATTCTAACTGAAATAGGGTTCCTTAAATTCTTTTATTAGTTATGACTAATAATTTAATTTAGTTCTAAAAATTAGTACATATGGTTAGAATCACAACCGAATTTAATACAGGGCAATACTGAATATTGGCCATTGCAATTATTTATTTGCTTTCGTCAATAAATTTTGTAATATAGATGTCAATTCATTTATTGCAGCTAATTATTGATTGTTGGAAATTCAAGTACAACAAATGAAAATATACATAATTATTCGGAATTCACAACCAACAAATCGTTAAAAGCCCCAATTGCCTACTAAATTTTCTGTCAAAACATTTGATAAATTAAAATTATTTTTAATTTTATATTTAAAAAATATTTTTGCGGTCAAAAACGGAAAATGTACAAAAACTTAATAAATAAGGGTAAGTAGTTTACATATTCTTATAAGTAGGTTTTTTTAGTGGACGTAGTGATAGCGCGCTTTCATCTAGTGGCCATACGATATCTTCTCCAATCCACTCCGGTGCCACTGCAACATTCCATCAAGGTGGGTAGTTTTGTGTTGTTACATGTCTTCATCACATATGTGTCCTGATCCTAGTCCCCGTCCTCCAAAGAATTTAGGGGTTTGGAACTCTGCGGCATTTTGCTCTCATTATGCGGCAGATAAAGGTTTCACACAATTTCCACGACCCCATAGAGCCCAGCATTTCGTTAACCATGTTGTCAGGAGAAAAAACCACATGAAGTCTGTCGTTTAGTTCAAGTCTCTCATGTTCCCATTTTGGACAATGGAAGAGATTGTGTTCAGCATTATCTTCTTTACCACCGCATTCGTCACAGTGTTTGTAAGTTTTAAATCTATAAAAGGTAGCTGCAGTTAGCCCAGTGTTTCCGCTCTTCGATACGTTATATATTTTTCTCTTTCTTTCACCAAGATATCTACAGGTGGAATTCCAGCAAATACAGAAGCTGCATTTGTGGATACTCTGCGGTATGCCGATATTTCTTATAAGTATGCACATAAGCAAGTACATATGTATGTATGTTTTATTTTTGTATGCCCTGCAAATTATATTGGACTACTTGATCCATTTCGATCCTGGGCTGGTCCAATTTAATGCAAGTATGGACCATGTAATTGTTAAAAAAAAGTTTGCACTAAAACGACATGTCTTCGTTTTTTATGTTTCAATAAAATTAAATTTTCTACCGAATATACCGGGAAAAACGTTTATGCAACCGGTAAAAAAAAATATTGATAACGACAATCAATTCTCTTGTTATGAACACCAGTTATGTGTTAATTCAGTTGTAACTATCATATATTCGGTTATTAGCACAATTTTATTTCTAATAATCACACTACAACTAACAATATCTGTTGTAATGACTGATGGTGTAGTAAAATTCAAATGTTGCTATCAAAAATATTATGGTTAGCAACGAAATGTTCAGTAATTGTTACCGAATTGTGTGATAGTACATGCAACTGACGAAATTCGATTGGCGCCAAATTCGGTTATGATCACGAATCTGTTTTCTTTGTGTGTGTGTTACAGAATACTAACAAATGTGTGCACCTGGAATCGACATACATACGTCAGTATTTAACGTTTTGAAAGAATCAATATTAATAAACAAAAATCTAAGGCTCGTCGTTATGATAGAAATCAGGAAAAATACATAGAAATCAACTGTCTTCAAATCATCTGAGAATACATTGCTCGCATGAGTGGAGTAGATGTTAATGGTCTCATGGGTCGATACCACATTCGAGGTAAGACTCGAAACATTATGGAGCAATTCCATATGAAAGCGATCACCTTTTGGACGACCCCTCTCCGATTTTAAAATAAATAGTCTCAATCGATTGCCCAGCAAAAAATAATGTACCTAAATTTTTTTTTTTTTTTTGTATAGTGACTGGTTTAGTGGTGGTGTACACCACTGTCATGTGACAAAATTGAAGAATTCTTCATAAGGGACCTCATTGAAAGTTGTTTTAAAAAACTGCTAAAGCGATCGCAACGAGTGATAGCTCGTTGGAAAGGTATTGAATCAGGCTTTAATTGAAAAATAAAATTTTCCTAATTTTTCTTTGAAATTTACCTTTAAATTTTCCCATGAAAATTAAATTTTCCGATTTTCCACAGAAGCTCCTAAATTTTCCGGCTAATTTTTTTTTTTTGGATTCCTCATAATTTTTGCTTTAAGAATCAGCAATAAAAAAAATGGGCCCCGACTCCTTGTTTGGACAGGAGAAGAGCATTTAAGAGACCACCTTGTTAAAAATACATTTTAAAAATTATTTTACAGTTAAAAATACATTTATGAAGAAAAAATCTTTCTTATTTTGCTGCTTATACTTAATTACAATATTTATTAAAAATGTAATGGCACACCAAACCCGACTGAGGCTACAGGTCATAAAATGTTTTGTAAATTTTTTAAATTACCAGGTAATAAATATTTCGCCTAAAATGACACGTGCAGAAACAAGTCATAAAACACGGATTTTCCATAAATATCGATTTGTCTCAACAAGCAAATGCATTGAAACAAATGCAGCCACAATCCGAGAGTG
Source organism: Pollenia labialis (assembly GCA_949318255.1). Classification (NCBI taxonomy): domain Eukaryota; kingdom Metazoa; phylum Arthropoda; class Insecta; order Diptera; family Polleniidae; genus Pollenia; species Pollenia labialis. Next base: position 132,925,750 of record OX439139.1, read on the forward strand.
AAATGACAAGTGAACAAAATGTTTCATCTGATAGTGAGGCAGACATTCCGATGGTCAATATGTCTTTGAGTCCTTTGAATGAGGCTATTACCACTTTAGGTGAAACGCCTATTAGAAAAAGAAAGTTGCGAAGTGAAACATACAGGAAAGAAAAAAAGGCAAGGTTATGAGTGCAATCGGGACAATATTTGATGAAGGCTCTGATAACGAATGCAGTCAAGCAAATGACGTTGATGACGGCAAACAAATGATTGAGCAGTTGAAAAGAAAATTCAATTTAGCGAGCACTTTTCCGGAGAAATATCTCATTTTATCTGTGCTGCCTCAATCATGGTCTATACGCAAGATTTCTGAACAGTTTCAAACATCTTTTTACATCGCGAGAAGAAGCAAAGAATTAGTTCGACAGAAGGGCATATTGGCGACTCCCACCAAGAAATTTGGCTCAAGGACCCTCAGCGAAGCAACGGTGAAATTGATTCAAGATTTTTACTGCAATGATGACAACAGCCGCGCCTGCCCAGGTACACGTGACTATGTTATCACACGTGAAGATGGAGAAAAAGTACACAAGCAGCGCAGATTATTATTATGTAATCTATCCGAAGCATACCATCAGTTCAATGAGAAATACCCAGCAGAAAAAGTGGGATTTTCTAAGTTTGCCATCCTACGACCAAAAGAATGCGTGCTGGCATTAGACAGGCACGGAACGCATTCAGTCTGCGTTTGCATGTTTCATCAAAACATCAAATTAATTTTCTAGCCATATGGCCAGATTGTTCTACCATTTTTTGAATATGGCCTCTTTAAATTAATTCATTTAATACAAACGTTGGTACACGGAGAATGCTTATTTAACAATGTATTCAATAAAGAACCATTCTTAAAGCTTCCAAATTTTCGTGGGAAATAGTTGCTGGCCCCGTTTCCTACAAAAATAAACGGTAAGTCAGGAGACCATCTGCTTAAAATCTCGATGAGTCCTTATCACTACAGCCTGGCACATCAGGTGCTGGGAATAAAACTGTGCATCAAGTTGCTGATGTTCGATTTGATGGTGTCGATCACTCTACTATTTGGGTGGACAGCAAAGCCAAAAAAGGTGCAAACAATGCAAGAAATCTGACACCCAAGTTGTTTGATCCAAATGCGACCTTCACTTATGCGGTCAAATTTAAAAAAAAATTGCTACAGGGAGTATCAGCACCGCAAAATAATATGTATATAAACTTTTTTGTTCCTTCGTCTTAATAAAACTTTGTCTATAAATTAAATTTACCGGTGATATTTATTTACCTACAACCCGGCAAGACCGTCTGTTCACCTGGTGTCCGTCCATACTGTTTTTCTCACCTGAAAATAAAAACTTACGCAAAAAAATATGAGCTTCATCCGATCATATTTACGATCTTGCCGGTTATAGGGTTAAGTTAGTCAATTTGGCGATTTTTCTGCAAAATTCGAAAATTTTTAACGCATATTACCTGGCAACTATACTGACTATTGCTGATGATGATGATTGTTGCTGATGATGCTCAACTACTTGCAGAGTTTTTACACTAAACGACCCATCTTTGGCACATTCATAATTTTGTTTGTCTATAATTGTGTGTGAAAATAACAAATTTCACTTAATACTTAAATATTTCTATGAGGTTTTTTGTGGTTTTTATATATACATATACATTTATATATATTTCACTTTCTTAACGCAAACAACATCAATGTTATTTTCTTTAACTTTTTCCCCCGAGAGAATAATGGAAAGGAAGGTGAATTCAAAAATAAAAAAGTACTTATATTTGCAACACCACCACCATAATAAAAAGTAAAAAAATAGCAAATTGTAGTTAGAAGATAAAAGAATTTTGAATTATTCTTGGTCACATTAAAGCACTTGTCTTTAATTAATACTGGAGAAAAAGACGGAATAAAATTAAAAATAAGATTTGTAACTTGGCCTATTAAGAAAAATTATAATTGTCTGCATGTAGGCAAAAGATTAAGCTAATTTTTTGTAATTATTTTTACATAATTTATTGCAATTATAATTTAACTAAATCAACCGAGCAATTATATCGTTCACTTTTAGTCTTCAACAGACCATAGTCTCTGGAGGTAACCGAACCTAAAACCATCCCACAGATAGAGTGGGTCACTAATAACAAGCCCATAGGGGTGCGCAATAAAAAAAACTAAATCATAGAGTACACGGAATCTAACAAAACTACGTCAGAACCACATTCTCATGTGGGTTTTCACATTCTATGTACTCTGGGCTTAACCAAAATATGCAGATTAGATTTAGAGAATTCCACTGCAAGCTGAACATTTTTTTAAACAACTTACGTTCTATTTTTATAACTTTAAAAAGTCATTGTACTTTTAATAGAGCACGTTTAGAGAAAATCCCTTTTTGCGAAACAAGAAAAAAAACATCAGCGAAAAAGAAACAACGAAAAGTGCACTTCAAAAAAGCAATTTCTCTTGAAATAAATGCCATTTTTACTTAAAAAAATTTTTATTTTACACACACGACAAGACAAAATTTTTTTGTGTTGTTGATTTTTCGGTTCATAATGTTTTGTTGGTAAATAAGAAGAAGACGAATGAAAATATTATCCACAAAACGTGACTTATGGAAATAATATAAAAAAAATATTAAGAAATAAAAAAATAGTGAAAGTATTAAATAAATACTCATCCAACAGTATCCTTGAGTAATGACTCAGAGAACTAAAGTGATAAAATCTTTGATTAATTCTTCAGTGTGGCCATTAAGAATGAACTCGTAGAGTGAAGAACATGATAAAAGCAGGCCAACGAAAATATGCATTATGAATGATTACAAATGAAATATAAGACGATTTAAATAGTACTTGTGGCACTATATGAAATAGGTTGTCTAAATTTATTTTAATTGTCATTTAGCGTCATTAACAAACGCAAAAGTTGCTTAAATCCATATAATCTTCTTTAAAGTTTTAGTACTTAGGAAGGTGAAGTTTGGTTCCATTGGCTGACGCAATTATTTATAGCTCAAATGAGTCCACTATAATTAGTTCCTTTTGTGTTGTCTTGTCCCGTTGCCTCACAGGCGTCGATTTAATGCAGAAATACATTTCAATGAAATCGGTATCATATAGACTGGTCTTTAAGGCCCAATACAAACGATGAAATTTGACTGCATCGCCATTTCTGTTACGATCCGACTAGCAGAAATTCAATAAATTCCTTTCAAACTCTGATTGACCGCTTTATTGTTATTTTTGCGACTGTTGTTTTATGAGCATACAAAAACAACCCCAGAGTTCATTTCTTACAAGCAGCTTTTGACATTTGGTAGGTATTTTTCTACACTGAAAAAACTGTCCATTCGTATGCGTTAAAAAGCAGTCGTATATTAAAGAATACTTATTTTTTAAAGTTTTTCTTTATATTAACGAAAAATTAGACTAAAAAAGAACTTCTTCATGTGTGTTCCCATTTAGTTAACAAATATTTGGCAAACCAATTAAAAACCTATTAAAGCATGACCACAAATTTAGTCAACTATTTTCAATCTTTTTAACAGTTGTATAGATAAAAAATAATCAATAAACTCCTAAGTTCGTATTCATCCCGAAAACATATGAAATCCGACAAATATTTAAAAAAACCGTGGTTACGTGTTGGGCTTTTAATACTTGGTTAAGTTTCGTAGAATTTTAAAAGACTAGATTAATAATTTATTATTAATACGATTTTCGTATGACGTGCTAAATTCCCAGTTTTTCATATTTGATAAATACACTGAAATTTATTGTTGAGGGAAAGCTAGCTTCTATGCGCATTTCACTGGTTGCTTAGGCCAGCTCATCAGGAAACCTTTTCCAAAGATTTTAGAAAAGCCAAAAATATTATAGAAATAAAACCCTAAAGCGAATAAGAATTATAAACACTCAAAGTCTTACTTGTAACAACATCAAAGCCAAAACAAAACACCAACAATAAACAGTGAGTTTATCTTTTCTTACATTCCCCTACAATTGGTTGGGTTATTTCCATTGTTGCCAACTTTTTTTGAAGACTTCCCGTCAAATCGCACTTCAAAAATCGCTAGAAACCGCTAAATTTTTTATTTATCTTAAAATGTTTTAAAAATATCGCTAAAATCTAAATATTATGTGAAATGTTTACACAAATCTAGATATTGGGCTTCACTGACTCTTTAAGTCCCGCGAACGTACAAAATGTGGATATTCATAAAATATTCTGGGATTTGTATTGCCTGAAATCTATCCAGACATTAGAGTCAAGTGCACTTAATATAGTTTTGGTAATGATGGTAAACATTTTAGACCCTAGACCAAGATTAAAAAAAATCAAACAAGAAATGAAGGAAGTAAATGCAAGACAACCGATTTGAAATTTTACACTATTTTATATTTGGTACTTACATTTACTTTCTGAGGGACATTAATTCAAAAAGGTTGAATAAACATATGCATGTTTATATGGATAACATGGCCACTACTGCTTTATAACATTTTTAATTTTTAAAAGTTCTCGCCGGCCATTATTAAAAACATTAATGCCTGAAAACTGTTTACAATCCTAAAAAACGAATAGATAATTTTTGTTTCGCTCCGAAGACTTCGCTTAGATTTATACAAATTATTTTTCACTTTTTAGGAAAACTAGAAATTAGGTTTGTATCCGTTAACTAAATAAAAATAAAGAAGAATTTTCGCACAAATAGTTACAAGCTTGCTTATACCAAACAACATACTTATATGAACCCAGGCAAAGGCTTAAAATGGCGCTTTTTTGTTGTTTTTTAAAGCATCACAAACAGTATTTCTTGAATTCTCTAATTACAGTACGTTGTTTGGCATTAGGTTTGACAACCGTGTGGAAGTTTTATCCAAGGGATAATAAAAAATACTTTTAATTTTTGGTTGCTTAAGTGCTTTAATATAAACATTGATTTGCTGTAGACAACACCCTTTTAAGTGTAGCTTTGACTATGGATTATATTTTGATCGATAAAAGTTGATAACACAAATTGTTTTAAATAAATTCAAGTCCGTTCTCAGTTTTTTTCCTATCACGTCTAGTTTTTTTTTTGCTGGACAAATATTTCGCTCGAAATAAGGCGGTTATGTTAATACATTTTAATTTAACTTCCTAACAAGAAAATTTTTAAAATCTGATTAAAACGCTGTAAAATGTTTTGTTGCGGAAACAAATTTAATTTCCACAAAAAACAATTTTTTGTTATCACTTAATTACTTTAATTGAAAACAAATATTTTAAATCTCTTATTTTGAAATAAAAATAGTAATTTGCAAATGCCTAGAACAAAAATTGATTTTCTAATGATATTAAAAAATCGCTAGATTTCCCGCTTACCGCCAAAACGGAAATTTTACCCCGATGGACACGCAAGAACCGCTAGAATCGCGGTAAAACCGTCAAATTGGCAACAGTGTATAAAAGTAAAGAAACAGAGACAATATTTGAGACAAAAATACTCCATGTAAATTAGGAAATAAAATTTAATAGAGATTGATTTATTAAGTTAAAATGCTTAAGCTCGAGGTCTGTTGTATGTAATATTTTTCTTTATTTATTTCCGATTGATATTATAATATAACAAAGCTTGTAATTAAACTTTTATTCCGAAATACATGGTTGTGCTTGGGGGAAAAATTTTATGACCATAAATCGCCCCATCTAAAGGAACGTATGCTGGAAGTAATGAAGGCCAATTGTAAATATATGTAAATTATAAGACTTATTTTTGTGAATTGAATGTATTTGTTTTCTTTACTATTTTCCACGTATTTTTCCCTTTTTTGTTAATTAAGTAAGTACTTAAATTGCTATCGGTTGTTTTGTTATTGAAGTGAATAAACCTATATTTTGTGTACAAAAACTATCTAATTTGGTTTTATTTGTGCAGACAATTTTTTAGCGTTTTTAATGCAAATTTTTAAAATAAAATCTTTGTATAAAATGATGCGCGTTCTGAATTTTTAAAAAATAATCGAATATAATCAAAAATAATCCTTGAAAGTAGTCAATTATTTTTTTTGATTACTTTTGACTATTTTTGATTATTTTCTCGTAATCCTAACTAATCTTAATTATTTTTTGATTATTTGTAATCATAATTAATTAATAATCAGGAATTGTTAAAAAGAGAATTATGTAATCAATACCATTATTTTTAAAATTTAATCTAATTGATTACTAATCGTAATCCAAATTTAACAGCTCTGGCTGGAACTTAATACGGTAATAATAAAATTACTTTTATCGAAATAAAATATGTATCTTCTAAAAATTATAAGAATTACTTACGAAAATCTGTTTAACACACAAAAACCTTTATATTGAATAATATTTTTGTTAGTTGGTTTATAACTGACAATATACCTACCTATTCCATATTTGTATTTCATTAAAATTTTTTTAATAGTTTTTTTATATTATCATAATTAAGGATTTTTTTATATTTATAAGAGTAAGCAATGATGTAGCTTATTTCCCTTTTTAATTAAAAGGTGTAGGCAGGTATTTTCTTTTGCTTTTAATAAAAAAAAATATTACTAGTGTTTTAAATTTCCTTAATAAAAGAATTTTCTTATATTTATCAGAAAAACTTTAGTTTATTTCCCTTTTTTTCATTAATTTTGACAATTATATGTATATAATTAGCAATGATTATTTATTTAATTTGTTATCTAAAAATATCTTACTAAGTAATGAAATTCTAGTCAAAACCCAAAACAACTGTTAATATGTGCAATTTAGGTACATATACATAAGTTTATATTCATACTCATATGTACCAGCAACATACATAAATATTTTCTAATTAATGGTGAGAAATGTTGATAAGTACATAAGTCAACATGTTGATATTAATCATAGTATTTAATAATAAAAACAAATTCTTACCTTTAACACTACTAGACTGGCACTAGTATACAACAACAGCAAAATTAACTTTTAATGCAGCAACAAAACACACAAACACATACACTTGTTCAAATTTACTCTTACTTTTGTTTTGTTTTCTCAATAATTGCAACTAAGTTGCTTCCCTTTTACAAAAACACAAACACTATTTTTGGCAAAACAACAACAAAAGCTAAAAAACGAAAATGGCTCACAATTTTTTTCATTCTTCTTTAATTTGATACAATTGGAACGAATTTTATGATAATTTTAATTATTTACACTAATTTTACATGAATTTCTATACTTTTTTCAAAATAAACTTAACACTTTTCATTCAAACACTTTTAATTTTACGCTTTTAACAAATTTATTTATATTAAGTAGCAAAAACCTAATTAAATTTGCGCTTAAAATATAAATTTTTTAATAAAACACGGAAAAGACTTCCTGATTGCACCAAATAAAACCGCGAACTGAATTGATGAATATGATAAGAGCAAAAACGAAAAAGATTACAATTGAATTAAGAATCTTAATTTAAGCTAGTGTCAAATTGGGGTGACATCTATGTGTCATTGCCTAAATTGACTGGTAGAAAAATTTAATAACTATTCAAATGTGTTTTAAGAAAAACATTGCTAACACAAAGCGGGTAGAAATATATTTGAAAAATTATTGAAATATACTGAATAAAATAAAATTACAAATAGAAAAAATCTTATTTTTTAATATTCGCAAAAAAATAATAGCAATTAAAAATTTTTTAAAAAACTAGGATGTATCTATGTATATCTATCTATATATCTATGTATCTATCTATGTATCTATGTATCTATGTATCTATGTATATATATAAAAATGAAAAATGTTTGTATGTTTGTTTGTTTGTTTGTTTGTTGGCTTATAGACTCCTAAACAACTAAACCGATTTTCCTGAAATTTTTACAGTAACATCACGTGAGTCCTAAAAATAAAATAGGCTACTTATTTTTTCGATAGGGGCAGGGGAATTGATACCCCCAATTGGATGCCAATATTAAATATCGCATATCTTAACAGCCGCTGCACGCATTTTGTTGAACTTTTGGTAGTAGGATCTTTTGAGCCCCAAAATTGAAATAACATAGCAGCAGGGGAAGTGGTTCCCCCAATAGGACGCCAATGTTTAATATCGCATATCTTAAGAACTGTAATAGTGAGAATGTTCAAACTTTGTAGAAGTCACTCTTATGGTATACTACACTTTTGAAAATAAAAATAAAGCGGGTAGGCGCAGGGGGGAAATACCTCCCATAGGATACATATATTAAATATCGCCCAACTGATGAACTATTAAATGGGGAGTCTTCAAATGTGGTTAAAGCTACTACTATGGTAAACTATAAATTTCAGTATAAAAATGGGCGGGGTAGACAGGGGAGGAGCAGTACCCCTCATAGATAGATATATAAATAAGAGCCACTGCACGCATTTTGTTGAACTTTTGGTAGTAGGATCTTCTGACCCCCAAAATTGATATAAAATAGCAGCGGGGGAAGTGTTACCCCCCTTGGACGCCAACGTTTAATATCGGATATCTTAAAAACTGTTATAGTGAGAAAGTTCAAACTTTGTAGAAGTCACTCTTATGTTATACTACACTTTTGAAATTAAAATTAAGGCGGATAGGCGCAGGGGAGAAATACCTACAATAGGATGCATATATTAAATATCTCTCAACTGAAAAACTATTAAAGGGAGAGTCTTCAAACCTGGTTAAAGCAGTGTAGCGAAGTGCACCGGGTTAAGCTAGTTTGCTATAATTTTATGCATTTCCAATTGATCTGACATACTCACTGATTGACAATAGCGGTTTTCACCCTTGATAGTAAAGTCCCTTGTAGTCCTTGTGAATGTTATTAATTTAGTTAAAGTACTAAGATTTACAACACTGCAACAATAAAATGTATTAGACTAAAATTTACTGCGCTGTAGTTGAAAAATCCAACAAAAAGCTGTATTAAACACGTTTGTTAGTGCCGGTTCACACACATCAAGTTTGCCTCGTCAAGTCTTGAGTTTTTAGGAGAGAGTGGAAAAGAAATGGCTTTCTCTTTTCCCTTCTCTTGACGAGTCAAACTTGACGTGTGTGAACCGGCACTTAAATAACCTAGAATAAAACAGTTGAAAAAACTATATTTGTCTCTTTCCCTAACTCAGCAACTTAGTTAATTTACAATACTAACAAAAAAGACACTCATGTTTTGTAGTATAAATTCGTATTAAGAAAAACAGAGTTGTACACTTTATACAAATGTTGAAACCCGCTACTATAAAATCTGAGTTCATGCTTTAAAACTGTTTACAAGCCTAAAAAACGAATAGATAATGTTTGTTTCGCTCCGAAGACTTCGCTTAGATTTATACAAATTATTTTTCACTTTTTAGGAAAACTAGAAATTAGGTTTGAATCCGCTAACTAAATAAAAATAAAGAAGAATTTTCGCATATCTAGTTACAAGCTTGCTTATACCAAACAACATACTTATATGAACCCAGGCAAACGCTTAAAATGGCGCTTTCTTGTTGTTTTTTAAAGCATCACAAACAGTATTTCTTGAATTCTCTAATTACAGTACGTTGTTTGGCATTAGGTTTGAACCGTGTGGAAGTTTTATCCAAGGGATAATAAAAAATACTTTTAATTTTTGGTTGCTTAAGTGCTTTAATATAAACATTGATTTGCTGTAGACAACACCCTTTTAAGTGTAGCTTTGACTATGGATTATATTTTGATCGATAAAAGTTGATAACACAAATTGTTTTAAATAAATTCAAGTCGCTCGAAATAAGGCGGTTATGTTTAAACATTTTAATTTAACTTCCTAACAAGAAAATTTTTAAAATCTGTTTAAAACGTTGTAAAATTTTTTGTTGCGGAAACAAATTTAATTTCCACAAAAAACAATTTTTTGTTATCACTTAATTACTTTAATTGAAAACAAATATTTTAAATCTCTTATTTTGAGATAAAAATAGTAATTTGCAAATGCCTTTGATTTTCTAATGATATTAAAAAAAACCGCTTGATTTCCCGCTTACCGCCAAAACGGAAATTTTACCCCGATGGACACGCAAAAACCGCTAGAATCGCGGTAAAACCGTCAAATTGGCAACAGTGGTTCTTTCCGACTCGAATTGTAGTTGTAAGTGGGTAAAAAGAAAAAACAAAATTAAAAAACAAACTGCTTCATTCTACTGTCTTCGTAAGAAAACAACAAAAAAAAAACCAATTTGCCAATTCAGTTTAATAATTAATAATTGTTTGTATTATTTACGACTCTTCTTTAAACGTTTGTTTGTTAAGCACAGTTTTTTTTCGTAAAACTTAGCAATGATTTTTTTCAGTGTATTTCTTTAATAAATCCGAACGCATTGTGGGAAAGATAAACATGTTTACATGTCAAATATAACGAGAAAAAGGGTAATAAAAGGAAACACTTGTGTAAAATTGTATATCGTATATTTAAATAAAGTAAATGTATATCAACATAAATATTGAAATTTAATTTTTTACGTGGGAGAAACTTGGTAAACTTGTGAAGAACACAGCACTTAAATGATATTCGGAATAATTTCGAAGCACTAAAACCAATTTGTGCTTTAAGAATAAATTTTATCTGTAGTAACATTTATCTGCAATATAAAGGATAATAATTTTTATAAACTTGTTTGTTGTTGTTTAAGGGTTATCAACATTTCAATAAATTTTTATTGATCAATAAAACAAATATTTTTACAAGCAATAATAAATATTGATTTAATATTTATAAAAAACATGTGTTAAATGTATTACATAGTGGTTTGTAAAGCAGATTTTCATAAAAAGGATGTGCAGGTTCGAAAACTTCAGGTTTGGATGAACAGGGAGCAAATTACGGCATTAGATATTGATCGAAATTCCTATACAATTTAAATGGAAATTTTGGTCGATATCGAATGCAGAAATTTTCCCCGACGTTTTTGTTAATTCTCTCCTGAACATGAGAGTCCACTTAATCAAGGCTTGACGAGTCTACATACCACCACTAAATAAAAAATACAAATAGCATTATTAACCTCATTATTTTTAAGGGGCATGACCACACATCAAACTGATTCATTAAATTTACGTATGTGTTTCCAAAATTCAATTCAGGCTATGAATCTTCATTTTAAAGTTGTTGTAGTCTATACTTAACATATGGGGGATTTCATGCCAAATGATTCAATTTTGAAATCGATGTCTTGGATAAAATTTGCACCAAGGTTCACAGCAAAACGTAGTAACACCAAGAAAAGATTGGCAAACGAGCAGAAAAAAGGGCGATAAATAGGTAGGATGAAAGACTGGGTATTTGAAAACTTAGACACTTCATCCGCTACAACAAATTAAAGGTAAAAAATAGGATATAAAAGGATCTAATGTGATTAAGATTTAATTTTATTAAATTATTTATCTTTTTTTTTATTTTTATAACAATATATTAATTTAATTAATAGCTGCTTCGTTTACCCCAAAATTTGTACAAATTTGTACTGGATTTTAATGAAATGCGTTCGCGTACACATAAATTTGTAAAATATTCATATAACTCACCTACTAGATTTTACTGGGATTTTACTGGAAAAGTAAACGAACGCACATATTATTACAAATAAATAAAAACAAGAATTATTTGTCAACATTTCTACTGAAAAAATTGATTTTATTCATGGGATTAACATATTGTGGGCATTACATACCGTCGGAAAGGTTAATTTGTCTAGTTTCTCTGCATTAGTTTTATTTTTAAGGTTTTAGAAACACTTAATCATAAATAGGAAAAAATTCCAAATAGTGCATATGCAAAAAATTTAAAGCCCCCTAGAGTTTGTACATAAGACGCTCGCATTCCAAAAAGCGACCAAAACTACCTTAAAGGAAAAGACATACGAATTTAAAATAAAAAACAAATCTGGGAATTTATTTCTCATGTTGAGTAACATTAATTATACAAATTTTTATATTATTCGAATGTTTACTCAACATGAGAAATAAATTCCCAGATTATATTTGTTAAAATAATTAAGTTAAATAGATACAATTTACAATAGGCACTATCCAGTTATAAGATACAAAGAATGCTGACGAAGGGCGTAGCGGGCCAGAAAATGCATTACATTCTGCTGGTATCTAATAGTTGTATAAATTTTCTTTACAATTTACTTCATTGCTACCCAAAGGATAGATAAAGTAAGCCTCGTAACTGAAATATACAAACAAAAAGTCTGATAGTGCACGCAAAATATTCCTGGAAAATATTGAAGGAATAAGACTTTTAAAGTATAAAAGCTTTTTAGGATAGTAGTTTGACTTAGAATACACATTCGAATAATATGAAAATTAGTATAAAAAAAAAATTTTAAAAACAAAAAAATGTTTTTTCAAAAGACTGATCAAAAAGCTATCGAAGCTACTTGGGACAAATTTCGCTTACATGAAAAGGTAATAAGTTACATGGATGAGAAAGAACACCTGCATGGCCAAAATGTCAAACTTTGAAACCCTCTAACTCAGAAACTTTTTGACCGATCTTGTTTGTGTCTAAACTACAATCCAATAGGACCAACCTTGGTGTAAATTTCATCCAAACCAGAAGACATCGATTTCAAATTGGGTCACATGACATGAAATCCGCCATATACTCATTAGTTATAACATTTTTTATGTTTCCACGTTTGTGTGTTTATAATTTTGTAAGAAGTAATCACTGAACTACCAGTTCGATTCAAAATTGTTTACCAATATGAAGAATGGAACCTTCTAACGGATATAGGCCATATAAGCTAAAGTAAGTCGTTCACCATCCATTCCGCCACCAGTCTATCTGTCCGCTCGACCGGCCCCTGGCGAATGCAAAAGTGCCATTTGTGTTTGCTCTTATGGGCTAAATAGCTGAACAGATTTTGATCAAATTGGAGATAAATTCATTTTAATTTTTTAAAACTAGGACCAAGAGAGAGATATAATGAGAATTACTGCCTCTCCAAAAATATCAAACCAATTTTGATGAAATTTAAATCTTAGGCAGATCAGCGTAAATAAACACACAGGCCTCAAATTGTTTTCAAAGCTAGGAATATGGAGGGACAGATGGGCAATTTCTGCCTATCCGAAACAATTTTTTCCATTAATAAGATTTAGTTTTAATATGCTAAATTCTCAATTCTTACTATTGATAAACTAAAATTTATTGTTGGTAGGATGGATAAGCTATGCGCATTTCACTGGTTGCTAGTTTATTCAAATAAAACTGTTAAGCGAATAGGAATCATAAACACACAAAAGGCGTTCCCGTAATAATATCAAAGCTTAAACAAAACAGTCGTTGAATTTTATTAATCTGATTAAAAAATATTTGAACTGCGTTATAATAGCGAGGGTTGCGTTATTAAAGCAGAAATTTAGCTACAAAATTAGTAGTTTTGCATAGTTTTATCATATTTGCTTACTGGTGCAAATTAAACGTCTAATGCACTTGATTAAACATTAATTTCACTTGATTAAACGTTTAATTCACTTGATTACATTTTTAATTAAAACTGACTGGTGCAAAATTTTTTGTCTGTGTAAGCGTATTAGGTAAAGTTAGTATTTCAATAAATGTAAAGCTATTGTTCGTTTCATTAGCACGCAAACACCTGCAGAACTGACGGATATCGTTAGATTAATCAACACATTGATTCCGATCCGATTTATTGATTCCATTGAATTGTCAAATTCAATAAAAAACATGTTAAATTGCCTGCTATATGCGGCTATGCCGAATTTTATATTAACCTTTCTTTAAATATAAATTTTGTAGGATGTTGTCTATGGATGATCAAGATGCATGTACCTAATTTGGAAACGTTGGCTCTTGGGGTTCTCCGGATATAATGAAAACTTAAATGTTTTTGTTCGGGAGGTGCCATGCCCACTTATCTAATCCAGCAAATTTTTTTTTTTTTTTTTTTTTAGAGTTTGTGTATTAATAACCCAGCTATAATACCAAATTTTGACAATTTTTCGCTTACAGTTCTTTGATATAAATACATCTATTGCCACCCCACTTCTCTACTCCCGACCACTTTTTGGTGGATGTTGTCTATTCATAGCCAAGATACTTCCTCCTTATTTGGTAACTTTGGCTTTTGCCGTTCTTGATATCTAAATGTGAATAGTGAAGAGCATAAAAAAGTTTTTCGTTGACAAAATATTTATTTCGTCTCAGTCTCTTCATAAAAAGGGTGTTTTTGTTTTTTTTTTGTATTTTGCTCTGTTTTTTTTAACATTAAATTGCTGTTAACGCAGCCACGTTTTATTTTTGTTTCTGGTAAAAAAAATTATCAATAAAATAATTTGGATAAAAAACAGGAAATACGTGTGCGGTTTTTTTTTTATCTAGAATTATTGTGTTTTTTATAAGTGAAATTGACCACTATAAAATTTAATCTGTAAAAAACTAAAAAGCAGTTAAATGATTCAAAACATTTGTTTAATGCCGAAACCTTTTTTTTACAACTTATTGTTTTTGATAAGGCAATTTATAGTTTTAAGTATTTATGTAGAAGAGAAGAGTGTTACTAAAAGAGTTTGTAAGGAAGCTTTTAGTTTTTTTATTTTTTACACTTTTTGTTTACTTTTTATCCTGATCAGCCATAAAATATCTTCAGATAAAAAGAAATAGTAAAAACTGCTTATTTAAACGAACATTGTTCTCAATACAAGAGAAGATAAAACCTCAGTTGATTGTATATTTCGCTTTTAACCTTCCCAAAGGTCAATTATTACCAACAGCCTTTAAAGTGAGCAAAAATTTCTTCATGGAAGAAAAGAGTTATTTAATCTTTAATTTTGTTTTATTATTTTTACGGGTTTTCTGCAATGAAAGTGAAATTTTTGGATTTTTATGTAAAATGTTTTCTAATACCACAAAGCTTTTTAAAATTTATTTTGGTTACATGAAACAATAAAAGAAAAATCGTTTAAACATTTAAGTATCTGATATCAAATAAGTATGTTTATTTGTTTTGAAAGATTAGACCTAAAACTAAGAGTCAAAACATAAAGAATAAACGTCTTTAGACCATCTAGTCTTCTTAACTTTATTTGTTCTTATGTTCCTAATTATTTTATTTTTTTGATAAAGATAAAATGCAAGAAGCCGTTTAATTCCCAGGGCATTAAAATTTACATGTGAGTTTGTTTTCTACTTATTTTAGTTTAGCGCCTCTATAACACAAGTACGTAGACCTGTAACAATGAGCTCCTTATATGAGTAAGAAACTCATATAAATAAAAGTCAGCAACAAAAACTATATTTTCTTTTTACAGCTAAACTTTTTTAAGCGATTTTTAAATGGCCGTAAATAGTTGTTGCTTTACGCTGCTTTAGGGTTTTTCTTCTTTTTTTATAGCAACCAACTTTAAGTTGTAAATTATTTAGGTTTACACTTGCATTTCACTTGCATATAATGTGTTTTACTTTTTATGTTTGTTTTTGAAATCTTTTATTTTTATTACCTTTGGCTTTGAAATGTAAGTGAAAAATAATATTAATAATTAAAAGAAAAGGCCTATTAATGAAAAGTGTGTAGTGGATTTTACAAGTCACTAAAATAGAACAACAGACGAAAGCGGAATGAGCCATACAAATATAAATTTCATTATTATCTTGCTTCAACTTATCGAAACGACACTCTATTTTAAAGGTCAATACAAATATATGGCAGCACTTTCCCAGTGATACTTCTGGCCACGCCACAACTTTAAATCATTCGATTTTCCCTTGCACCTGTGTTTAAGCTGAGAGTTCAAAGAAAGGTGACAAAGTTAGTTCGTGTTTCTACAAAAAGCAAGTTGTTTTAAAGGATCCCTTTTCGGCCGAATGATTGTAATTTCCTGCAGATAGATAGGCCTTATTCTGGCAGTCGTGATCGAGTACTTTCTCGATTCGAAAGCAATTGTATTTCAGTCGATACTGAAGGAATCGAAATAATTTTTTCAGTAATGTGAAACTCAAATTAATGCTTTACAACACTGAAAAAACAATTCCGATTCGTTTATTCTTGACTGAAATAATTAGATATTAAATTGCTTTCGAATCGGAAAAGTAATCGATCACGACTGCCAGAATCAGGCCCCTGTTATAAGACTATCGGCTTCCTGTCACAGGTTTTATCGTATAGCAAGAGATATTTGTAAACTTGCTGACAGCATAGTTTTCATTGCAGCCTAAACGGGTGTCACTATGACATTTAAGTTAACTGCAGAGTTTCTAAGATCCCAAAACTAGACCGAAAAATACACGAAGTTAACGCTTATGTGGCACTAGGACATACAGACTACCAGTGTAACAAAATTGCCTATAAGCCATATTGCTTTGTTGGCTCTTCACAGCCTCACAGTAATTCAACTATTTAGCGTGAGTGGCTGCCTTCCAACGTAACTATTCCCAAACGCAACCATGCAAACTCAAGCAAGTAGAGAGGGTCTGAAATTCAAAGACTACTGCAGTTGTTATTATGACAAGGAGGAAAAGAAACTGTGTTTTATTCGTTGTGTAAATGTCTTCGATTACAGGGCATTCGAGAGAGCTATCTGGAAAAACCAGTGCTTATCTGTTTGGATGATCTATCTAGGAAAGTGATATGGTTGCTCCTTGTTTCATTAGAAAAACGAATGGAGTTGAGATCTGTTGTGAAACCTATGAAGAAATTTCATATATGAACCTCTGAAGTTCCCAAGTGAGCAGTGCTCTTGGCAGAAAAAGAAACCTTAACTATATGGCAACCCAGTAATTAAAATGTCCAGCAATTTTTTAACTGTCAAGACTATTTATTGTATTTTTAATTTTTATTTTTATATTTATTGTGAACAAAACTCTAAAAATTGATTCGTTTTGAATTCCACAGGGTGGCCCAACTAACAAAGTAGTTTAAATTCAATATTTTATTATGATTTTTTTTTCAGATCGTAAACTTTGTAAATGAAAGAGCTTTCCTATGGTGAAAAAATAAAGGTGGCAGCACTACGCCAGATGACGATTTGTTTCTCTTGCATTGTTTGTCTAGTCTTCTGTCAAAGTTTTGTTTATGTTTACAAAAAGTCAACGGTTTGTGCTGTGATTTTTGTGTTTTATTAAAGTTTTTGATAATTTTAAATAAAAATAAATAAGGTATTGACCATAATTAAATATTTTTTGACGTAAACTGGGATATTATTTCAATTTTTTTGTAATGTTGTATTTGTTGCCGTAACGATGTCATCGGCTTATTCCACCATGGTTTTACCATTAAACGACAAAAAATCACTGAATTCTCCTTAGAAAAGCGACAAAACACCTTCTGATAATGAGTGAAAAACTTGACATTACATTTAACCAATCATCACACACAGAGAGCAATTGCAGTTTATGATTCGGCAGAATTATAGACTAGCTTCTTTTTTAGGAGCTGGCGCAATCGGCATATGTTAAAAAACAACAGCACCTGTGAAGATCCGCGAGCAGCCGAACTTCGTTTTCAGGTAGAAAATCAGCCCTAAAGGCCGGCTTCTTAAGATCTTTTTTCTTACGTTTATTCACAACTGCCACTTGATCCCCAGGGGTGCCTTACTAATAGTTAGTCTGGAATCTTAACAGCCCTAGCGGCGACAGATTCCCGTGGATCTCTGGTCAGACGTGATCTAAATAGATCTTGTAAGTTTCCACAATGCCAAATTCCAGGCATTAGCTGCACCGGTTCAACCTCCATACAAAAAAAGTTGTTCCAGTCACCCCCTAGAATGAAAGATATGCCAATGAAATTTCTAAAACTTTATTAAATGGCAGCGCTTTATATAAAAACAAAATAAAAAATTTGTTTACTGTTTTAGAAACTTCATTGACATATCTTTTATTCTAGAGGGTTGACCGGCACAAATTTTTTTTTCAACCCACCTTAGTGTAACTACAATTGTTTTTGAATATTTTGGTGTACGGTGCCATATATGATCGTGCTTGACCGACTAATCTTTCTTACTTGATTTCTTTTGCGGCTTGGATAGAACTTGTATCACTCTTTTTTTGGGTGCTGTTAATCTTAAAAGCATTTGTTGGTACAAATTTTGTTGTTTCCTTTTCTCTATTCCCCAACGATAAAATGTGATCTACAAAATTTGTTTAAGTAATAACTTATAAATCTACCCACTTGAAACATTGCACAATTAAAACGCATAAAGTTATAAACTTTATGTAGCTTGAACGAATAATAAAACAAAAAAAAAAAAATAACAATTTTCACTTTCTACAAAAAAAGCAAGAAAAATAAAATAAACATTAATAAAAAGGGGTGAATAAAACTTTTATCGGAGTTCATAGAGATTCACAAAGCCTCAAGCAAATATTTATAAAAGTGTTTTGTTTTAACACATTTCTATAAAATCTTAAAGCGAAACCAAAAAATCAATCAGAGTTAATATAAACCAGATAACAAAGACGATTACTCAATATGGGCTTTGTTATAAGTTGTGAAACAATCTATATAAAATCTGTCAAAGACTTTGAGTTACATATGAGGTGAATTGCAAAACTCGTTCGTAACAAAATTTAAAATACGAGATAATAATTGATTCTAACAGATCAGTTTGCGCTTCATGAGAATAAATATACTTATTGTATCAATGCATGTCCTCTTCCATCTTATTCCAAATTTTGTAACGAACGAGTCATATATTAACGCTAATTTTCATGATCTTCGGCATTTAAAGTTTTTTCCGAAAATGACTGTATATTGAACCTGTGGTATGAACCGATCATCACTAAATAAGGCAGAGAAATTTCTAGTCTTAAAATACCAATTTGAAACAAATTCAACTACAATATTTTTATTTGTTATTTAGGCTAATTTTAGTTATTCTCGGAAGTGAATTTTATATGGAAAATATGGTGAATAATTCTGTGGTTTTCATGGGCAACCGCGTATGTCTTAAAACAAATTTTTCAGTAGAGCCGAAAAACTATTCCAGATCAAACTATGGGCTAGGTATTGAACTTTTTAAACTTTTTCATTGCGTTAAAAAAATCGGAATCGATCCATCTTTTTTAAAAAATTTTTAGAAACATGTAAAGAGCGTTTAAAATTAGGCAATATGCCATCAACATCTCAAAATCCGAAAAATGGACATACGCGGTTGCCCATGAAAACCACAGAATTATTGTCCAATCATTGTGAATATCTGACTTAGACCCATTTTCACAACTTACTGATAGCTAAAGGTAGGATTTATCGGCCGTATAAAAAGTGTTCCATTATCACAACTTTACTTTAGCCTACCAGGTGGGATGAACCTTCCTTTACTTTATCGCTACTTTACGTTAAATTAAAGTTATAATAATGGAACACTTTTTATAATGCCGGTTAAAGTGTACTTTAAGCTATCGGTAAGATGTGAAAACGGCCCTTATTACACTAGCCAACAAGGTTTTGGACTGGAGCAACCAAATATCGTTCCTAGGGTAATTTGGCGGGCTGAATTCTAACCTGTTATTGGTTTTTCTCTATCACGTCAAGTTTTCGAGATATTAAAAAATGTTTTTATTCGTTTCTTACATAAAAAGTCACTAGTTTATTTAAAAATCAATAAATTTTTACGTATAAGAGGCCAGCATGCTTTTGTCTCAAAATCTTTGATAAATTCTTCCAATTTTCATTTTGGTGAGCACGCTCCCCTTATTCGCGCGCACTGCACCTAGTTTTTTTTCGAAAAAAATCTAAATGCGAATGAAGAATATGCAAAACATTTTCGGTGTCCACAGTTTGTCCAAGTTTCTGACTGCAAAACCAAAATAATGTAAATAATCCCAGCAAAAACTTACATTGCAAAGTAATGAGTTAAAAAGCTAATATAACGACTCTTCACTAATTACACATTGGCATTTTAACTCATTATTTTAACACAGCGATGTCATTGGAGGCAAGTACTTACCACCCTCGCTTACAAATAGGGAGTTAAGTAAGTTCATTGGATGAATACTTTCAATAAAGAAAAAAAAAGTTTTTTTTCTATTTTTTCTTATTTTACTTTACTTTATTTTATTTTTTTTCTATTTTTTCTTATTTTATTTTACTTATTTTCTTTTACTTATTTTTTTTTTATTTTTTTTCTGTCTCTGGTGGGATTCGATCGCGCAACCTCGGTGCTGATAGACTAGCTCACTACCAGCTTGTCTACTGGAGCAGAGTAGTTTTTGGATACAAAAACTATGTTTTTTACTCAATTAAGAGCGTAAACATGAGATTAAATTAATTAATCAACTCATACACAAGAACTTAGGTATCAGATTATATGTCAGCCATTACTAAACTACTTCTATGTAATGCAGATGGTATGAAGTAGTCATTGAAAAGTAAGTTGTTCAGTAATGGCAAGTCATTACCAAGTTTTTGCTGGGAATGATTCTGATATTGCATATCCTTTTTTCCAACCAAATATGTATTCAGCACACACAAAGCAAAAATATCTTGAATCAGTAACACACGATCTCCCTGACATGCTGAAACGCTACTATTATAAAGATTTGGAATGAATGTGGGCTTTTGTAAAATAAATAATTGTGAAATGGTAGTGTCAGTATTGACTGTTTTACAGCATTGCCAACATGCGATAAAACCAATTTTGATGCCAGATTCAAATTCAGCGCACCCAGATTAGTTAAAAAACATGCTTCGTTTCTGCAGTCAATTTTTTTCCAAATTTGTATACCAGTGTTATCAGAGTAGTTTATAGATATAATCCTTTTTTTTAATTCCCTAAGCTAAACCCTTTCAATGAAAGAAGTGATATTTTATCAATATAAATAAGGAAAAATTCAAATAATCACTAATTTATCATAACGATATTGATAAAAAACAAGAAAAATAAATTAGAGGTGAGTTAATGTGTCTGGCTTTACATTAAATTTTAAATAGAGAACGAAATCGAAATAATTTGTGAGATTTCAGGCTATAATTCCGAAATAAACATTTCCCAGAGCAATTGCTATTTTATTCAACAAGATTTGCCTAAACCATTTTTGGAGATTTAAAACGAGCGTATAACAATAAAAGGGAAAATAGTACAAGGGTTAACGTTCTGAAGAGGGGGAACAAAAATTATCGTTAGACCCCTTTCACACTCGGCAAGTTACCTGCGCAAGTCTCTTGCGCAACTCTTGGTTTGTAGACGTCAGCGGTAAGGTCGGGGTAAGGAAAAAAATATTTACTACATACTTTGTTGTACTCGGCAAGTTACTTACGCAACTAACTTGCCGAGTCTTTTATTAAACCTAGCGTTTAATAATTTTCAATTTTAAAACCATACCACACCACACTCAATAATCAATTTTTTTTTTTATTAATTTTGTTGTTTGCTTTTCTTTTGTTCTTTATTAAATTCAAACCTTTAGATTGTTTGAATATTTTACTATTATTTTTATAAATTTAAAAAAATGTAATTTTATATAACAATTTAACACTCATTCACACAGAAGCATATGAATTCAAATTTTATCATTACATAAACCCTAAAACTGCAAGATTTTCTTTTATCTTATATCGAAAAAACAAATTAACTCAAGATAAAATATTTTGAAAAATTCTTAAACTAACAACAACGATATCAGTAGTGGAATTCTCTAACTTTTAACGATTAACGTTAACGTTAATTTTACCGGCACAGTTTATTGCTTGCGGTAACAATACAGCAATTCAGTAACTCAATTTTAACAACATAGATAAAAATTTCAATCAGGTGGCATCTTTGTTAATTAATTAATACATTTAACAAACACTGCCATCGAGTGAAAACTACTTCTCGTGTGGAACTACTTGAAGTACTTTCGAAACTAACAAAATCCCATTTAAGTTTTGTTAGTCTAGCAAAAATTGCAAAAATTCGGAAAATTCGCAGAAATAGCGAAATTTTTTAATACATCAAGCAAGCCATAAAATGTATTAAAAAGTCGCTAAAAAAAAGCTCTAAACAACCACAGCAAAAAATCGCTTATATCGCGAACATGGCTAAAACTCGCGAAAAATTGCAAACCTGGAAAAAACTTTGATTAGAAGAAATTCGCAAAAACTTGTTAACAGCGGCATGATGGCAAAGTCGACTATTATTAAAATTCGTTAAAGCTGTAAAGAATCTGAAAACTTGCAGGAATAAATAGCTTATACCGCGAACGTTGCTATAATTCGCGGAAAACTGCAAACTTGGAGAGAAGCACTAAAATTTATTTGAGATAGCTAAATCGGTTAAAAAACCAAAGGCCGGAAAATAACAAAAAAAAATGCAAAAATAGCGAAATTTTTTAAGACATCAAGCAAGCCATAAAATTGATTTGAAGTCACTTAAACTATAAGGAATGGCAATAATTCGGTAAAAATTACTAAATTAGCGGAAATTTGCAAATATTTGCTAACAGCGGCATAATAGGAAAGTCTCCCACTTATTTTTTGTGTAGAAAAGAAAACAATATTAGTGATTTCTATAAGATGCATCTAAAATGTCATATTTTTAATGATTTTTATAAATACCCAAATAAATTCCCAAAAAAAAAAATTTATTAATATTATTTTTGCAAAATGTATGTAAATAAGGTGAATTTTTAAAATGTTAAAGTGGCTTTTATTTTCCAAAATTTTTTTTGAAAAATAACTACGAATTTAAAAATACACAATGAAAATATTTTGCTGTTAAGTTAGCTTAAATACCCGACGTTAAAATAGAACATAGCAGTAAACGTTATTGTTAAAAAAGTTACTGAATAAAATTTACGTTAACTTTGCTGTTAAATATTTAAAACAATTAAAATTATGTTAAAATTGAATAGAGAATCGCAATACCTACAGGCCTGCTGGCAACAAGAATAATTTGGTGAGTTTATAATTTTGAATTTTGTTTAATTTATCTACTTAGATACATTCCATGTATTGTTTTGTTAATTCTTTTATAAAATAGTTAATTTTTTATTCTACATAACGAAAGAAAAAAAAATCATACAGACATTACACTCAACAACAACCATTTTCAAATTTTTATAATTAATTTTAAATGATGTCACAAGATATTTATTTTTTTTATTTTATTTTTAATTACTTAATATTCATATACAAATGTTAAAATGAATAACTAAAAACTTCTTTTAATTCCGTGAAAAGTTATTATATAATAATTCATTAAACTTATTCAGCGCTATCTACTACATTTTGAGTTTTGATTTAAGATATGGGAGGGTAAAAAGACAAAAAGAAATGCCATCTAATTCTTTTGATGACTTTCTTCAAATTATGTCTTAGTTTTTTTTTTCGGAAGCGGTTAATATAAATGTTGGCTATCTTTTTAAATTAATGAGTTTTGTATGAGTTTAAGGCTAAAAATAAATAAAACTATTGAACAATTTATTAAATAATGTTTTCAGGCTTGCGCCTACCAATCTGTTTTGCTTGCACGCACAGGGGATCCCCTTTTTAGACATTGAAAAGCTAAATTACAACCATAAATAAAGTTTATCTGAACTAGAGTTGTATCGAACATTTTTATTATACATATATAAATCATGAAAGAGTAATAGTTGATCTTCACTTCAAACCCATTTAAATTACGTTGCAGCTCGATACAAAATGGGTTAAAGCTCCATTTAGTCTATTCTACAAGTCTTAAGATATTGACCTCATAGAATCCAATGATTTATGGTGAGATGGTCAAAAATAGAAAATATTTTTCACTTCATACCGTCTTCACTTTTACACAGCATAAAACGAAAACTCTTTGTAGAATGTAAACAGTTGCTCAGTATAAATAAGCAATTATATTTTTGTTTTAGAAGCGCTTTAATTTTTGCCGTGATTTTTAAAGATTTTATGTAAAATAATAAATAAAAGTGAGAAGCTAACAAAAAGACGTAATATTTCTTTAATATTTAATAAGTTTTTTTCTGACGCTGGCGCAAAATTATTCAAGAACAGTTTTTGATATTTTCATCAAGGATGGTAAAGTAGATACGAATGAACTTTTTCGTCTATGTGACGTATTTTTTTAGTTTTTACAGAAAATACGAGTGACTTATTGAAAATTTATAAAAAAGCTTTTTAAATTTTATATTTGAAGGTTTTGCGGTTTTACACTCACCGCCGTTGACGACGGCTGGCAGTCAATAGTCAAACATCAATTTTTAAACCAAATGGGTTTTTCAACTTTGGTAGATCGAAATTTGTTTTAAATGATCTCCGAAGCGATTGTGTGGTTACAATTGAAACATGTAAGGGCAACCTGTCCGTGAAAACTTGAGTTCGATTCCCAGCTTTGTCAAGAATGTAAAATTATCAATAAATTTTAATTAATTTCATGTTGTAAAATTCCTTTCTTCATAAAAATAATTTAATGAAAATTAAATTTAATAAACATATTTAATTAAGTTTAAAAAATGTTTTGAGTATTTGAAACAATGTTTCAGTTACATATAAAAACTGCATAAAAATTCGTCACATAATAAAAAAATTCGTTGTCGGCACCGATTGTTTCAATTAGCTGTGTTGATTGAAAAAATAAATTTTTATTTGAGTTTACGTTTTACATAACCTCTTTTGTTGGTGGTCACAATTTAATTAAACCTATTGATTGCAACTCAACAGCAAGAAAAGCTTAAACTAACAAATATGTTAATTGATATGATCAATTTGTTTGCAGGCGCAAAATCAGTACGAAATTTAATTAATAGTACAAATTTCAAACTAATATGTTAATTGAAGACGTTTTTTTTTTTATTTTTTCTGTGTAACCTGAACAGAATCTGAAACGAAAATGTTTGGAACTAGTATCTTTGTACGACTAATTTAACTACATAATTACTAGAGGGTCTTTAGACCCTTCTTCAATTTTTGTTTGTTTCCTTACAGATCTACGTATGAATATGTTTGTTCCTTTACATGCAATCATATACATGTTCGTTTGCTTATTTATAGACTTTCACGTTTCGACTCCTTTTACACATTGTAAATTAAAAGACAGACGAACGTGTATGTAGATCTCTTAATAGTTAAGCAAAATTAATATAAAAGAACATTCTCAAATGACCGAAATGTAAGTGGGTAAGGGATGGACAAAAACCTAACGAAGTTAACATTACCATTTTAAATGTTCACTGGGAAATATAATGCTTAACAACAACAAGTGTTAAACAGTTTAATTAAATATAAACTTTCTTCGAAGGAACACAGAAAAAATTAAGTAATTTTTTTTCAAGACTTTTTAAATTATTTTTGTCAATTATTCTCAGTTACGCTGGAAACTCAGGTCAAGTTTTAAATTTAAAAACAAGCTTTTAATAATTATAACTTTCACATTCTTACAAAAAAGATTTAATTCTAAATGCATTCTTAACCTTCCTCAAAAAACCAGGTAATAACATTTTACAATAATTTTAATTTAATTTTATCTAGTGAAAGTTTTCTTTGTTAATAAATGCTTTAATATAATTATAATATTCATTTTAATAAATATTATATGAAATTCTGGTTTACAAAGAAAATGTTTAAGGTTATTAAGAAAATTAAAAACTTTTTATTTAATTAATATGTATTTTCCAGAAACCAAACATAAAATTAGTTTTGACAGAAAATGATAAAAGCAGCTGCTCTTTCTGGTTCATTGCAGATTTTATTTTTAGTTTAAAAACTTTGCTTAATTCTATTATATCAACGAAATGATAGTATTAACCATCTCTACTAATCATGTTCTTTATTCAAAAAGTTAAACCAAAACAAAAAACCCACAACTAACAAACACCACATTTTTATACAGTTGATGAAAATAAGTTTATATTCAACCCGATAGCCTTAGTTGTTAGTGCTTTAGCTTGAGAATTATTAAAAAAATTATAATAAATATCTCAATAAATAAAAGTTTATATATAAATGCATTTCACTTTCAAGCACATAAATATCAGTAAATTTACTTAAATCGCATGAAATATTTTTGTCCAAATGTGCCAAAAACAATTTGCATTTTTGTGCTCACAAGCACACCAGGCGCATTCAAATGGCAAAACAAAATTGCCAACGATGGTGACAGCAATAAACTGTCAAATTTCATTCAAATACTTTGTGTGTGTGTTTTTTTATTAGTAAAAATAAAAAATTAAAATACTATATAAACTCTCAACTACTTTAAAGCACTCACTAAAAATTGCACAGAAAAATAATAAAATTGCATCAAAAAAAAAATGTGTACATAAATGGCGTTTGAGAAAGAAATAAATCAGCAAAGCGACAACAAATAAAAACTCTACTATTTTTTATTAAAACAAAAATAGTGTCAGAGTACTTTTATTTGATGTTATTCCAATTTTTACACGAGGCTTGAGTCAAGAGGTTTTAAAATAACTTTAAACCAGGATCTACTGCAGATTGCGTAGTTATTGCGCATGGTTGGTGTCTTAAATAACTTTTACAGCTTTTCAAAGTGCGGTACACACCATAACTTGAGTGACAGTCAAAAACAACATTCAACCAGAAAATTTCAACAAGACTGTCACTCAAAATCCATAGTATTTACACAACTTAGAGTGGGTTTTTAACATCGAGCTTAATCTTAGCGGCAAACTATAATTAATTAATCTGAGAAAAAATTTAATCGAGTACTAATTATGTTTGCCGTTTTTAGGAGGTAGTTTAAACCTCGCAGTATTGCCATACTGAATAACAACAAATGGCAACAAAATATTAAAAATGGCAACTTTTTATCAAACCACTTAGCATTTTATACAGAAGAAGGAGAATTTTCGCCCTTACAATTCTTATAAAAAGAAAATTAATTCTTATAATTATTTTATTTAGGTTTTCATATGTTTCAGAATCACTAAAGTCTTCATCTTTACTAGAAAAATCCTTTTTTCTGTTTTCTAAAAAAAAAATTTTTAACAGCTGCTTTTGTTATATGTATATGTGTATGCGTTGACATTTGATGATTAAGTTTAAACCCCCAACATTGACCGCTTAAACTGGCAAAAAAAAGTAATTAATCCTCATCTTAAAAACTAAGAACACAGATTAAAGATGACTTAATCTCTAATATCCATGTTGAAAACCCACCCTTAATGTTTAAACCAGTGATGCCGCTGGATATATTTGTTAAATTTTTCGTAACTTTTGAAGGCCTCAATAATTTTATATTACATTTCTTAAACAAATAATTATTTTAAGCACACGTCTAGAACCTAAAGTTCTAGTGATTTTCCAAGCAACCTCAATGCTAATTTGAGAATTTAGATTTCATAGAAAAGTTTACAGTTGAGAACTAGTACTGGTTATTTGTGTACTAGTTTGGCACTAGTAAGGTAATAGTTCAATCTCCGGCAGAATATTTTTAAAATCATTAAAATAGAAGATTATATAATATATATAATATAATATATATTAAAGCCCAATCTTTCAATTAAAATGATTTAACTGATTTATTAAAAAGATTTTCTAATTTAACTAAATTTGTTGACAAGCGCGCCAAACATACACTTAAAAGGAAAATCAATCCATCCGTACTCAACTCAATATGAAGCGGTATTAATAGTACGGTGAGTACGGATTTTCTTGAATCACGTACAGAAAAATTCAAGTACGGATTTTCAATCGAAAAATACAGTAAAATCCCGATAATTCGTAATAAAATGTCGGTCTCTTGCAGAAATCTCGATAATTCGTAAAAAATCCATTCATTTTGGTCCCCTCGCTAATTCGTAATTTTTATTTCAATACAATCTTCTTTACCTCTTATAAATCGTTATTATTTGCTAACTTCTACTAATAATTCGTAATAAAAACAACAGAAACAGGAAAGACTGACTTTTTGTTTACCGCTATTTTGTTATGGCAACAACGAAGTTCCCTTAGTTAGGAATAAAGAGGCAAAATTGGCTATTAACAAATAAAGATTTTATGTCTCCAATCATACTGTGGGCGAAGAATTTTTAATTCCTTAATATAAATAGAAAATACCTTGGACAACCTCCGCGAGTAAAGTCTGAAACAAAGGCAAATTACTAATTTTTATATAATGTAAATATGTATTTTAAGTTAAGAAAATGTATTGGTCAGTTTAATTTTATTTTATTGTTTTTTGTTTACTTTTAAAATTACACGTATTTTACGCTATGTAAATAAATTTGCTATTTTTTATGTATTTATTTTGTATTTTATTTTAACAATTGTTGTTTTATGTTTTTATCGTTTTAGTAAATAAATTGAAAACCCCCGTTAATTCGTATTAATTTTATTTTAACCCCGTTTAATCGAAAACCCCTATAATTCGTGAAAAATGGCCGGTCCCTTGCGATTACGAATGATTGGGATTCGACTGTACTTAAATTATCCATATTCAATCCCGATTTCGTACTTGAAATAATCCGAAAATGAGATTGATTTATGTAAAGCTAAGATTGAATTAATCTCAAAATGCGCTTGATTCATGAATTATAAAGTTAATTTTATCCCGAATTCGTGTTTGAAAAAACACCAAAAAATAAATTAGAATAGATTTAGAATTTTTTAATACAAAATGTGTGTTTGTGAACCTAAATTGTGAGCGATCATCTCTTTGAATTCATTATTAACACAAAACTTAGGAAAATAATTTAAAATATGCATTATGACACAAAAAAAACAAAGCATAATTTAATATTAATAGATTTTGTGTAAATATGGGTGCAAAAATAATTTTGGCTACTTGATATACCAAACTATAATTGCACAAGTTGGGATGCAAAAAAAAAACGTTAAATTAATTTTACTTCCTGTCTACAATAGACATGATTTGCTGTTATAACATGATTTTATAAAAGCGCGGGTAAAACATATGAATAATGTGTTATGACCCTGCAAATTATATTGGACCACCTGATCCAATTTGATTAAATGGGCTGGTCCGATGTAATGCATGCATGGCCCATGTCATTTTTAAAAAGTGTTCGTAGTGAGATTACATGTCTTCGTTTTTTAACGACATGTTTTCGTTTTTTTAACGAAGTTAAAACTAATCCTATTGTGTATACAATGGAGTAGTTTTAAGACTACTCCTTTGTAGTCCAAAGCTGGGTTATATGGTCCTGCCCTAGGTCATCGTAATATTAAATAGACCATGTTTTTCCATACGTTTGGGTTACTTTTGGAGTAGTCCTAGTCCCTTGTGGGCTACATTTTACACGCGTGTTTGGACTAGTCCTATTATTTGCAGGGAACATGATGAGTCTATACTTAACACTTACATCATATAAGTTTTAATGTTAAGCATTTCTTGTCTGTTGTAGACTGGATGTAACAGCTGATCATACAAGCGATAAATACTGTAGAATAAAGTATATAACTGAAGAAAAGAAAACATATTACAACTAGAAAAAACTATTTTATATCAACATCATTTTCATTTAAGACTACTACTGTACGTTGCCATTATCAACACTTGTTGTCAACAATGTATTATTTATTACCATATGCATAGAATTGGCCGCAAATCTAGTTGTACATATTTTTGCTAGTGCATGTGCCACTGATATGGATATTGCAGGCATGTTATTGCAATTTCAAGGTCTTTGTGATTTTAATATTGTAAAAATGAAGCATTAAAACAACTGCAAATACAACGGCCAATATGAAAAGTTGCAGTTAAAACTTTATATAATTTTTATTAACATTGAATCAGTTTGAAAGTCATATTGTTGCAAAACAATACGAGAAGTAGGAGACAGATGAAATTGCCTTTTAATGTGCATGACCAAAGACAGTTTTTCCTAGACCCCACCTACTGTATACATTTCGATGACCGGTATATAAAGACCACCCGCGGACATATGCCTTAATCCGCAATAAAATATGATATTGTTGTGAAATTTGGCACAATTCAGTTTAATATGACTATAAGAAATTTGATAACACAGTGCAACAAAATCGCCGACAGCCTCAATACTTGCAACGCGAAATGAAACTTGACTACTGGTAGAGCAAATCTGCTAAAGGGTTTTAAAAAGTTAGCTCGGGTTCCCGAAATATGAATCCCTTAAATTTTTGAAAAGGCGTTTGGTATAAGCCAAAAAACAAACAAACTAAATGTACTTCTGAGCTCAAATACTATTTCAGGAGTATTAAGTAGAATTTTATGGCGATTCTTTGCTTAGAATATATTAACCTTCTAACACTAATTTTAAGGGGTCATTTTTGTACTGTTTCTTAACTTCCTCACAAAACTATACTAAAACGGCAATTTAAAGTTAAAATGTTCTACGAATATTTTTATGCATCAAATTTTACTAGAGGTCTTCTAAGATCAAAATTTCTTGAAATGTATGCAAAACGGATTTTCGAAATTTCGGGCATTGAAATTTTTGAATTTCTTTAAATTTCGTTTGGTACAAGTCAAAAAAAAAATTCTACATGTACTTCTGAGCAAAAATACTATTTCAGATGTCTTTAGGAGAATTTTATGGCGATTCTTTTCTTATAATATATTAACCCTCTAACATTCATTTTAAGGGGTAATATGTTAACTTCCACACAAAAATATACTAAAACGGTACTTTAGAGGGTTAAAATGCCCGATGGAAATTTTCTGCATTAAATTTCAAAAAATCTTGCAATGTATGTTAAACGGGTTGTCGAACATTTTAACACATTAAACTGTAATTTTCCTATACTTTTGCGGGGAAGTTAAAAAGGACAAAAATTACCCATTAAACTTGGTGTAAGAGGGTTAATATATTCCAAGAAAATAATCGCCATACAATTCTACTGAATACATCTGTAAAACTTTTTTAGCTCAGAAGTACATTTAGTATATTTCTTTTGACTTATACCAAACGCCTTTTCAAAAAATTCAAAAACTTTAGTGGCCGATATTTAGGAACCCGAGCAAACTTTTCAAAACCCTTTGGCAGATTTGCACTACCTATAGTCTAGTTTCATTTGCGCGTTGCAACTATTGAGGCTGGTTTTTTTTTTTTGTTGCACAGTGTAATTGGTCTATAATATTTCGTTATATAAAACAAACTTTAAATACTGTCAAAAAATTGATTACACATTAGTTTTATATAAAAAGAAATTATTATGACACAGATCCCATATAAAGTAGACTCTCAAAAAATATTTAATTCTCGGTTAAGGGCATCAAAGATTTGGCACAACTGAGGATTAAGCATTTTCACTTGTTTTTCTATAACTTGATGGACGGATGGATGTATTTGAAAAATTATAAAAAAAAAAACTAAAAAGTTCATTGACAAATGCCTGTTTATAACTACTATCTTTTGGAATTAAGTTTCTTTTAAAATTAACTTTATTTGTAAAGTAATTGTAAAATACTTTATTCGATCTTTATCAATTTGATTAATTTTGCTAAGTATCCTCTATTGTTTTGTATGATTTTATTGTGTTGCTTCCGAAAAGAAAGCAAATTATCTTTGTAAAAATATCTTTAAAAAACAAACCAAAGACTGTTAAATGATAATGACCAGACTTAAGGACTTTCCCTTTTTTAAGTTTCCATAGTAAAAAAACAGGTGATTTTTACATGTCTTAAAAAAAATTACAAATTGAAGTTCATAGTGAAATTGAGCTGCAGCTGATTAATATTTTATCTATAATTTGAAAAGTTGAAAAGAAATATAACAGCTTTTTATGTGCTTTTCATTTAATTTAATTAATGTGTTAAAAAATGTGCATTTGAGCGATAATTTCAAATTCATACATGTACGTGTTTGTATTTATAAATTAATGTTAAAGATTTCTTATAAGTCTACATACATACAAACTATTTTATGGTTAATTTTTTTAAAATTGCGACAGATGTTTTAAGTAACGTAAAGGTACACAATGCTTTAAGCCTGACACATAGACATTGTTAAGTTAAAATTTTTCTTAAATAAAATAATGTTACTTGAAAAAAGTGAGTTAGAAATCAAACTAAAAAATTTGTTAATGAAATTTTTGCAGAAAACCAAGACATTTTTTGAAGTTCTAGTGTACTTAAACGCACGTAAGAAAGCATTTGAATACAAACGCGATCGGATGTTGCACACTGAAACAGAATGAAAATGTCTAGAAAATAAATTTGCAATTTCATACCCAAAGTGTATTATTTTCAGATCCATTATTACAACTCGACTCGGAATGACAAAATTCAACTTAATTACTTCTGTGATATGTATTATTTATTTATCCCAGAAATGGCAAATGTTGCTCCATAGAATGAAATTCTGTAGATAATTATATTAAAAAATGTGGTAAGCATTTGTTTACTTTAGATTTTCTTAGAAGAATTTTCTTGATGAGTCCCGTCTTGCGCCATATGACGTACTTGTGGCCATATGAGCTTTCGTTGTCGGTGCTTCGCTTCCACCCATCTTCTCCATGTTGCTCCCAGGCGTCCAACATTATGTCTTCCTTGGGGATTCTATTTTAGTCTGGCCTTTTCTATGTCTGAGATGGCTTTCCGAAGGCTGTGAACTTTCCATGTCCATGTTTACCGGCGAATATCATAAGATATTCGAGTTTTGTTGCTGCATGACAAGAGGGCTAGGTTTGAGATGCGATTGTGCCGAAATACTCTGTCGAGTTGGCGCTCACATTTATTTACCAACACTTCAATACCTCTGTGCTTTCGAGATGTTCAAATTCCTACCAATTTCTCCAAAAATGGCAGACTGATGCATTAATAATACACAGAAAAAATTAATTTTAATATTTGAATAGGCAAATCGCATGTTTGATAAAAAAAATTTTGAATTTCTCTGCAATGACGATTTTTGCGGTATTGATAAAAAAGTTTGTAGGTATAGTTATTGAATTTTTAGTCAACAACCAAGTTAATTGAGTTAATAAAAAGTTGGTGTTACCGCCACTTGTTATGCAGCTTTGTTATTCCTAAGTACATTTAATATCATTTATTTTTCTTTGTGTATCTATCGATAGTAATTGGCTATAGGAGTAAGATTTTTGCTATTGTCAGTCTGACTTCTTACTTGACATACGACTGAAAAAGTGATATTTTCAGGTGCACATTTAAGGAAGAGACAAAGAAGTTGTGCGTGTAAAGTCACTGAAGCTTGCTCCCATTTCATACTAAAAAAGTTTGTTTTAATTTTAACAAAAAAAAAAATGATTTATGTTAATCCTTATTTTGTTGGAATTTCAACATCAACAACTTTATATAAATAAAATTTTATTAATTAGAAAAACTTTTAAATAGCTGTTAATAATCTATTGAAACATGGTGCTTGACCCAATAACAGTTGGCGGGATTTGTTAAAATAAACTGTTGGAAATGTTGAATAAATCAAACAAAATGTTTATCGAATCTTTATTTATTAATAATGATGTGTTAAATTCCTAATTTTAAATTTTAGATAAAGACAGTAAAATTTATTATGGGGGGATAAGGTAGTTCCTATGCGCATTTCGCTAGTTGCTTAGGCCAGATCTTCAGGAAACCTTTTTCACAAGACTTTGGCTAAACTAAATATATTATACAAATAAAACTGTAAAGCGAATGGGAATAACAAATAGAAAAGAGTTGTAAAAATACTGTATTTAATTTGTTTTAAATATTATTTTTATTGAATAGGACGAAATATTTAATTATTTCATAATTAAATATGTTTTATTGAGTGCTATTTTGCACCTTAAATTTTATATTTAACAAACCGTGTTGGTTAAAATTTTCTTGAGATTCTTTTTTCTGTGTACATAAATCAATTATTAAATTAAGTTTTAGCTAAACGGATCACTTGCCATATAGACTATGATTGATTAAATGTTAAATCTCTGAAATTTGGAGACAATTTTAAAACGTGGAACAATTTAAACATTTACTAACGCAGTTTGGATGAATACAGCAGAGGCCCTAAAATAGAGCTTTGTGGTACACCTCTTGTCAAGACGAAACTATTCAATGTTCTTCTTCCATAAAAAACTGACTGTGATGTGTGTGTGTGGTTAAATATGACGATACTTCTTTGGTAGCTGTTATGAGATACTGGGACAATTTTTTAATTTAGAAGTAAGAATTTCAACAAATAGAATCTAGGAATTTATTTCTCATGTTGAGTTACATTTATTATACAAATTTTCATAATATTCGAATCTGTATTCTAAGTCAAATTACAATCCACAAAAGCTTTCATACTTTAATAGTAATATTCCTTCAATATTTTCCAGGAATATTTGAATATCATCATCAGGGAATGAGTAATTTAAATTTACATTGACCAGGATAAATGAGTAATAGCTCTTCACGTTTCAGCATCAAGTGTAGCACCAGTGTAGTTTTTGATGCTGAAACGTGAAGGGCTTTTACTCATTTATCCTGGTCAATGTAAATTTTAATTACTCATTCCCTGATGATGATATTCAAAGAATATCGAAATATTGGAAATAAATAAAGAAAATTCTTACATACAACAGACCTCGAGCTTAAGCATTTTAACTTAATATAATTTATTTTATTTATTTATTTATTTAATATTTGCAACAGGCATTGGTTAATCTACAAATCTACGATTTATCGCATCAATATCTACATCTTCAGCAGCAGAGTAGTAATCATATGTACCACCTACAACTCCAATGGTAAGAATTTCTTTCATTAACACTGTGTAGAAGGTTAAAACGAGAAGAAAGAAGGACCTCAGAGAAAGCACTTGACAGCCAAAGGCTTTTCGATGATGCGGCACTGATTGCTGTTATAAGGGGTGTGTTTAAGAAGCATAGAACTTTTCCTTAATAATCTAATGGCATTTAATATTTAAAACTAATCTATGGCATATGGCCTACTCACCTTATGAACGCCATCCTCTCTGTCCGATTTCGCCCCACTTTGTCGAGCATGGCCGGCCTTATTTCCTTTAAAAGTGCGTCGAATGATTAAATTGTGCTGGTTTACCAGCACAGAATAGAGATTCCTCCATAAGAAGTAGTCCAAAGGTGTCAAATCACACGAACGATGTGTTCAATTTCTTGAGATAATTTGGTCATTTAACATTTGGCTTAACAAAGTAATGGTTCAAAGCGTTGTGTAGCATGTTGCGCCGCCTTAATGATTTGCAATGAAACGATGAATAAAAAAATCGCCAATCATTTGCCTGTAGCGTTCGCATTCACGGTAATGTTTGCACCGGTTTCGGTTTTAAAAACAAATGGACCGCTGACGCTTTCGGAATGTAAACAATACCAAACACTGATTTTTTTCACGATGTTATGGAGTCTTATGACGATAATACTCTCTCCAAAAACGGCTGTTCTGCTTGTTAAGATACCGTTTAATACATATGGATGTAGGCTAAGATCTTTTCTTAAAACTTTCCAAATAGTGAAGGGGCGAAGAGCGAGTTGCTTAGAATGGCGTCGGATCGATGAACTCGAGCCTTCTGTCACTCTCACGACTACGTCGGTGATGGCTTCCCCTGTACGCCAGGGTCGATTTACATGAATATTTTGCAAAAGAGTTAATGGGGTTATGAATCGATTAATAGTATTAGAAAGTTTTAGCAGCTCAGATGGACGATTATGCGCACCGTAAGCTTGACGAAGTTTGGCGAACAGAAATCAGAGAAAAAAAATCTGAGTCCTTATAATGCCAACTTAAAATCAAGTGTACGCTAAGCACTGTTAGCCCTTATGTTTTTATTTATTTATTTTCCAATTTTGGAATAAAGGAATACAACAAGTCACTTAATAAATATTATTTCCCTGTTTTCCTTAGATATGTTTACAAACACACTTATATTTTAATGATCATGCAAATTTATATTTAATTTTAACGATCATGCAAATTATAAAAGATAACTTAACATTTTATCACCTGCTACCATCAGCACATACAAAAACCTTTTGAAAATATCTCCACAGAAATGCACAATCTGATAATTTTTAAATATATTAGCAGAATTTCAATAAAATAAAAGAAAAAATGAAAGTCACGATCCTTGTTAACACATAAAAAGTCATGGTGTCAATGTCAATGACTTGCAAAAATGCACAAAACTAAAATGATGATGCAAAAAAAAAAAAAAACGCGTGGGTTTCTAAAAAGAAAAATTAAGGAAAAAACTAGTAGAAAATGTTATTTGTTAAACAAGATAAACTACCAAAATAAATGCAATAAAAAGAAAGAAACGTCTAAAAGAAATCAATCATAAATACTCACAAATTACACTGCAGTTACCAGCAATAACAGCTGCATGGCTAATAAATGAAAAGTTATGATGAGTTTAAAAAAAAAAATATTTCACATTCATGTTTCAATATTATGAGGCAAATAAAAATGACTAGGAGTGCCACTATAAGTTAAATAGGAATCGATTGGGTTTTAAAAAGCCGTAAGTGCCCTATTCGGAAATTTAAAATGTCTACTAACTTTTTAAAGTTTTATTTGCATTTTATCAAAGACTTTTTTTAGTTGCAAAATTCAAAATTTTTTTAAAACTTTATTCAAGTAAAAATAAAAATAATATTTCTAAAGAAATCTCTTTAAAATTAAATCATTTAACACTTTTTTCAGTGAAATTCGATTAAGAGGAGGAAATTTGGTAAAAAAAAAACTCTATTTTGTTACCGAAAAAGAGTTTCGGTACTAAGTGACAGCTTAATTATCGATCAAAGCGATTGGAAGGGATCTAGAATTCCTAATATTGCTTCGTCTGCGGCAAATGAGACTGGCATGTTAAGAAGGTTAAAAAGAAATTTGTATTTATTTTATTTTATCTAATCTAAATAATGTTTTATGTGTATTTAGTTCCAATCCACTAGTGAGCCTTTAGATATTTGGTACTTTTTTATAAGTCGTCCCTTAGAGGGGAAAAATGAGGTAAATTCTGTACGTTTTAGAACAGACAAAACGCATTTAGTAGTGCCAAAAAATTGGCAATGCAAATTTTTATAACGACACATAATTTGTGTATTTTCTTCAATAAAACTATTTCGAAAATTTAGACGTTTAAGTGATAAAAAAGGGGAAAGGTTTTCAATTCGTTCAGCCCTGTATAGCTTTTTAATTTACAGGAGTTACACACATTTCGGTGCATTTAGTAACGAGTAAAAAGGCATCGTTCGACAATTAAGCTGACAACTCAAATCACCTTCAGCTCGTTCCTTTAAGCAAATTAGCTGCAACTCGTGTGTTTGGTACTTTTTAATGGATCAAAATTAGGTACATTTTGTCGACTGTTTAAGTGCTTTAAGCTAGTGACGTGATATATGCAATATAAATTTGATGAATGGACAAAAATAAATTTTTAAAAATTCGAACATTAAAAGGGCCAAACACATTTAAATTAATCATCTGTTGCATGTTTATTAATATGTTTTTATCGATAAACTTGTAATAACATCTTTGTTATCCCGAAATTTTTTACTTGCACACTTAGAAGTCTGAAGGTCAAGACCTCAGAGGATATGGAAACTCGGGTTGAAATCAAACTGACTGTTCTTTTCAATCCCTTAAGCCTGCCATACACGACATGTTTTTTATATCTAACTTGTCAAGTTAGAGCGTGCTTTAGTTTCTTTTGATACGCTATCAGACATCAGCTGTTTTCTTTATTATGATAATATTGGGCTTTTTTGGTAAAACACTTTACCTAAAATGAAAAAGATTATCCTACAAAATTTTGAAAATTCAAAAAATTTTATATGAAAAATTTTTCAACGCATGGTGAAGAAGGGATTGAAAAATAACCCCTACATGTTGAAATCTATGCTGTGAGAAAACAGGCATAACCGATATCGATGTATGTTCTTTTAGCTATTAAACTTGATATTTGGACCAGAGATTGGTCACTCGTCAAATCTAAACACTAAGACGGGATATTTAGAAATTCGAATGTTTAGGGGGTAAAAACGCAAAAATTCGGTAACCTTATATCTACAAAACTAAAAGAGATACAAAAAATGTATTAATTATCGTTGTTCTTTAGAAAAAAAATGCGAACAGAAGTCTGGTACTTTTTTGAAATTCGTCCCTCATAGGGAGTAAACGGGTAAATCCTAAATGTTGGTACTTTTTGACACCCTATCTATCGTTTGAACCAACATAGAAACAAAGTATATACCACATTCGAAACTTATCAAAAACATATGAATACAAATTTGGTACTTTTTCGAAATTCGAACATTTAAGGAATTGAAAATCGTAACTATTTTTGGTACTTTTTTTTACAAAACATTTTTCTCCATTCATTGACACATTCGTACTAAATTATGGGCTCCCACTACAACACTGAAAATTTAAATACTTTATGGGGGGTGGGGTGTAAATAATACCAAAAAGGGGAAATACGCAAAATTTGATATTTTTCTTTAGATTTTTGGTTATAAAACTGGAATTTTTTTAATGTTGGATCTTAAGACACAAAATTCAAGATGAAATGTCCTGGGTGGATAAGAGTCTATTAGAGGGAACTTTTTGGTAATTTTTATTTGTCCGAGTATAAAACTTAATAACACGATTCCTTAAGCTAAATACGGGAGTTTTCAAAAAGCGTTTGTGCCAGGTATGTGTTTCTAAAACTCCAGAACCGTTGTACCGATTGATACCAAACTTGGACAATGATTTAGTTTAGTTTAGAGCCAGGTTTTATTTGAGCTTAACGCCTATAGGTGGCGCTGTTGACGTGATATTTAAATTGATTTAAATTTATGTTACGTACGATTTGACTGAAATTCACAAAATTTTTGTATTTTCAAAACCGAAATGAGTTTCCTGATAAAATGTTGACACGGTAGACAGCGATGGGGTCAAGTTATTAACAAAATCCTCCAGTATTTCATTGTTTTTGGGAAAATCCCGAGCAGCGCCGGCATCTAACAGCTATTAAGAAACATTTTTTCTAAAGATCATTTACTGAATTGACCACAGTTTGGCAGCTATGGTCTAAAATTGGCGAAAGCGTGTTAGAGTGTTATAAATGTAGCTGTGCCGAATCCTTGATATGCTCCACCGACAGCTTGAATATTTCAGGAGTGAGCTAGGGTGAATTAAGTCCGATCTTCACGAAAGTGGACAGTGTGATTTCTACCGACAGACCGAATTTGATAACAACTTCATTATTGGTTACGGTTATACTCGTACTAAACTGTTTTTGAGAGACGAAGAGTGGGTTTTATACGGTGCCTATGGTAAATTATAGATCGATCCTTACTAAATTTTGGTATGATTTTTAGTCATACAAAACAATTTTGTGCGAAATCCTATATCAATATCTGCAATCCACCACTAATATTTATGATAGTTTTTGTAATATAAACAACTTTGGTGTCTAAAAAAAACAATACGAAATGTATTAAAATTTCGTTTTGTTCGATTGTGATCATAGTATTTATTATAAGTACCACAGTACCTCAATTCTGTAACTTTTTTAATTTAACTACCGATATCGTTAAGTAACGAGAAATCTCGGTTACTTTAACGAATTTGTTATTCTGTATTTTAAATAAACGATTTTTTTTGGTTTAGAAATATTGACAACAAATATCGGTAAAATATAAGAACGTCAAAGTTGAAATTTTTTGAAATTAACAAAAAATATAAAATAAATTTGCTTGTAAGAAATTTATTTTAACCAAACATGAATGAAAATGTTTAAATATTGCTTATATTTCTTAACAAATATGTTTGTTTATAATCTTTTTATGCATAGGGAAAAATTTCGAGGTGCCTACCCACTCTAGCACAACATTCTGCTCTTACTTTTTATACCCACAGAACTGTGTATGAAGAGGGTATTATGTGTTTGTGCAAATGTGTGTAACACATTTTAAAAAAGGTTCTTGACCCACCTTTTAGTGTACCGATTGACACAGAATCAATTTTAGAATCCATCTAACGAGGTTCCTCCTTCTATCAGGCTGGCTGGTTGTCTGTATAATATAACCTTGTGCGCAAATTACAGGTCGCGATTTTGGAAATAATTTGATCAAACTTGGCATATGTGCGTTTATTGTCACAAGCGGAGAAGCGGTTATTTATTTTTCATAAAAATAAAAACAAAAATAATAATTTTGATAGACAAACCGAATTACATATGTATAAGTTGACAAGTCAGATGTTAAGAATGTTTCGAGTAAAGCTGCCTTTGAATAAGTCGGTGTTGTGAAATTAAAAGTATGTATGTACTTCCTAGCGCATGAAAAGTGTTTATCTTCTTACAGTACAAATTCGTTTTTGACCATTATGACTTGCTAGGGACTAACTCGAAAACAAAGTTTTACAAATCTATAGTGAAAACGTTTGCAAATTTCTTAACTACAAATTCACTTTGCGTACAGCTCATGCAGAAAATACACGATCATTGAAATTCAAAAAAATGCCACAAAAATTAATAAACTCTTTTTTAATGATAATGAACAAATTGATGGCTGCAAGTTAAAACCAAAATAAAGAAATTTATGGGAAAACACACACACACACACACACATTCACAAAAACAATAACAACTCTCTAGAGGAGCTATTGAAGTTAAATAAGCAATAACTAATTTCTTTAAAAGACATACGATGTAAACAAATCAACCATGAGATACGATAATAAAACCATGATGTATAAATTAAAAATAAAATACAACAGCAACAAGCAGCGCTGTCAGGTTTTTGGGGATTTATCCCCAAAAAAATCCCCAAATCGACTTTGACTTACAATAACTTCTGTTCTAATATTTGAATATTTTTTAATTTTGGACTTTTTTAATTCTTTAATATCTGCTTTACAAAAATATTCCAGAAACCTATTTTTTTTTCTTGAAATTAAAATTTTTGTATTATAAATTCTATTGTTATATCGAACAGATTTTTTTTAGCAGAAAGATGACACAAGTAACGCTCTATACCACAAAAGTCTTTAACTCTGCTTCAAGTTTTGTAAGACAATCTAATAAAGAAAATGTTCAGAATTTGAAATTGACTAAATTTGCGAATATTCGACTTTTATCAAAGAAGTTATAAGGAGTTAAAGTAGATTTTGGGGATTTTTTTGGGGATAAATCCCCAAAAACCTGACAGCGCTGGCAACAAGTAACAAAAAACAAATATTGGCCAAGCAAAAAATACCAGAGAAAAACAATAAAAAAGTTAATTTAAGTGTCATTACCACAATTGGCAGGAAAATATGTTAAGCCAAACAAAAGTTTAAGTTACAAACAAAAAAAAAACTAGAAAAAAAGTGAAAAAAAAACAATTAAATCAAGCAAAAGTGTTTTAGCTAAAAGATTTATGATCATTACAAGTTAACAACAATAGAGCCAAAAAAAGAAACAAAAAAAAAAAATAAACAGAAACAGGCGGACAGACAGATAGTCTGTCAGTCAGTAAAATTAAGGTAAATAAACAACAGTAGCTTTTGTAAACAACCAAAAACAACAAAACTTTGTTTACCAACTTAAACCCCAACTTCAACAGGCTAAATAAATGTTGGCTTTAATGTTGCAACTTGCCAGCCAATTGTTTGCTTACAACCTCTTGGTTTATCGAGCATTAGACATGTTGTTGTTTAAGGTTGAAGCCAAGCTTGAAAGAGTAAATCGAATGCGTTTGAAGTCTTGCTTTTTGGCCAAACAAATCAAAACAAAACCAATGAAAGACAGAATGAAGAAAAGAAAGAAAAACGAATTGAAACAGTTTTCAACAAAAACAATAATCACACACTAAAGAAATGCTTAGAAAACTTATGAATGGGGTGTATAAAAGTATAGACAACAAACCAACAAGGCATTAGTATTATAGAAGAATTTAAATTGTAAGCACTACCAAGGTTTTAATAAAAAAATGTTCACAAGAAAACTATCTTAGAAATAAAAAAAAATATTAAAAAACAAAAAACACCAAATATAGTGCTTACGAATAATTGAACTAAAGAAAAAAGGATACACTTTAACCCAAAGCCAAAACCCAAAGGATTATTAAACCAAACTGATCAAGTGCAAACTACAAAGAACAAAAATTAAACAAGTCGAAAAAAAAACAACAACAACAACAAAAATAATAAACAAAGTGCAAAGCAAAACGAACAAAAAGTGCTAAAATTCTCTAGCTAAAATGTGGCCAAAAAAGACTTTAACTATTTCGCAACTTTTAATAATAGTGTTTATATCCTTAAGTGTTACGACTTCGACGATAAGTGCCAGCACGGAAAATATATCCTCTCCTGCATCAGTCGCAACAACATCCTTACAAAATGCTGGCACACGCACCGTGTTACGCATCTATGATGAGTGTACACGTGCTGAGGGTGGTTTTGTGTCATGTTTAAAGAAAAAAGCCATTTCCTTTATTGATCGGATCTCGTATATCGATGCCATAACTGTGGCCGATGGCATTAAAGTTGTACGCCTGCCGGGAACTTTAGTAAACGATTTACCACCAATGCGTCCGATGTTCAGTGAAAATGAAGTGGAATCGTCGATATCGCGCTCTGGTGAAGATCGTGATACGAAATTATCGAATATGTTGGTGGAACGCTTGAGTAATTTCTTTAATGGTCATACGTTGCAAGTGAGTTTTCCGAAATTGTCGTCAGAGGAAATTGGCCGGGGATTGGAGGAAGGTATGTAGTGAATTAAGAATGGAGAATTATATAATACATTTCGATAAATATGCAATGAGAAAAAAAATGTGTTGTTTTTATATTAACAATGTGTTAAAAGTGATTTTTTTTTTTAACAATTCTAACTGGATGCGAAATATTCTATCAAAACTTTTTAGTAATAATACAGTTTCAAGTTATCAAAATTTTCTAAAAAAAACTTATACGAAAAAGTACAATCTTTGTGCTGACTCTCATATAGAGACTGCGAGCAAATTAACCCTAAGAAAAATCGCCAAAAATTATAAACGAAAAATTGCCCGAACAAAAATCGCCCAACGTAAACGAAAAATGGCACGAAAAAAAGGGAAATTTTATTCATAAACTGTAAAAAAGACCTACAAAATAATGCAAAATTATATTTTCCAATTTTTATTTAATAATTCTAACAAAGTAGATTTAAACATGCATACATTTTTTAGCTGAGGTCATATAGCCGAAACTTAAAACCTCCAATTCGAAAATCCCTAATTTTTAAATCAAGAATCGCCAAATAAAACTTGTCTACATAGCCGGCCTATGAACGAGCCCAAGAAAATGCTCCTCTACACTTATAAAATTATTACAGTTACTGATTGTGGGTTATTAAATTCGTTTTCCGTACTGTTAAAATTGAATAAAAATATAGTTATTTTACGAATAATTTTATTGTTCAACATTTGTGTTTGTTATTCAAAAAACAAACTACCAAAAAATAATGTTTTTCCATTTTTATTTTGCTATTTAGTTTGATTTTTTTCGGTTAAAATATATTTTTTAAAAGTAAAAACTATTCAATTTTACGGAATATGCTGTTTAATAAATAAAAAAATTAAAAATGAATGTACAAATCATTTGTATTAAATGAAATGTAAATGATCCGTTTTTTAAATGAATTTTAAGTTGTTTCAAATGAATTTTCGTTTGAATTTAACTACATAATTTTTTGAGTGTATGATAAAACAAACATCGGCTTCGCTAATTAAAGCTTCTCTGCAAAGACGGGCCAGAGAAGCTTAAGTAAGCAAAGCCAGAGTTTGTTAGATGTACCATAGCAGAGAATACACTATGCGACGGGCCGAAAGCCGGCTATGCAGGCTATCTTTAGTAAGCGATTCGAGATTTTTGAACTCGTTAATAAATATTAATAAAATTCCAAATTGTAAAAATTCCTTCCTTCAGTAAAAATAATTTAATGAAAATTAAATTTGATGAACTCAAGCCTAAATAAAAATATCAAAATTAAAATTAACA
Source organism: Pollenia labialis (assembly GCA_949318255.1). Classification (NCBI taxonomy): domain Eukaryota; kingdom Metazoa; phylum Arthropoda; class Insecta; order Diptera; family Polleniidae; genus Pollenia; species Pollenia labialis. Next base: position 132,969,605 of record OX439139.1, read on the forward strand.
GTTAATCTAAAAATCACAATTGTTTTTAAATGAATAATAACATTTCAATTACTGAAAATATGAGTTGTTTTCCTGGATCGAATTTTTTGCAACCTCATGGAAAAACTTGTAAAAATGAAAAAATCGCCCAAAAATTTTCTAAACCATGGTGAAATTAAATTATTACCCCAACATAAAAAAAATCGCCCAAAAAAGTTAACAGTTCTTAAGCAAAACCATCCAAAATCAAAATGTTCATGGAAGATTTTTGGGCGATTTTTCATACATTGATTTGGGCGATTTTGCTCCGGTTACTCTTGTTGGCAGTCAGATAGACATACTATGGTTCAGTATACAAAAGGTTTTCTAATCCTTTTAATTTTTCTTGTTTTTCTTAAATGTTAAGTTTATTTATATTTGAGCCCACAGTAACAAACTTTTGGGGCCAAATTACGGAATTCGATATCGATAGAAAATCCCATTTAAATTGTATTGTAATTTCGATCGATATCAAATGCCTTAATTTGGCCTCTGAGTTCTATTTTAATTTTCGCTTCTAAATGTAGTTTTATCGAAGCCGGATATTTTTGTATGGCTCTATAAGTATGCAGTGCTTTTGGATCTAAAAATTTATTTGATATTAGAGTTAAAAATCCAAAACATGGATTTGCATATAGCGATGAAGAGTGGTTTAAGTTTAAAACATTAATGGTAAAGAGAGTAAGCATTATTAACTAATAATAGAAACCTAAAATCATTAGTATCGTGGTTATTTTGTTGAACCGTTCTATGGTTTTTAATCCAAATTTTGATATTTTAATTAGGCTTAAGCTCATCAATGTATAAAAAGCTGTAACGTAAACTAAAAATGCCCCAACAAATAAAAATGAAAATTATATTCAAAAATGGTGAAAACATGGACAAAAAATAATGTAAAATTTTATTTTAAAATTTTTAATTAAAAGTTCATACAAAGTAGATTTAATATATGCATACTTATTTGGGTTAGGGTCATATACCCGAAACTCAAAACATCCAATTCGAAAATCCCGTATTTCAAAATCAAGAATTGCCAACTAAAACATCTCTACATATTAAGAAAAATTTGCAAATCCCAGTCACTTTATAAGCTGTTAAATCGCAGATGAAACGATATACATTTAAACGGATATCACAGACATAGTAGATGCTATAATGCTAATGCAACTAATGCAAAAAACCAGTAAGAGGGTATAGTGTGTTTAGACTGATATTTTTATACCCTACACAAACATTTATGGGTATTTCCAGCGAAAAGTCCAATTTTTGTAACGTAACAAACGCCAGCAAGCAAATAAGCTTGTATTTGGACCCGTGTTGCCGTTTACAGCAAAATATAAAAATCTAAATTTTTTTGAGAAACTTGCTGGTGTAACGTTACAAAAAGGAGACTTGTCGCTTTAAATGCCCAGATACAGACAAATATTTTTAAACATATCTGTGACCGATGGGCAATCATGGAACAGGCAAAACCCAGTTATGCCATTAGGTTAAATTTCATTTAAGAGTCCTTTGTGCCAAATAGTGTTTAGATATCAGTAGTTATATGATATTTTTCATCCTAAAGCAGTTTTTGAGAGGGGGCTTATATGAGACCTATTATGGATCTACCAGTACAAAATTACAATGACATAGAAACTGTTATAAAGACTACCGTTGCAAAATTTTGTATTAATACCAAGATTTTTAAGGAAGTTATGGCTCTTAAAGCAATTTTTGGGAGTGGTATTTGTATAGTAATTAGTAGGGATCAGATTTTAATGCACTAAAAATTCGAAAATATATTAAACTTGAACATTTTCAAAAAAACACTTTTAATTTTATAAAACAAAAAAAAAAAAAATTCAGTCAATTTATATTGTACAAAGGTACAATTTTATTTTAAAACATAAATTAAATTACTAATTTAAACGTTTGTTTGCACATTAAAATTTTTTTTAATATATTTCAACATCTTTTTCCAGGCCATATTTCCAACGTCGAATTAAAATTAACGTCTATTTTCTGTAATCCAAAATTTGTTTCCTTATAACTTTTTATTTTTCATCAATCGAAGAAGTAACAATTAGTACCTTCCTCTAATAATTTAACCCTTTATATGTTGTATATTTTTGTATATTTAAGGCCACCGAATTTAAAAGAAAGTTTTTTAACTAAGCGATTTAGGCATGTAGACATTAAATTAAACAGTAAAATGTGGGTTAATTTTTTTTTTCTTTTAACAAGTTCAACCAGACTGGAATATTAAACTTTGCCTTACTTTAATATGACCAAATAGTTTTTCTTACAAAAGGTTTTAGCATTCTTCAAGTTTATGCAAGTGCTCCGGATATATGTGAATTTTATTTTCTCGTAAAATCATCTCATGACAAAGAAACCATGTTGGAAAAAAGTCACATAAATAGCAAGAAAAGCAAATTTTATGACATCTGAACATGAAATAGTTGTGGGAAAATAAACAATTGTTTCTTTATTTTCCAATATTCCAGAGTATTGCGATTAAATGTACATACAAACACATATTAAATATATTTTGTATTGAGCTTAGAAATAAAAGTAATTTTATGGATAACAATTTCGAGTGCTTCATATTGGTTAAGAAGAATTCTATAAAAGAAAAGGGAAGAACAAATACGCAATAACACAAGTAAATAATGTTCACTTGTACTTCTTAAAATCGATTTTATTTATACATTTTGTTTTTGCTTAGGAGAAAAACCATGACTCTGAATTTTGTAGGCGAAGGATTTTTCTGCCTCTTTTTTCGAAGTCATGCCTTTGCCTACAACCAAAATAGTTATTCTGAAAGTTCAGTAAATTTAGAGATTTTTAGACGTACAAATGCACAAATGAAATCAGTAAAAATTGCATTAATATTGATTCGAACACTTAAGGAATAGAGATAATCCAATAGATCGCATCCAGCAACAAATCCGAAATCACGATTTTGTACTAAAAAATATTATGAGATTATTATCATGGAAGTAACAAAACGCCTTTTTGCCGATACGATACCGATATTCAAAATAAAATATTGCCGATACCGATAGAAATATTGGATTTTAATTCAAGTTAAAGTTAACAAAAGTCAAGTAGAGTGATTTTTTTTGTTAAACAAAATTATGGTGTAAGTAATTATTAGGGATGAGATTTTCGTGCACTAAAAAATCGAAAATTAAAACTCCAAAATATGTATTAAAAAAAATATGCACTAAAAACTATTTAATACAAAAAAAAAATTAAAAAAAATTCTATTGTTGCTTCTATTCCATTGTTATTCATAAAACTTAATTTAAATAACTACATAAAAAATTTTAATTGTTCACGGAAAAAATTATTAGTAGTTTTTTTTTATCAATTAAAAAGTTATTTAAAAAGTATTTAAACTTAATTAATGTAATAATTGAATAAATTATTTTTGTTTGTTGAACGAAAATTAATAATTTAATTGATATTTTAGTTGTTTTGAAATAAATTTTGAATAATAATAATCAAATAACAAAAAATTATTTCGTTTAAAATAATTTAAACTTGTAAAAATGTTGTTGGAAATTGTCAAAATCAATCAACACATTGTTTGAAACGGCAAAGTTTTTTGATCATTTTTTTAATTAAAATTAAAAATATCATTAATTGAATTAAAAAAAAACATTTTAAATATTAAATTTTGATCAATGTAATCATTTTAGTAATGGGTTCAAAATCAACAAATGGGTTGCTTGATTCTATGAATTTGTTATAAAATCGGTGATAGAGACAGTTTTTAATTTTTTCTATGTTGTTTGCACAATCAAATAAATAATTTTTTATATCATCAAAAGTAAACCTTTGTCGGTTAAAAAGTCAACCGAAGTTGAAGCATACTCGAAGGATGCCAATTCATTTGGAGAATTTTAATTTTCAAATGCAGATCCCACTTTTGATTCTAGAACAAAATTAGTTGAAATTTGTCTTATTGTTTGAAATCCCATGTTTTTGCAAAACGTTTTGGATTTTTTTTAATTTGTCGGGCAAATCTTCCTGCCACACTGTTTCTTGCATGAAATCAATAAAACAATATTATCGAAATGGCTTAAAATTGCCTCTGCAACTCGATGTAACCCATGTGCCTAGCAAGTAACATGTAACAGTTGAAAATTGAAATTTTTATTCCAATAGTACAACTAATTGCAATTAGTTGCCATTAGCAAAAAAAATTGGTTTACCTTTACAATTAGAAATCTAATTGACTTCTGCAAATGCAATTAGATATTCAATTAGCTCGAATTACAATAAATTAAATATCCTAATTGAATATCTAATTGCATTAGCAGAAGTCAGTTAGATTTCTAATTGTAAAGGTAAACCAATTTTTGTTGCTAATGACAGCTAATTGCAATTAGTTTTACCATTGGAATTAAAAATTTCAATTATCTAATGGGAATTAGTTGAACTAATTCTAATTGTTTGATGAATTAGAGAATTTCACAAAAAAAGGTTAATTAGCAATCATTAGCATTATCTAATCATTACTTAACATGTATGGATTGAAGTCAATTGTTTTTGAAATATTCGACAATTGTATCGAGGGTTAAGATTATGGGACTATTCCCCATCTCCGTTGATTCATTTATTATATGAAACTATTTCATTATTCTGTTTTGATTTTATGTACTGCTTTTTAATGTGATATTTGTCTTAGTTTTTATGCAAAAAATTAGCATAGAAAAAAAAAGTTATTGTTCAAAAATTTTCCAAAAAAACAATATAAAAAGTAGCGTCGTATCGGCAGCAAAATATTGCTGATACTGATATATCGAGAAATTTTAAGTATCGCCGATACATCGGTATCGCTATTCGTTAAACCCCTAAGCATATTAGATCATATTTCGGAATTTTTCCTCACTTCGGTTAATATTTTTATAAAAGATACTCTTCGTGAATTAGCTATAACTGCCATAATTATATCAGAAATGTCAAAACCACTTGACAAAGCGTTGCACCTTTACCAATTAACACTAAAAATGTTATATCGCCAGTATGCATAATTTCTATGAAAGCTTGGAATTCAATACGGGGTTTTTTTATTAATAGAATTTAAATGAACCGCCTTATTTACAGTATAAAACACTAATAGTGTAAGGCATCGGGACCGCACCGATTTTTTTAGTTTTAACCATAGAATGCATAACCTGGTACCCGTGTGTCCTCTAGCAACTTTTAACGTTTCTAACTGCAAAACCAATACTAATGAAGTATTAAAACTTCGGATCTAGGAAATTCAAGTCATTTTGAGTCGTTTTATTGACCATTTTTAAAATTCGGTTCAGCGGCTCCATAACCAAAGATGACACCTTTTCAAACGCAAAACCGGGCTTCCCGTGTACCCAATAGTTTTTATATGAAAAAAATTAGCGAGTAAAGAGCTCTTTTAAGATTTTTTTTATTAAATATATTAAATAATTTCATTAACATTTAAATATTTTTAGTAAACAGTCCTTAAGTCATACGTTTGTATGTTATTTTTTTGTTATCAGTTCTACGGAGAGGAAAATTTAGGGCTCGTCATTTATAGTTTTTGGCATCATTTTTTGTTGTTATAATTAAAAAAGAATTTTATTAAATACATTTAACTATTTAATTAATTTGTTTATATGTTTATTGAAAGGTATTTAAAATTAATTTTTTTTCTTGAAAGCTGAAAATTATTAAAAATTACAATGGAGTACACGGGTACCCTGGTTATTCGTTTGTGTGGTATTTTTTGGTAATGCATTCTGAGGTTAAAAGAAAATTCGTGTTATTTGTCCAATTCACAAGCTTGCATTGCATTGCCATCGTATCCGTTGCCTAATCGTCTAACTATACAGTGTTGAACTTTTGATGTTTTTTATTTTCATCCAAAATTGTGGTAAGTCAAACACTCTGGGATTAGAAATTCCTTCTTTTGATATTTCATGTATCCATCAAGTCTCCTTTATATTCCCTTCCAGGAAAATTCGTTTTGGAATCTTGTTCTAATGTACGAGTACCATTTTTCCTTAGCAGTAGCAACAAAAGAGGGAAAATATAAACTTAAAAACAGAAATACAACTGAAAGTTAAAAAACAAGGATGGTGGATTATTTTATGGTTGATTTTTATATCTGTTTGCAGACATTTATTTTGTTTATTTTATGCAATTTAAAGTAAATCTGTTAAGTTATTACTTTATTTTTTTAAATTAAATTTCTTTCACATAAGTTTTGCTATTATTTTCTCATAAAACAGTTACTCTTTCGGATGTATTACATTATCGATTTTGATTTTAATACATACCTAATTGGCCTTAAAACCTTGAAATATTTATGTATTTCAAGTACAATGTTCTTTATATAGACATGAGTAATAATAGATGTAGTTGTGTTATTAAATAACTGCGAAATATAAAATTATTTCCGTAGTGATATTTGCGTATGGATGTGTGTACATATTCGTAAGAATGTGTAATTATTACATGATGAAGCTAGTTCTATGTGAAAAAGCATAGAATTGCAACTGAATTAATAATTAAAATGTAATTAACGGCAAATTAAGGTCTAAATGTATGGTGTTTATTGTTATTAGGACTTACCGAAATTGATGTTGGAGACGATGAACGAAGATGATTTTCAAAACAGGTTTATTAGAAATATCGTACACTGAAAGAAATAGTTTGAATTGTTGCAGAGGTAATTTATCTTTTTTTCTATTTCAAAAATATCTATTTGCACAACAAACGTGTTGCTTCAATATCGCCATCTATATTTTATTTCCACTCTGCATATCGTCAGCTCATTACTGTTTTGCCAAAAATGCAAAAAAGTCGTAGTGGAGAAAAACAACAATTAAGGTTTACATGAAGATTGAAATTTATTTTCTTGTTAACATTTTGTTTGCTTTCGCTTTAACTACTTGTTTTCTAACGACAATGAGGCAAAGCAAGAGTGAAATTTATTTCGTACGTTTTTGCTGCAATTGTCAAGCAATGGCATTTAGAGCAAAACAATACTTAAACAACTTTAAAATAGTTGATATGTAGCAAAAGTTATGCTCGGGAACCATATAAAATTTTGTGATACAGTTTTTGGATTCAGAAAGCGGGATACCCAATGTATACATAAGTATATATCCCAAATTTAACTTAATTTTTTTTTATTAAAATGGTTGATAGGTCAAACCAATAATGAGTTTACGAAATGTTAAGTCAAACCGAGTTTTGATTAAAGATATATTCTAGTCCAAACTGTAAAATTGTATGATGTCCTCGCGGCTCACTCTCTGTTCATGGAATGGGTGTACATGTAGTTGGCGTGGCATCCACACAAATATCAATCTCCTGAAAATTTATATAAAACACAAACACACTCTTGAACATTAATCTGCAGACACTGTGGTAAGGCCCTTCAAAAATTTTTTAAATTTTTTGGCGATTGCTTGTTTGGCGATGATTACGCGATCTTTCTCAAGGAATACGAATCGCTAACCATCGCCTACGCCATACAACTAGGCGATGAATATGCGAGCGCACACAAGTAGCGGCAATCATTAGTGTTTTTTATAACTTTCTATAGATTTTTTTTTTATCTTTTTTTTTGTGAAGGTAACGGGAAAATAAATATTTGGTTTCAAGGGAATCGCGGTACACGATTTTTACGCGAATAGCGGTACACGAATCGCGTGGTTGACACATGCGAACGTTTTCGCGATTCCCCAGAGGATCGCATTTAGCTTCCACGCGATGCATCGCAGCGGTGTTAGACAACTTGCCGGCGATTCGCGGGCGATTATTCGACGATGGAAATTGTTTGCAGGGGGTATCATATCGCACATCTAGTTTAAAAGTGACTTGACTCAAAATTTTAATTTTTAGGACTTGTATGCTTAAGCAAGGCACAATACACTTGTTTATCTTTTAAAAAATATCAGTGTATTTTGTTAACAGTTGCTTAAAAACAATTAAGTCCATCTTAATGTTTTAATTGGTGTAAAGATTTAATTCATAAAAGTGACTTATTTTAAGTTGTGTGCTAGTAGATCCCTCCCTACTGCTTAGTGCTAAATAGTCTTAATTCGAATTGTGACACTTTTGATAAAATAAATCTTTGTTGGAGTTTATATCAGAAAGACTTGTGTCAGTTTAGAATTTGGCAAAAGTGCCTCAAAACTTGAAAAGAATTCAGCTAAAGTGACATAACTTGGGCAAATACTACATTAACAAAAATCTATTCTAATCTGTATGCATTTTCTACCAAACGGTTCAAGGTTTTCTTTTTTCTAGTTTTTTTTTTTGCCAAAAAAAACAGTTTTTTTCGATTTCTGAAACATTAAGATTTTTGGGTTGTCACTTTTGCACTTAGTGTGCGATATGGTCGATAATGACGGACAATATTTTTTTTGAATGCTTATTATGTTGCATATATTATTAAATGTTTTGTTTACGAAAATGTAATTTGTGTCAGTTTAGGACGTTACTATTATGGTTGTCGTTGTCGCAAACGACTATGGGCTAATAAATCAGAGCAAGTTAAACTCGCTTTTTGGTTTAAAATGTGTTAAAACCAATAAATCTATAAATCAGTAAACATCTTGAAACGCATTAAATTTGGCCATATGAATTTGACAACATTTATCGTAGTACTGCCACATGTACATGGGCCACTAATTTACAGCTGTTAAGCTTAAACTGCATATAAATTTTAGTTTAGTTTAACTAACTTGCGTTTAAGCATTCACTGATTTTTTTTTAGCCATAAGTCGCATTGCTTTAGAAGATTAAATAACACAGGTTGTGTATTACGTAAATCTACTTAAAAAAACCATACAGTCGTTCAGGACAACGACAACCGTTATAAGACAACACCCCTTTAAAGATTTAAAATTTTTTTAAATTAGTTTTCGACTTAGACGATAATTGACTTGTATAAACTTTTTACTTTAACATAAATGAGATGGCATAATGATTCCTTTGAAGTTATTTGATATAAATAATATAAATAAAATGGGGATTTGTTAAAAAGTTTTTTTTTTAAAGTTCCTCTTTATACAGCGGGTCTTTCTACAATATCTGCTTTAACTACCTTTAAGAAACAAAACTTTTAAAAAAAATTGTATGTTCTGAGTTTTCGTGCCTGTTCATATAATTCATATAATCTATTGTGTGGAAGAAGGAAAAAATTATACGGTCTCCGTTTTTGTTACAATTAAATGTAAAAAAGTACCAAAATGCTCTTGCTATTCAGAAAATTCTAAGGCAAAGAAGTTTAGAAAGCTAGGCGAGGGTACTTTTCTTCCAGGCTAAGTACTCAAATTGCTACCTGTGGTTGTTGTTCACACACTTAGGGGCGTTTGGTAAAAGCAGAGTTTATCACCCAAGTAGATAAAATTGGCCATGAAGTAGGCCGTAAGATAGCAAGCCATGTAATTATTTTTCACTCTGATCGATAAAGTGTAAATACAGGACCTTTGTATGGGAACCTGAAACAAATAGCTGACCAATATGGTCCGTTTTCATATTATACTCTTTCGTATAGGGGCTTTTGCCCTAAACACAAATGCCGTTGAAGCTAAACTTTCTGTGGTTTCGTGATCTATTCCCAGTACGTCAAAAAGTGAAGATTTAATTCATTCCTTATTTGTTAGTTGAAGTTGAAATTTTTCTGGTACATACCTAAAAGTAGAAAAAATAAAAATTTGTATTTGTTAAGGACATATTTCTGAATAGTTTCAGTGTAATAATATTGTAATTATATATATGTACATAGTCCACAAAATTTTGTCAAGAACTACAATTACAAATAATTAAAATTTATTTATTATTTGCCCTATCCCTTGATAATGAAAAAGAGAAATAGAAAAATTGATATATTGTTGTAGTGCTGTAGTGCTGTCTATGCATAAAATTCTATTAACTATATTAATTATTTTTATAATTAGATTCTAATGACAAATTTATTAAACCAAGTGGGGTAACGTACTTAAAAAGAATTTACTTAAGGATGTAAATAGTAACAGATAAGGATAAGGAGTCGTAAACTAAAATTATGGTTTATAAGGCGTTTGCTAAGCAAAGAATTTTAAAAGTATTAAATCTTAAACATATTATTAAAAAGATAATTTATTTAACACAAGATTGCAAATCATATTTTCAGAAATTTTAAACTCCCTATAGGGAAGCCAATTGACACCAAACTTGTCCCGTGATAGGTCTTTGGTGGTAGAAACCGGTTCTAGTTCTAACACTTTGTGTGAATAAGACCTTTTACTTTTACATGGGGTTGTCATTGGAGGAGGTCAATTGACACCATTTGACCAGTCACACATCTATTCTCAATGAACGTGCTTAGTGTCAGTTACTACAATGTAGTATTAAGTCCCAAAAAATTTGGCACAATACCGGTGAGGACTGTACTGTAATTCATTACTTTTTCTACCATTTTGTTCTTCATATACACTGTTGCCAGAAGTGCAGATTTATCTAAATTTTGCAGATTTTTTCGTTGTCAAAATAGCAAAGTGAGATTTGCAGATTTTTATCTGCCAAATTGCAGGTTTTTTAAATTAATTGCGACTTCTGAAATTTACAATAAATAAATGCATTAATTATTTTAAATACGATATATAAACAATGTATTTGGATATACATTTTTATGTTTTATGTAAAAAATTGTAAATGTCGTTTTTAAAAGTTGTGATGAATTTCGAGCAATTTTTAATTTCATTTCTGAATAAGTCTTTATTTTTTGTTCAAAAATTGATCTAACAAGAATATACAAAGAAAGTAAGTGAAAAATGTATTAAAAATAATTTTTAAAAGATACAGAAAACGATGTTATCGGATTTGAATCGTTTCGCTTTAAAAATAGTTTTCCAACAAATACCTGATCGTTTATATACATATATAATGTTTTTCTTTTGTATATACAAAATTTTTATTTTAATATACCAAAATGTTAAATACACCTTTTAGTTTGTTGTATGAATTCGAAAATAAAAAAAATCAATCCCAAAATAAAGTATTTTAATTTCCCAGATTTTTTTTGCAGATTTTTACATTTTTCAGATTTTCGAGATTTTTTAGACCAATTTTGCAGACTTTTTATATAAATTTTCTGGCAACAGTGTTCATATACCAGTTAAATGATTGGTTCTTCTTTTACTGTTCATGAGTTGCATCTTTTTGAACTTGTTCTATTTTCACAAATCCCAGGAGTAGTCTGTTGGAACAATTGAGACCAATTTCCCGCAGGGTCTCTTTAAAAGTAATAATATCTACCCAGTTGCGGTAGTCTCATAACATTAGAAGTTATTGAGGATATACTCTAGGGAATAAAATATGAAAAAGTTATGCCAAAATCTTCCACAGTTTTTCCGTACCTGCGGTTAAAATTTTGCGATTTTCGTGAAAAACTCATTTGTTGGCAATATTTTTGTGAATGAGACCAATTTCGTTATTGTTATGAATTTTAAGTAAAACTTATTCAAAATATTATAGTCCAGCTAATTTTAATATATACTTTGAAGGTTTTGCTAAAATTGGAAGACATACACCTAAAAATAATGAAGGTCAAAGTTCAAATTTTGACATTTTTGGAATTTCTAATGCTGAATATTTTTGGGACGATTTTTATAAAACTGGAGAAAATAAACGAAACAAAACAATGCAAAAATTAAGATAAGCCCTTATATGCACTTGGGGCCAAAATAACCACAAACTTTTAAAAATCTGTAAATTTGAATGGTGTTTCAACTTATTTGATGTACACATGATGCTGTCGATAATTACAGAGTTTAATGCTAGACCACAAATATTTTAAAAATATTGCGAATCCTTTTTTTATTGGATCGATTTAAATACAAGTAAGAGTGCTATATTCGGCTATGCCGAATCTTATATACCCTTCACTATGGTTGGGAAAGAACAGAAGTTTTAATACATTTATATCTAAATATATGTATGTATATTCATATAGTATTTATCGCATTATTGCATTTAATTAATTGCACACGCTTGCGTGCTATTAAATATATTAAAAGACAAATTTACTTATAAAAATAAAAAAAGTGTAATTTTTGGGATTTCACTATTTTGGTTATAACTCAGCTTTTTTTAAACCGATTTGACAGATTTTTATACCAACGTCTTTGAGAAAAAATTTACTTTAGAACTCGAAAAGATCTATGGTATGACATACAAGCCAAGCCGTATCCACAGGTCACACTACAGCCCTAAAATTAAAGTTTTTATAAAAATTTTAATGTTTTTTGTTAATTTGTTGGTGTATTTTGCTCATAACCTGTCTATTTTTTAACCGATTTATAGTTTTATATACCGATGTGTTTAATAAGAAATTTACCATTTAGTTGGGTGATAACTTTATTGTATCTGAACCGATTTTTCCGATTTTTACAGAAAATATATTCTGCAAAAGATTTCTGGGCCCAAATCGTCACACACGTGTTCGAATGAACTTTCGTATCGAATAAAACTTCGTCACGTCTCAAAAACGGGATTGCGGCATTCGAAAGCTTTCGAATCGAAATTTTTTAAAAAAAGTAATAGATTTTTATACTTGTATATAAATCAACAGGTTTAATAGTGCCCTATGAAAAAGGTGACCTCGGCTTGTCGTTTTTCGGCGCTTGCCAAAAAGAGCAACAAAGCAACGCCAAAATTTTAAAAATTCGGAAAACTATAGAAATTCGCAAAAATTTTACAATTTCAGAAAATTTGCAAAAATAGCGAAAATTCTCGAAAGCCATTAAATTGATTAAAAGTCCCTAAAACTGCAAGGAATGGCAAAAATTCGATAAAAAATTTTAAATTAGCGAAATTCGCAAAAATAACCAACATTTTTTAAAAATTGTGTAAGCTGTAAAGAATTAGATAACTTACAGAAAAATTCGGGAATAATTGCAAACTTGGAAACAACCCCTATCCTTAATTTAAAATCGCTAAGTCGTTTAAAAAAACCAAATTTCAAAAATTAAAAAAAAAAATTTTACAAAAATAGTGAAAATTCGCGAATATTTTTAAAAATTCGAACGAGCCATAAAATTGATGAAAAGTTTATAAAAGTATAACGAATGGAAAATTAGGGGAATTCGCAAATAAATTGCTAACAGCGGCATAATAGTAAAGTTTACTATATATTAAAATCGTTAAAGCTGTAAGGAATCAAAAAATTTACAATACAAAAATCGCTTCCATTGCAAACGTGACTAAAATTTGCGAAAAATTGCAAAACTAAATGTTGTTATATTTTTTTTCTTATTGCTGAAAAAAGTTTAATACTTAAATTTTTAGCTATTTGTTGAAGGAATATAATAATTATTCTCAAAAAGTTTGTAAATTGTTTGTAGAAAACCAATTTAATATTTTTACGAAAGCTCTTAACCTATCGAATGACATTTTGAGAAAAGGCATTCGATCGACTACTCGTTATCGAATGTCATAATCTCAAACTTCGATAGATGTTGTTTGATTACGAATGGGATGATTTCAAAAAGTGAAATTTCGAAAGTCACTCGATCACGACTGCGACGATCTGGGCCATGATCTTTTGATAGGTAGATAGCCCTAAAAGTTGTGTACAATTTTTGATATTTTTTATACGAGAGGTACCACGCCCACTTCTTCAAACCCGCCCCCATTTTGTGGGATTTATAACCTAAATGTTTGTATCTTATTATTTCATTTCAACACACAGCCGGACAACCGGATTTGAGCCTCCCCTCTTATAAGTGTCCAGAATATATATACTTTATAATGTCTAAGACCAATATTGTACAAATTACATACGGAATGACAAAGTTTTATATACCCTTTTACCTTCGGTGAAGTTTATAAAATGGTTTTGTCATTAAACGAATGTTTTGAACCATTTACCTGCTTTTTAGTATTTTACAGATTAAATTTTGTAGTGGTCAATTTCACTTAAAAAAAACAAAATAATTCTGGATAAAAACACCGCACACGCATTTCATGTTTTTTTTATCCAAATTATTTTATTGACAATTTTTGTTAACCAACATAAATAAAACGTGCCAGCGTAAACAGCAATTTAATGTTATAGAAAAAATACAAAAAAAAACAAAAACACCTTTTTCGTGAAGGGACTGAGACGAAACAAATATTGTGTCACCAAAAAAACTTATTTATGCTCTTCCCTATTCAAATTAAGATTTCTGTCTATCTAGAGAACGGCATAAGCCAAAATTACCAAATAAGGAGGAAGTATCTTGGCTATGAATAGAAAACAAGCGCAGTTTTAAGAAAATGTTATTTTCAAATTGCTTAAAAGTTTTATCAAAAATAAAAATTTATCAATTTTACAAAAAAAAAAAATTACAGTTTTCGTCATTGCGGTCTGAGTTATTCTGAAACCGTTGAGTATAAAAAAAAAATATTAGCATGACTTAAAGATAACTTTATTTTAAGTTACTAAGTATTTCCTGTGGATGCCCCCTTTCTAAGTTATGATAAAAAATATATCCATAGAATTCTAAATTTCGACTGTTTTTATAGTAAGCGGACCATAACACATCAAAGGTCATTTCATTAGTTAAAATTTGTTTTGTAATTTTAATAAATTTCGAATGTTTAATAGTTTTTTTAGAATTTTTAGAAATTTACGGTGTTACGTGGAACACAGAAAAAAAATATCACAAAAAAAATTTCAACAACTCAGTTTATTAAAAATTAAATTTTAGGTCAAGAAACTTTTTATTTGATTCAATGAAAAATTTATCAAAATTCCGCTTTGCAAAATTGTACTCACTATAACATTTAATTATTAAACAATTAAATATTTCGTCATATTCAATAAAAAAATAATATTTGAATCAAAGTAAAGACAGTATTTGTACAACCCTTGTCCATTTTTTAATGTGTGTATTGTTTCTAATTCTCATTTGCTTTACAGTTTTATTTGTATAATGTCTTTAGTTTTGCAAAGTCTTTGAAAAAAGGTTTCCTGATGATATGGCCTAAGGAACAAGCGAAATGCGCATAGGAACTAGCTTATCCTCAGCAATAAATTTTAATTTATTTATCAAAGAATAAAAATTGGAAATGCTAAATTCTTTGATTTGTTCAACATTTCCAACAATTTATTTTAGCAAACATTTAGTTGAAAAAAAATTAGTTGGGCAGAAACTTTTTATTGATTCAATAAACTTGGTTGTTGACTAAAAATTAAATAACTGACCTAAAACTTTTTCATCAATACCGCAAAAATCGTCATCGCAGAAAATTCAGAAATTTTTTTTTATCAAATATGCGGTTTTCGTATTCAAATATGAAGATTATTTTTTCTGTATACGTTCTTATGACGTACGCCCCAAATGTATTCCAAGCACATCACTTTACGAAATAGCGCAAAGAAGAATTTTTTGGTGATGGCAAATTTTGTGCCCACAAACCATAATTTGCGCTCGTCTTTTTCAGGCCAACTTATATCAGATTTTCCCACAATTACAAGATTGGAGGCACTCCTTGCTGAGCTGTAATAGGCGTGATAGGTCAAGGTTTTGTTAATCGAAATACAGTTAACCCTCGATTATTCGGCTCTCGTGGCAAAATGTTAGGCCAGGCCTGCTCCCCCAAATCATAATTAAAAGCAAATTTAAAAAAAATTGTGCTTAATGTTCCTTATAAATACAAAAGAAAATTAACAAACTATTTTAAAAATGAAAGTTATTATTTTTTTTTTGCTTAATAGAAAATTAATCGAAACAAAAACGCAATTTTAATTATAAATTTTTTAAACACACTTTTTACTTGCGATCACTTTAAATAATTTGAACAAAAAGTTTCTCCGCTGAATTCATTAACCGAAAACTAAAATTTTTTGGTTTTTTCTTCTTACACTTTTCTTTTAAGGTCGCGGTAAAATGAAAAAAATGATGAGCATGATGATGATGGGTATGGCGATGAAAATGATGGGTATGCTGCCAATTGCCATGGGAATGTTGTATATGTTGGCTGGCAAAGCCTTAATCATCTCTAAGATTGCTTTGCTACTGGCGGGTATAATTGGTTTAAAGAAATTACTCTCGAGTAAATCATCGGGCGGCAGTTCCGGATGGTCATCTGGTGGAGGCGGTGGTGGTGGAGGTTGGTCTTCTGGCGGTGGCGGTGGTGGTGGTGGCTGGGATAGACGATCCCTAAATCAGGCTCAGGATTTAGCTTATCGTAGTTATACAAAGCAACTTCAACAGAAGCAAATCAAACAACAACAGCAACAACAACAACAGCAACCGCAGCAGCAACAACAAAAGTCATTAATCGAACAAAAATTATAAAAATTAGAAGATTTTATTAAAATTGTTTAGTTATCTTGTAGATAATTTTTACACATTTGCTTTGTCTTCTTTAAAGTGACATTTTGTAATTAAAATTTTATTTTTCATTTTCCTCTTGCTTTATCTTTAACTCTGAACTTTTAGTAGTCATATTGCTGTTGTTTTGTATAAAATAATTTATTTTCAATTATTAAATATTATTTTTCACTGAATTTCAATTATCAATATTCCGTTTCAATAATTCATCTTTTAGATTTCCTCTGAGTTTTGTTTTTTTTTGTGTGCTCTAAAGTATCTTCAACTTTTTACCGTAACTTAATAACATTTATTTTCCGCCTCGTATAACGCTTGTAATTTCTGCTGTTAACTGGAATGCTATATGAAATTCTATTATAAACTTTAATTAAACTTTAACGCTTTTCTCTTCTATTTTTTGTTTTTAACTTTACCTCAACTTTGAACTTATTTCTTACTTCTATTTCAGTCAGTTGCTCAGATACTTCGTACACACTCTAGAGAAATGCAATATTTTCAATAAGAGTTTTTCTCTAATTTCAAATACAGTTTGTTGCATGTTGTAAATTCTTATAAATTGCAAACGTGCTTTCATTATAATTTTCAAACATTTTTTGTATAGAAAGATGTAAAGAAGTACTGACAGATTACAAGTATCTTTTTTCATTGTTCATCTTGTTTTCTACAATATTTAATTATTGTATTTCTTATTGTGTTTCTCTTAAATAACCGTATTTCTGACACTGTTTACTTCCGCATCCATTGTGTTCTTTTAATCCGTTAGTTTTAAGTTCTTTTTCTTATTATTATTTTATGTTAATTTATTGAATTTGAAATATAAAAAAAAGTTTCTTATTCAAAATAGTTGTGTACTTGTGTATGTTTTTTTTTAATTTTTAAAATTATTTACTCTATTTATAAATTTTATTCCTTTGAAATGTGCTAAATATTTATTTTAAATTAATTTATTTAAATTATTTATGTATGTATAATAATTAATGTGTTTATTTATTTTTTGAGCAAAGAGAATAAAAATTCTGCATTTATATAAAAAAAAAAAAATAGAAGGTTTAAAAAAGAATTTTTTTTTACAACAAGGAAAAGTAAGTTAGCGAATACAAAGTTAAAACCCTGTTCCAAGAATTAGAATAGCACTTATTTAGCAATATGAAATAATTCGAAATAATCTCGCCAAATTTACCTGGGCATACATGGGATCTATGAATCACTAACCAATCTTCTCATCTCACGAAAAATTGGGTAAAATGACTTTTGGTATTAAAAAATCTCAATTGGACCAAACTTCATTTAATTTTCTGAAGACCGCTTTATTATACCGTGTTCAGATATGCACCTTAATTGAGTTTTACGCAATAAATGACTTTATTGAGCTCAATTATCCACATAAAATTGCAATGTAGTTATTGCTCAATTAATACGAAATTGTTATAAATATTGAGTAAAATGAAAATGCGATCTGTTACAAGTGTGTTCAGTGAGCAAAACACAGCTTACTAAACAAAGTTTTTGACATTTGGCAACGGAAACTACAACAAAACAAAGGCCCATCCATTTGGTCTGCGCAAAAGCCAGATGTTTATTCCCTAAAGATGTCAAAAGTTGATTACATTTTGCTTACTCATGTACATTTTTGTTTACGTTGAATGTTGTATGTAATAATAATATAAATTGAGTTAGCTAAATTGTGTAGATGTGAACAGAAGAATAATTGTGTCAATAAACTAAATATTGACTCAAAAAAAAGGTATATCTGAACACGGTATTATATGGACCGATTATCACAAAATTGCATTGTGTTACTTCTAGATATATAAAGCTAAATTGAACTAAATTTTAGCAAAATAACAATCTTTGTTACGGCTTAAGGCTTAATATTTAAATGATTTCCTGGTGTGAGCTTAATAGGGGGCCTATGGTAAATTCTAAGCTAATCTTCACAAAATTTAGTAGTGTGATTTCCTGTCATATCAAATTATTTTTTCCTCAATTTACTAACAATCGGTTCATACCGCTACAAATTAATTTTAATTGTCCTCACAGAAATATCCATTTGTAAGAGCGGTTGGTACATATCGATCCCCTACTGTGAAAATAACGTAAGTGCCAAAAGTAAAATTTTACAGGTGAGAGTTTTTTTTAACATGTAACGGCTCTAGGTCCATAATTGAAAATTTTACAGGAGAGACAAAAAGCAATAAAAATACATGTGATGGAACAATTTGAGAGAAATAATAAAACTGTTTTTTTATTTGGGACTCAGAGCTTTTTCTTGTTATAATTTGGACTTGGCGCTTTTGCTCATCACTACAAAACAACAACAAAAAATGAGATAACTGTAATTTTTTTCTTTGTAAACAATGTATTTTTACTTATTGCACATTACTGCATTAAAATCTCAATTTCTTAAAAAAGTGGACTTAGAGCCTTTACATTTTAAGCCAGCGATAAATTTTGTATGAAATTTTTCGCTAACGATAACATTGTTATTGCTATAAAATCGTTACGGTACTTCATGTGACCATGACATTTAACGAGATGATGCAAGTGTTGCCAATAAAGTCATTTATTAAAATAGAACTAAAATTAAAAATGATGGTGCTTACGTTATTTTCGCGGTTAGGGCTCGATATGGATTCGTTACTTCTTTCCAACAACCAATTATAATGGATTTCAATCCCAAACTGCTTAGAAACTTTGTTAGTCTATAATAGTACACTCTCAAAAACGTATTTCACACACAATTTTTTTTTTTTATCAGTATCGAAGAATGATTTTCACGGTTAAAAAACTAACGTACGTAAATTTTATGTGTAGCTTTGTTTTAAATTGTTGCTACGCAAGCCTGTAGCGGCCTTACGATAGGAAATTACACAAGTGCTCGCAACTCTAGCTTTTAAATAAGCATGAAATCAAAAACAAAACATGTTCAGTCTTCAAAGTGCTTCGAGTGTGTGTTCTATAAAAGACTTCACGTTAATTCTACTTAAAAATCGGCAATATTTTTTGAAGTGTTGGTATTTTTCTTTGTTTTTCTTGATCTATAAAATTAATTATATCATTCTTTTAGGTTATTTGTAAACATGCAAAAAAAAACAAATAGGACATAAAAATAGCATCCCCATCAAAAATTGAGCTTCTAACGAAGCGGGTTTGTAAGGAAGAAATATAAGAGTTTCGCTTACCATACCGCTTACAGAAAACATGAATTTTATGTGGCGAGCAATAAATTTTTGACACAAAATGCGCTTTATTCAACGCATATAAAAACTGGTGAACGTAGCTTTCAGCTGTACTTACTGTATGTTTGTTAAAGTTACATTTGATATTCTTCCTTACAAAACCTGCTTCGTAGTAAAGGAATGCCGTGGCACTTGAAATATTATTTGTTCTTTTATGAAACTTGTTAAGAGTTCCTTCATTTACTTTACGGCATCTCTGTGTGTCTTATGGCGAAGCGCATAATTGTGCGCTTATATTTTTAAATGTACCATTAGTGCTTCGCATAATTATAACATTTTTCATTGGGATTAATTTAGGCGTTTTAGGAGAAGATTCTTCAGTACGTAAACTTTACGCGGCGTTTGTATTAAAGCATTGAAAAATATTGATATGATTTTAGGGCTTAAAATGCATCACTCACTGATTCGAATGAAACTTGGCTAATTTTTAGTTCCAAAGCAAATAATACTCCGTCATTTTTGTTAGTGGCCAATAGGCATGCTAAATAGTACAAAACCACCCTTAACCTTTAACGGAATTATTAAGCCATGGAAAGTTAAGGTACATAAGCCATTTTTCTTGTCCTCCGTACTCAATGAAGATTCCTGGTCAATGTAAGTAGCGTTAATTAGTTACCATTAAACAGATGCCAATTAAGCATAAGGGATTTATGCCCAATTTTCAGGATTGTATTTAAATCTATATAAAGTTAATTTTCATAAAAACTTAAATCGTATTTAAAACAGATTGGTTTTTTGAGTTTTATTTGAAAAGTCTTATTTAATTAAGATAAAAGTATGGTAGCACTACTAAATACAAAAAAAAAATATAAAAAAGTGTAATTATTTACAAGGTGGTCTGAAAAAACAGCTGACTGTTAATGCTTTGCCTGTTGTTGTTGTATTGTTGTGATATTGAGGCCACCTTGCTAAAATATTACAATGGAAACTTAAGTTGAAATTAAGTGTACAACATCGGTGACTTAAGTTACACTTAAGTTTTTATTGAAAATTGGCCATAAGTCATCTTTCCTTTAACGTTGTCGTACATTTATACGAAGTGAACGCGCTAATAGCCCTGGACTAGTCCAAGCACACGTGTAAAATGTAGCCTACAAGGGACTAGGACTAGTCCAAAAGTAACCCAAACGTATGGAAAAACCATGGTCTTTTTAACATTACGATGTCCTAGGGCACGATCATATAACCCAGCTTTGGATTACAAAGGAGTAGTCTTAAAACTACTCCATTGTATACACAAGAGGATTAGTTTTGACTTCGTTTAAAAAAGAAAAATTGTCGTTAAAAAACGAAGACATGTCGTCTCACTAAAAGCACTTTTTAACAATGACATGGTCCATTCTTGCATAACATCGGACCAGTCCATGGAGTAGTCTATTTAATGAAAATAGATCAGGTGGTCCAATAATATTGGCAGGCAGTATACAATTGGATTTCATAACTAACCTGGCATTTACACGTAAATGTAGTTTCTTGAAAGTCGCAATACACTCAAAATTTTTCACCAACACTCACACAATTTTTGCTCTTTCAGCCAATCGGCTGTGTCTTAGCATCCATGTCAACCAAATCAGGCCATCCATCACAGTAACCGCACCAACCCCAGCCACTCTTTGTGGGTGCGTTGGTTTTTCGACAATCACTCTTGAATAATAATTCGCCCAAATGCGGCAATTCTGCTTATTGACGAATCCACTGAGGTAAAAATGTGCCTCATCACTGAAGATTATTTTCTTCGAAAATTGATCATCGACTGTTACCATTTCTTGTCACCATTCTGACCATTGACGACGTTTGGAATGGTGTGTTCTTGATGTTGTTCGACTTATCGGGAAATTTTTCACCATTTTTTAATCGAATAATTTAAATGGCCAATTTCGAATAACACGTAACTCGATAAATTTTAGTTAATTAATTGATAAAAATTAATTTATTGTACAGCTTTACTTTTTTAATATAAAAATATTTTTTTGGATTTCTAACCTCAAAACTAAAGCTGGAGGTCCTTATCACTCGTTTTCGGCCCACGCAGTGCATGCTTTTCTAACCTTACTTGCGTTCTACGTTTCAAGTTACATGCAACGCAGCACAAGTAAAAATAAAATTTAATTTGTCAAAATCTGCTGATTTGTTCGAACGCTGCTTGTGCCGCTTACAAAGAGTAAACATACTTTTCGCCTCAAGGCATCTACGCTTTTGTGCATGTAACTCACTACGTATAACTACACAGATTCTACTTGTTTGACAGCTGCGTATGCAGCGAAAAAGCGAGAAACGCGTGTTGTTGATCTCAAGCTTTAATTACATGTTGTTACCTTCTGTATTTATTTTCGTTTCATCTTTTGATGCACAACTCTTATGTTTTTGGTGAGTGAAGAAAGAAGAAAGGGGGTTAGTACGGAGATGCCTGTACTCGGTCAGTACGCTTTGTGTTTTTATTCGCTGCTATATGCACAACGATGGCTGCATGTAATTTTTTTCTTTTCTTTTTCTCTTTGGTTCGCTATTTATAAAATTGTTGTTGTTTTGAACCGAAAAAAGTTGAAACCGATTGCTGCGTGTGATTAGATGGCATTTTTGAAAGGGAATTGAAGAGAAGTTGAGCATCAAAAGATGAAACGTGTAAGTTCAGACTTACGCAAACATACCCTTTGGAAATGTGGGTGTGTGTGTTTGTGTGTAAGACAAATTATCCCATCAGACCAAAATAGAGCAAAATGTAAATGCGTTGTAGAATAAGCTTATCATAAGAGATTTCCTATAACATGCCAACAAATATGATTAAAAATTACTTATTCTCGCTTTAGATTTGTGTTTTTGAGAATGATGACCTAAAATTTGTATTATTAGTTAAAGTTTTCAGTCGTGTTTTGTTTGAAGAGTGAAGTGTTTTAAACAGTGCACAACTTAAAAAAAGTAAATTAATATTATATCAGAAAAAACTTTTTGTAAATATGCAATATAAATTAAAACAGAATGTTCGTAGAGAATGTAATCTGATTATAGACTAGCATTTAACCTGCAACTTCGTTAGCGTCTCTTTTTTCTTCGTGGACATATTTTCATGCCAAAGTTTATTAAAAAAAAATACCAGTTGTAGAACCAAAAAGCTAAAGAAAATTATCAAATTTCCCGTATTTCCTTTTTTTGGGTACTACTTTTTCCCCCCATCAAAGTATCAAAAATTTCAGTATTGTAGTGGCAGACCATAAATTAGTACGAATATGTCAATTAAAGGAGGAAAATGTTTTGTAAAAAAAGTACCAAAAATAGTTACGATTTTCACCCCTCAAATGTTCGAATTTCAAAAAAGTACCACATTCGTATAGGTATTTTTTTTTTTGATAAGTTTCGAATGTGGTATTAACTTTTTTTCTATGTTTATTGGTTCAAAATATATTATCGCAAGCGATCAGAATAATCCACTGGTAATAGTAATTTACAACACTTTTCTAAATTTAAGGCTTATGTTAGTAAGCTTGCTACAAGTACTTTCTAAGTCATTTTGGTTTGTTGACATGTTAATTACGATAAACTTCAAATTCAATGTGTAACAAATTTCGTACTTAAGTAGCACATTTTTATATTCACGCTTATTGTAAAAAATCAACCAGCATTTTTGAATGTCTAAACCGTGCATTGTCAGATTATTGGCGATTTCTTTTCTGAAATAAATATTACATGTTCAACAGTTTTTGTGTGTTTTTTTTATATTAAAAAACATACAACTGTGGAAAAAGTTTTCAAGTTGTTTTTTGAATATGTTGATGAAAAACATGCAAAACATGTTGCATATTTTACCATCACTTTTACTATATTTTATTTTTACCCTTTTTTTACCAACTTTGGTTATTAGTTGAGACCGAAGCTGCTTCGGCAATTTCGTTTTTAATTTGATATACATACATACTCATTTTACATAACTAACTACTTATGTTAATGTATCGAAAATCAAAATAGTTACCTCCCGAAAAGTTTGTCATCTCTAGCATACCGACTCAAACAGCTACACATGTTTTAGTGTTTTTGTAATATGTATTTTGATTCTTTATCGTAAGCATTTTGTATTTGAAAATCTTCAATATTTAAATTAAAAATTACAACATAACATTAAGAATTGTGATATTTTCCTAATAAATAATTGAAAAATCTAGATATTTGTTAAAGATTGAAAGGAAAAAAACTTTCGTTGTAGATTCGGCATTGTCAATTGTGGCACAATCGGCCTCGTTTTACTTGGTTGATATAGTAAAAAGCAAATTTATTGAGTTACTAAGATTACTTAAACTCTTGGCGACTGCATCTTCACAATGAACTTCTTTCGGAAACTTGATATCTTTTTTATCTCTATTTGTTCGGCGTAAAAATAGTTCTAAGGGGCGAAATAGAACTTAAGTTATCTGGTCCAAGAAATGCTTAATCGGTTCATAACTGGCATCTAATATTATTTTAAAAGAAATTTTTATTAAACAATTGCCTTTAAACCTATGTTCACACTATGTGTATTTGTCATGTGGATTGTCACTATTTTACATGTTAAATTTGTACATATCACCTGAAGCCAATAACAATATCATGTGTTATTTCTCTGTGTATGGTACATATCGAGCCTTTGATGCAATAGAGTAATAACTCAAAAAACCAAATATTTGAGCTAATGTATTTGATTCTTTAATTTCCAGAGGAACATATGGACGCCTACAGGCAAAAAATGTTAAGTAAATCGCCATATCAATACTTCATATTGTGTAAAAATTTCATACAAATATGTTATATACTCAACTCTTGAGAGGAGAATTAAATTGTAAGGTGTTAGAAAATTCAAAATTAAGATATTACTCTATTGCAGCAAAGGCTCGATATGACATTTTTGATTTAGAACGAATTCTATTTCAATTGACAAAGCTGCTGACTACATCTGTTTTTTATTAGCAAAATTGTTTGTGGCGGCAAAGCTGAATTAAAATTTTAATAGATATGAATTATAATATTAAATAAGTAATTCAAAAGATAAAAAATACACAAATTTATTATTGAAAATGTATTTTTTTTTTATTTTTGATAGGGTATGCCAGATGTACGTTACAGTGTTGCATCTCTTTATTGAAATACTTTTAAAAGAAAAACGGCAAAAATGTATGGCTAAACAAGTGGAAAAATGGCTAAATCTGAATGTGAACATGTAAATTATAAACCTTACGTAAAACTCAAATTTCAACATACACATGAAATCACACGTGGGTAGATCAACTATAACAAGATTTAGAAGCGATTCATAATGATTAATTTGAAAGTGAAAAGTGACATTCCACATGACAAATACACATCATATGAACATAGCTTAAGAATATAGTCGACGAATGTGCCTCGTCAAGTGCCGACCCAAAACCGGTATGGGACACATTCTCCGAAAGTGATTTTTTTACTTATTCTTAACAAATCACAAATACTCAGTATTCATCAAATTTTGAAAAAATATTAAATTTTTCAAAATCCTAGGACAACAATCAGCGATACAATTTTTAAATTTGTTGCATATCTTTTTGTCCCCGTCTCTCTTACTACTTTGTTTGTATAACCAAGCTTTTTTTTTTGTCATAATTCATACCCTGTTTAAAAACAACATATACAAATTGAAAAGTTCTATTTATATTATTATCGTTTTAATTTTGTCCAAGCCGTTAGGGATATTAATATTTGTGTTTCTAGTTGACATTAGAAAGTGCAACATATTTTTCTTAGAAAAGAAATAGGTTAAAATTATTAATAAAGATTAGTTTTTTATATCAAGTAATACCCTACTCAAACAAAATCAAAAGTCAAATAATTTGATACTGTCCGTATTCAATAATTCTTTAGTACTCGAATATAAATCTTAAAATACTTTTTTTTAATTTATAACCAGGGGGGCTATTCTCTATTGCGATGCGAAAGAAAATGGTAGCAAATCTACCGATTGGTACTCTTTAATGCATTTGCACATTTGTCTTTCGCATCTACTTATTAATTGTTTTCTTTTTGCAAATCATCACTTTTTATTTTATTTAAATTTTCCAATTTCAAATACATATTTTTACATATTTTAGCATTTCATTACTGTCAAACTGCGCCATCTTTCATTTTTATTGCCAGTATTGCTTCATATTAAAAAAAATTTTTGCGAACGTGATAGAGAGTACCAAGTTCACATTTAGTTTTCGCATCGCAATAGAGATTTAATTTTCCCCAGTTAAAATAAAAATTTGAAACTTTTGTTGTTAAAATAAATTAAGCACATTTTAAGAGCAAATTGTTTTGTTTTTATTGCCAAATTTGAAAGAGGTTTGTCTAATTGGTGAAAGTTAAACTTTATTTTAAATCCCTAAAATGTGCTACACATAAAATTTGTAACACTGCCCACAAATGTAATGTTTCCAGTTTTCACTGTTTTTTCTTTAACAGCTTTAAAGTATGCTTTATTAATGTATCAAAACCAACCCACATAATAACTGCCTTAGTAACTGCTACGAAATAAAATGTGTCATCACGACTTTTGCGCTGATGAAAAATTTAATAAATGTCAACATGTGAAAAGATCTTTTTAAAACACATTTGAAATAAAGAAAGAACGACTGACTGATTGTACGCGTTTGAATACAAACAATTGGTTTTGACGGTGTCTGTATTACAGTTACCCATTTACCCAATTATCTGATACATGTCATATTGGGTGATAATTGTTTTTAAATACAGTAGAACAGCGATGGATGGTTTAGGGCAACAATTTATTTTGATAAAAAAAGATGACACAATTTGAACTATTTTGCATAAAACGCAAATTTCAATATAAACTGGATTTCGAAAATTGTTTAAAAGGTTTTCTAATTTATAAATCTGTTAGATTTTTAATGAAATCAAAATTATGCTGTTTTTAATTTATTTCAAACATATTTCACTACTCATCATATCCAAAGAAATAGAGACGTCAACACATGTTTTGCTCTACGTTTTTCTAA
The DNA here is from genome assembly GCA_949318255.1 of Pollenia labialis. Taxonomy (NCBI): domain Eukaryota; kingdom Metazoa; phylum Arthropoda; class Insecta; order Diptera; family Polleniidae; genus Pollenia; species Pollenia labialis. The sequence continues at coordinate 132,996,194 of OX439139.1, forward strand.
CAAATATTTCATAAAAAAAAAATTACGCTTGTGAATACAACTGCGTTTGACTGACACAGAAAAGACAAATTGAAAATTTATTACTTGTAAAGAAGAACTTGTGCATTCAGGTTCGTGCACAATACATATAACTGTATTAGTAATTGATTATGACTTTGGAAGTGCATTTAGAAAGAAATACTAGACCATATTCTATGAACTACACATACTACATATGAGGCTGATATTCGTACAAACGTATTCACAAGAGTGAGTGCATGATAAAGCATTAGCAAAAGTTTATGAACTTGTGCACACGTCTTTTGTCTGTGCCATGGTTTTGTTACACTTACATATTTCCACTGGCGGCTTGTATGTTACGAGAACGATTAGTATAAGTGCGTTTTCCGCACTCCAATGCTTAAATTGAAACCACAGCAACATCACATGAATGCCACACGTTATAGTCATGCAATTGGATAGTTTGAAATTTGGTACAATAAGCACAATCTGTAAAATGGAATGAAAATTATAATCTTGCAGAACAAATTTGAATAGTTGAAAATTAGCTTAGCGATTAAAATTTATCAATTTGCTCTACTGTTACAGTAATTTAGTCGAATTTCATATAATTTTAATCATAAGCACATACATACATGCACGTGAAAAGGGTGTTTTTTTGTTTTAATCCGATAAAACTTATGAAAGCAGCTACCCTTCGGTAATCATCAAAAATAGATTTATTCTTGAACAACGTTACCAAATTTACTTTGAAAATCAGCAATCGCTAATTTTTGGCTTAAGGGGGTTGTAAGTTAACAAAATTAGTCAATGATATCAATACACAATAGGACCTTCAGGTTCCAATACATCTGGACAAATGCACCGTTTGGTTCAGTTTACACGGTGGTGGCATCATCGGAACTTATTTCTTTAAAAATTAAATAAACGTTCGGTCAAAGTATATCGTGTTTGCACCGTGATACAGGAATTGTTGTTTAACCCTTAAATGTCCCACATGGTCTGGCCAGACTTTGTTTGACTTTCAGATGCAATATCTTTTTTTGTAGCAAAAGTTTTAGCGAACGAAGGCTATGAATTCTACAAGTAAGTTGCCCTGAATCGAATAAAACAAGTTTGGAATCACATTTAGGGCACAAAAACCCTTCCACAAGTGCACTAAGTGCACCTCATGGTCTCGCTCGACCACAGGTACCTTTAAAATACATCAGGACCAAAATACTGACTCGCTATCCGAACATGTAAAAGCAGTACCCTACCCGTCAAGTTCAACTTATTACCGTCCGTTGTGCGTTATTTGAAAAACCAAAATCAAAGCTCAGAGAAAAACTTGTTTTTGCTGCGGTAACTGCAACAAAGCCATGTGCATTCAGCATGGCGGGGATACAAAAACGTATATTTGCAAAGATTGTTTAACAGAATAATTTTAATATTTTTAAATTATATTAACCCTTTCCTACCGGCTATGACTTACAGTAAAAACATATAAATTTTTATTTTTTATTATGTATACACATTATTAATGAAACCAATTATTGATTTTTAAAATTTTTTATTTTGACTCTTAGTATTACTTTTAGGACCTAGACTTATAAGTACCGTCAGTCTATTAATGTCACAGATGAAAAAAATATTTGAAAGGCATTAACACTAATTATTTGCCTCATGATATTCAGCAAAACAGTTTTTCTTTTCGTTCAGGCATAAAAACACATCACAGTGACAGCACTTGGAATGAGGCTTAGATTGTACCTTCTTCATGCTACATACCTCACATCTCCCTCTTCTTTCCACAAACACTGGCCAGTGAATTCCTCTGTTGCCAAGCCTTACATCCTGCAATGTGTAGAAGTCTATTTTGCGCCTTTTATTTGAACAAGGACTTAAAACATTGTCTTTTGGTGTTCGTTTTTTCTTACCCACATCTTTCATAGTCATCAAACCTTGGGCTACTGACCTTCTAAAATCTTTGACTGTTGATTTTTCAATTATAAGTCCATGTACAATATATGCGTTTACAAAAGCGATATCTAGCACACCCCAGAATATCCTATGCCACCATTTAGGCGATTTACGGTCAATGCAATAGAGTGCTCTCAATCGATCAGCGGTGTCAACACCTCCCATATATGCGTTATAATCCTTTACGGACCTGGGACAAGTAACCGTAGACTTGGTTCCATTCTTCTGCTTTCGTAAAACGGAAGTTTCTTCATTGCCATGAAAATTTGAAACAAAATGAACTATTTTATTATCTTTCCACTTCCAGTAACCAATATTTAAATCTGAAAATCTGTGGTCATACTCTCCTCTTTTTAGTTTGGAGTCGATTACCATATTATTGGGAATGCCCTTACGGTTTGACCTTATTGTGCCGCATCCAAATGTTTTTTCACAGAAGAGAAGAAATTGTCAAAGTATATAACTTTTTCTTTTCCCCATTCTTGTTCAGTCAACTCCAGTACTACTCTTTCCCCTAAAGTATATTCAGAAAACTTTGCGCTGATTTGATCGTATTTTCCTTGAAATACAATAAATTTTTTTATAAAACCTCTCTGATCAGCTAAGCACCATAACTTGTACCCTCTTTTTATGGGTTTCATGGGCAGATATTGTTTGAGTACAGACCTACCCTTAAATTTTATCATAGATTCATCTACACTCAATTCTCTGGTTCCGTGATAACACTCAAATCTATCTCTTGGCATTGTCGTACTTATAAGTGGGTTGTGTAGATCCGGAGCAGAAGAGTAGTGATCAGTCCAAGCAGGACGAGTATTGTAACCCATAAAGAAGTTTATGCCAATAAAAGCCAAAAGCTCTTCCTTCTTGAGATTGAGAGTCTTGTTATTTTGGGTGGCATACAAATTGCTTTGATAAACAACGTCATCAAGAATTGTTTCAATTAGTGCCAGAAATACATCCATAGGCGTAGAGCATCTACTAAAGCATTCCTCCACGACAGAAGTGTTTTCAGAGTATTCAGGTAAAAAAGTCTCAACAATTCGTTTTTTCCATTTCCGATAAGGTTCTGGAACTCTTTTGTTTGACTGCGATGACTTACCAATGGTAGCTTCGGCAGTTTGTAAAGGTGTATAAGAAGTTGCAGCTTCAGAAGGTTCATCATCTGCTGCATCTTCAGCATCCAATGTGTAAAGAGACTCTTGTACTGCATCATCAAGAAGTTCATCAATGCTTATTGGGGGCTGATGGATGACATTTTCATCATCAGATAATTCTACATCTGAGGCAAAATCACATTCTGGGATATCCTCGATCAATAATGCTTCAATTAGATCAATATTTTTAGAAATATCCATCTAAAAAGTAACCATAGCAAAAATATACATAAAAATAACAGAAATAAAAAAATTCCTAAAGTCACTGACGGTACTTATAAGTCCCTTACGGTTTTTTGCAGATTTTATGCACAAGAAACGTATAAAATACCTTTGTAATAATGAAAACACTTTACAACAGTTTGTAAACCTACTATATACCAAAAAAATATTACTTGCCTTGTAAATTTTATAAATATATTGCAAAGAAAAATGCGAATTTTTTTCTTACCAATGCACCTTCAACTTCCAAGTTCAATGTGATACCAATCGGGGGGTTTTTACTTTTCTTCAACAGAAATTTTATTTGTTTGACAGCACAATTGTTTTAGTTGGTTTAAACGCTGGCTTAGTTAAACTAACCCTGAATTTTCATGTAAGTAGCTTAAACTCAACAGTTGTAAATTAAACATGCTGTTTAAGAAATAACATGTGACAGCACTACGAAAAATGCTGTAAAATTCGTATGGTTTGTATTGGCAGTTTAAACACTAAATTTTAAGCGTTAAAAGATGCCTTATATGTTTCCTGATTAATAGATTTGCTGGCTTAAACACATTTTAAACCAAGAAGAGAGTTTAACTTGCATTGATTCATTAGCACTTAGTGGTACTAAGATTGTAGAACATCGAAGGGCTAAAATTTGGCGATAAGCTAATTTCGAGAAGTTTAACTGTCAATTGGCATCCAATATCGTGAGATTTGAGACCTCCCAATCATTTTCTGTTGGGCGACTTGAATGCACTGATTTATGCCAATAAACCAGCAGCATTTGACGCCCTGGATATGGGTTATGTTTTTTGTGAAATACGGACAAAAATTGGAAGTCAAGAATTCGCTTAGCCAAGATCGGCCGTGTTGTGTGGCTCGAACTTATTTTCATGTGTTAATGCCAAGTACACGCAGTGAAAAAATATGGTTGGGCATGGTTACGGCAACTACACTATGCTTATTGTAACAATATATTGTTGTCGTACACAAGTTATTGTTATTTTTATTTAATATCAGCAATATTATAGTTACTGTAAACATATCAATGTTTATTGCAATTATAAATTTGAGTATTGTTGACTGAAAAATAATTATTTTTCTAACAACTAAATAATGATAGCTTTGAAAATATAACATGAAAACTTTCAAAACATTAATCATAATATGTTTAAGATGCAATCAAAATATTTTTACTCTAATAACATATTGTTATCGCCATTTGTAAAATAATTTTCCATCAGTTGTGCCGTTTGCTTTACATATGCCTATCAAATTATTTGTTCGAGAGAGGTTCAATTAAAAAAAAACAAGTTTACACAAATTTAAAAAATACAGAAATTGAATTAACATTAAAAAAATTTTAAAGCGCCACAAAATAAAAAATCGATGCAAAAAAATTTAATTTTTTTTATTGTTGTGACAGCAATACTGTATCATAATATGATTGCTTCTAAATTTGTTTTGATTTACATTGACAATAATGTGATAACTTCTTAGCTTAGTATGATTAACAGGATAATAATTTGATTAAGGGAACAATATTATGATGCATTAATACGAATATATTTGGTCATAAAATGATTCAATAACAATCATAATATGGGGATTACAATCATGAATCTCATCATAATAAGTTGCTCTTGGAATATGATTACCACAACCATGTTTTTCTGTGCGTGTATACATTTTGTGGGTCTTTAAGTAATTCTTAGTCGATTTCCTGACAATATAGAAACGTGCCAATAGCATTTACCACACCACAGATAATTATTGTATAAACATTTCCACTGAAAATACCAATTTTAAAAGTTGACAGAAAATGTAAAACAGCTGCAACTGAAGGGTTTTCAAATTAATTTTCCAAGTTAAAACACTAAAGTAGCCAAAATTTTCCTATCAGTTTTTATCTCAACTCAAACTTATAAAGGCATCAATTTAAACGTACCATACGAAATTAAAAATATTAAATATTGTTATTTAATTTATTTTTTTTAATATCACATTTCAAAAAAAAAAGTAATTCAATTTGTTATTAAATATTTTTCTAAAACCAAGTGATCCATCTGTCTGTCAAAGTTGCAAGATAAAAAAGAAGAAAAAAAGAAAGCATTTTTTATGGTCGTTTAATTTTGAAAGTAAACTTAATAATAGATGAATTTTGTTTAACCCTTTCGACCCGGTCGGTACAATATATCCCAAAAAAGTTTAAAAACACCTCTTGGTAATATTTGATGAAGAATGTGAATGCAAATGTATTTTTTTCGTTATTTATGACATTCGACACATCATGTTGATGCTTGCTTGAAGTTTTGAAGCTGCAGTTGCTTGTAATTAGTGAAGAAGTGAACACGTGTTGGAAAATTTTGCAAAAAAGCATACGAATTACTACGAAAAAAGCAGTAAGTGTTAAATATTTTTTTCTTTCCTGTGTATTTATATTGTGTTTGTGCTATGTGTTTTCAATTCAAGTTTAGAAATTTACTAATTCGTGATATAACTAAGGTTTAGTGTTCTTGGGATTATATGTCCCAATAGGCATAATGACCAGCAAGAGAGCTAGACTTACTGACAATGACATCGAAAATGTGCTCTACGATTCCTCAGGTGAGTCGGAGCCATTTGGAAAAAGGAATTGACAACTCGACCTTTGGCGAGAGAGTAGTCATATCGTTGACGAAAACTATCAAGCGGACCAATGTAGCACTTTTCTTTGATAGATTTTTTTCCTCAGTGTACTTATTCAACACCATTCCCTGCTGTCGGTACTGTTATTTCCAATCGGAAGCAGCTTCCTTCACTTACACAGAAATTAAAAAGAGGAGAGAGTGTTTGCTATCAAAATCAATTTGGAACCTCATGCGAGTTTTCGCAGGATACAAAACTTGTGACGGTAATGAGTAATTGTCATAGAAGAGAGATGGGATTGATCGAACGCAAACAGAAAAGCGGTGAAAAAATTAGCTTCAATTGCCCAAAATCCATAGTCGACTACAACCAACATATGGGTGGGGTCGATTTGTCGGACCAAATGTCGCAACTTTACGACATAAACAGAAAGTCCACAAAGTGGTGGAAAAAGGTCCTTTACAAACTTTTCCAAACTACCTGTGTCAACGCCTGGATAATATATAAAGAGACGCATCATTGCCCAATCTCCCATGTATTGATTTTGTTATTGCTTTGTCGGATGGTATGATAAAGTCTGGGCTAGGGAAAAGTAAGGTGCCTAAGAAAAAAAAATCTGGACGTCACTTGAAGATTCGAGGCATCAATTATGGTGTAGTTGGTGATCATATGCCTATTGAAGGAAAAACGCGACGCCGATGCGTAAAATGTTCAAAAGATAAAAAAGGTGGAAAAATTGACAAACGCACTTTCTTTACATGCAAGACATGCGAAGTTCCACTATGTTTTAAGTGTTTTACACCCTATCATATATAAATCTTTTTATAAATCAATAAAATTGATAAACTTTTTTTAGTGATTTTTTTAATATGTACACTGCTGGGACATTATATCCCAAATATTAATTTAAAAACACCGACTGGGATTATATATCCCAGCGCCCCCAGCGCCTCTGGTGACGAAATCTGAAATTCTGGCGTGGTAAAGTTATTAACTTTTTTATACTCTTTAAGGTTCACCTAGTGCCAATATTGCATTTCCAGCAATTTTTTGTCGGTTCGAAAGGGTTAAGAAAAAAAGAAAAAAATTGTTAACCGAAAATTATTTTATAAAAAAAGTAAAAAAAAAATTTAGGCACGTGATTTTTATGTTTAACTACAACAAAGTGACATAAATAATTTAAGATTAATTACAGCAAAAGTACAAAAAAGAAAATTTAAATGATACAAAAACAAACAAACAAGCGAACAAACGAATATGAAAATGTTAATTATTATTTAAGGTTTGTCGGTTACAAACAAAGTGATTTAATTTTAAGCTCTATTAAAACACATCATCAATCAATCGTACAAAACAAATCAAATGAAAGTAGAAAAACATTTTAAATACGAATACAATATAAAATTAATTACATTTGCTCGATTAAAACAAACAAAAAGTCAATTAAAGAAACAAATGCAAACAATTTTAATACTACATATGTAAAACTTAATTTATAAAACCCGCCATAAAATTACTATACATTGAATAGGAACATCCAGGACACTTTGGCCTAGCCATGATGAACGGTTCAACAGGGACCAAATTAGGACAGTGGTCTTAGTTCTAACCGGGCACTGGCCCGTGGGGAGGGACTAAAGCTAGGAGAAAAGGTCCAAAATTCAATGACTACTGTAGAACTTGTCGTGATGAGGAGGATGAGGTAACTATGTTTCACTTTCTATGTCAATCTCTTGAAATATGGTGGTCTTGGGAGAACCGGCGTTTCCCGTTTTGGGGAATTTATCTAAAAAAAATTAACTAAGAACGCTTCTTCTCTTCAATAGGAAGACGAATTAGTAAAATTCTGCAGTGACGCCATCTGAGTAACTGCTATGAAGCATGGCCATCGCAAATGGACCACTGAAAGACCCAAGTCAGCTGTCTCTTGACGGCTGCACAAGGAACCTTATCTAGCCTAATACGAAATACTTCATATGGTAGGAATCTAGCCGAAATAAAGTAATTCTTGGAGAACGTCTTTAACAGACCCATACAAATTTCTGAATTTTACTTTGCTCTCTGAAAACACATTGCGTTAATGTCCACATTCAGTTTGCTGCCGAAGAGATAACATAATTGTATCGCTAATGGCTTATACGTCTTTTTTGGTTGTTATTTAAAACTTTCTTAATAAAAGCGGAAAGCACTTTTTTCTTAAGGCAACACTTCTAATTCGCATACAGTTTATATGATACAACCCTTTAAACTGGAGGTCCACTCAATGCATTGTACGCTTTATCGCATTCTACGTTGCTGTCAAAAAAGTAGAATCTGTATTGTTTTACTTCCCTGCAAATAATAGGACTAGTCCAAACACGCGTTTAAAGTGTAGCCCACAAGCGACTAGGACTAGTCCAAAAGTAACTCAAATGTATGGAAAAAACATGGTCTATTTAACATTACGATGGCCTAGGGCAGGACCATATAACTCATCTTTGGACTACACAAGAGGATTAGTTTTTACTTCGTTTAAAACCGAAAACATGTCTTTAAAAAATGAAGACATGTCGTCTCACTGCAACACTTTTTAACAATGACATGGTCCATGCTTGCATTACATTGGACCATTCCATGGCGTAGTCCATTTAATCAAAATGGATCAGGTGGTCCAATAATATTTGCAGGGCTAGCAATTTTTGTATGCACGAAAGCGTAGGATGCCTTGAGGCGTTGAATGCAAAAAGCAGCGTTCCAACAAATCAGCTGACTTTGACAATTAACAATTGTGATTTTTGATTGAACTCTTGGTTTTTAATTGAAGTTTTAGGCTAAGGCTCATCAAATTGAATTTTTTTTAGAAGAGGAAGGAATTTACAACATGAAATAAATTGAACAAGTGTTTGCCTAATGGTCGAAATTCGGCCACACATTTTTTTCAATATGAATAAGATATAGTGGATCGATACGGAGACGGATCAACCTCCGGTTCATATGTTATGTTTGACGTGAGCGGTTGACAAACAAAGAAAGTTATCGTTCTTAACTGGTTTGCCTGTGCCGATTTATGTATAAGATTTATATAGCCGAATTATTCGAAAACCGGTTTCTTTAAAATGCCGAATTATCGACCACCCTATTTTTTTTATTATTTGATAATTTGAAAAAAACAAACTTAATATATATGTATATTTGTTTTGCATATGTGGTAGTATCAAATTTGAACGCTTATAACTCTAAAAATATTGAACAGATTTTTCATTCTTGTCACTGGGCAAACAGAGGAGAAAAGTGTTCTTAACTGATTTGCCTTAGCCGATTTATATAAAGATTTTTTTTGTATAATTTTATTTTTGACTGAAAACTGAATTTTTTTATATGGTGATGCCGAATAAAATGCGTTGCACAATGCGTTTAGCAAGAGCCCCTTGTGTATGAGCTTCTCCAGCACAAACAGGTAGCATTACGCACTCGCCCTTTGTTAAGTAGCTAGAGCTATTAAACCTCCGCTGCATCGGGAATAGCCACCATCGTCTGTTTAATAGCAACAGCAACTAAGTAGATCCATCAGCAGGCCAAACGCTCTTTAAGTTTACTTCCAACGACCTTGAGTCCAAAGCACTTCATAGTCCCCGATGGATCCTAAACCAATCGTCAGCTGGTACCGAAATATCAGGGGCTACTGATTTCCGTGGTACCAGATAGAATCTATGTTTAACCGCGATCACATAAGATCCATCTGAACTCTTAGGGGATTCACAAGGATGTTATCAAGTCATATTGTCATAATATCCTAAAATTGTATAATAGTTTAAACAAATTATTGTTGTTTTTTATACAAAAAAAAAGTCCTTAAATTATAAAACTTTTTATGCAGCGCTAATTGTTTTGTTATAAATACTCAGTGGAAATCTAATGCTAAATTCCCATTTCAAATTATGTATTGATAAACTGAAATTTATTGTTGATGGGATATGCCATTCCTATGCGCATATCACTGGTTATATTTTTATTTTTTAGTGGACATTAAAACTAATTCATCTCCCAATTAACAGTTTGCAATTATTGATGGCTTAAATGGAAGATGATAATTTCGTTTCTTTGAAGCGCATGGGTAAATGACTTGAAATTCAGAAAATTATCAATAAACAAAAAATCGAAGACAAGTAGCGTATAAATTATAAGTCTAAAAACATGTAAAGCAACAATATTTTTGTAAAGAAAACAATTCTTTTATAGGAGATTATAAAAAAGAGAGCAATGAAAAAATATTAAGGAAAAAAAAAAAGATCTTTAAAAAGAGGTTTTATATTTTCCACGTAAACGTACAAATTAGTTGGTGGTAAATTGTATGGAAGTTTAAAAGCGTGCTAAAATGAAGGGGAGTTAAGAAAAATACTGTATTTGTAACTCATTGTAGACTGTTTTGTATGGATGAATGATCACCTTAACGACTTGATAAAGTTAAACGAAGAATTACACTGAGAGAAAATTGTTCTTATACTTAATATGTTAGAGATAATCACAAGCGTTTTTCATCAGAGCTTGTTAGAATCGCTTAAAATTTGAGACTGTAGTAACATCGTGCTTTCTTAGTCTCGCAGTGTACTTGTCAAATTTCCCACTGCAAAATGCATGCATGTCGTCTAAACGAAAAAAATTTGCTTCTGTAAATGTTAGATCGAATTATCAGTGCAAATCTTTTCAAGTAGAGCTGTTATGAACGATTTAAGGTTATATCAAATAACACCAAAAAACAACGTGTGAAATCAAAAATTATAAAACAATTACGACAGCCATGTGTAATAACTAGGGATGAGATTTTCATGGACTTAAAAATCGAAAATATACGCTTAAAAAATGTACTAAAAAAATTCCAAAATATGCACCAAAAAAATAAAAAATATGCACTAAAAACTTAAAAAATTGCTTAAATAAAAGTAAAACTTTGTATTGTGCTTGAAGAATGAAGAATTTTGAGAAAATTTATTTTCAGATCCCACTTTGATTCCAGATCAAAAATATTTGAAATTTATTTTTTTACATCTTAAATTTTTTGAAAAACATTTGGATTTTTTTTTAATTTGGCGGGCTGGGCTATTCTTCCTTCCACATTGTATATTTTAATAATCGGTATCAACAAGCTCTTTTAACATTCGTTAAATACTCAAAGTTTTTTGGCTGCAGGGAAAACATTTCATTGCAATATTATAGAATTGGCTTCTAATCTCCTCTTATTCAATTAAATAATTAATTGGTATACATTAATTATTCAATTAATTTTTTGTATGCTGCAATTAATTTTTTTAATCAAAACCCATAAAATTAAATGTTTGTGTATGTGTGGTGTATTTTTTAGTTTATGCAATTAATTTTTTAATTGACTAAATTTGTGTCCAATTTCTCGAAAATACAAATCCGTTAATTGATATTATCAATTCCTTTGCAGGGGCAAAGTTAGTAAAATATTTAATTGTCTGAACGAATTGTTTAATTAAAGTCGATTTCCTATTTTTTCTGTGCATGTACCAAGCAAGTAAATTGTAACAATTTTTGGTAAAATATATTATCCCATTGGAAGCCTTAACCACGTTAGGTGCTGCATCGTTTAAAAAAAGAAGGATGTTTGGTCGAAATCTTGTATTTAAAGCAAAGCTCTAAAATAGTTTATTTATTGATTTTAACATTTTTTTGGAAGGTTTTTTTTGTATTAAAAAAAATTTTTTAAGAGCTTTTAATTAAAAACCTAAATAAGCAAAAATACGCATTTTCACCAAAATATGCAAAAACAAGTCGATGCCATTTTAACGCAAATTTAATGATTTGTAAAAAAATAATTGGTCGATTATGTTCTTAGACTATCGGCAAAAAACATGCATTTGGATGGAAATCGCATCCCTAGTAATAACATATGGATTTTACAACTGATAAAACAGCCTGCAAAACACATATTTGGGGGATTCACAAGGTCTGCTATCAAGTAATATCGTCATAATGTCCTAAATAATATTTAACAATTTTTTAAAATAAATGTTGTTGTGTTTCGAACAAAATAAAAATTTGTATGCTGTGTTTATTGATTGGTCATAACTGTGCAGTAGAAATCTTTATTATTAGCGGTAGTCCACAGCAGTCATATATCCTTCTTGTAATTATTTTAAGACTTATGATTTTACAACTTTACGACTACCTTGTGAATCCCCCAATTGTGTAAAACCACCTTTACGTGTGCTCAAGTATTAAATAAATCCAGTCAGTCTTGCTGTGAGCTTTCACATAGGAATGCTGTGTAATTGATTACATTTAATGTTGTCATTTTGTGATGTTTTTACATTTGTTTTGTTTTATGTTAAGTCAGTATTTGTCGCGGACTTCAAGAGTTAGTCTACAGCAGCGTTGCCCAATGTGCATTTTGCAGTTTTTTCTAAGCATTAACCAGTTTTGAAGTTTTTGGTTTAAAACAAACGTTTTTTTGTAAATTGTGCAGATTTTTCAATTTTTGCAATAAAATTTTTTTATTTACCTGATTTGCTTAACCCATACTCGTATAACAGTGGCGAGCTTTAAGAGCCAAACAAACTACACAAAAGGCTTGGGAAAAACACTATAACCATTTTTCTGCTGGATTCCAATTCCAAGCTGCTTGGAAGAACTACAACAAATGTTGAACCAAAACTTTTATATTTTTTCAGCACCCTTTTCAAATATCAAAAATATTTATTATTTGACAAATTCTTAAGCTTTGATAACACTCAACATAACGCTCCACACACAACGGCTATTTTGACCAAAAAGCATCTAAGAGTTTATTATTCACGAATTAATTGGAATTTTTTTTTAATAAAAAAACTTTGGTCAATCTACAAAAGCTGTTAAAAGAAAATTAAATGTTTGATGAAATAAGTGGTCACGCTTTTTTCGTTTGTTAAATGTGAACATGCATTTAGTAATGAAAAAGGTATGCAGTAAGTTGCCTTGAAATTAACCGCGGCTTAAACAAAACCTTGCTATTAATTTAAGTATGATTTGCAATTGAACCCACATAAATGAGCTTCATTTTTATTTCATGTTCATTATCCGCCACATGTCACCATACTTTTGCTGGATATTCGGGCATGTTCTACAAATCGAAATGAAGTGGAATTGAAATCGAACGAGATTTTGATCTCAATTATTTATAAAATGGCTGTAGTTAACCCGGTTTTCAACCGTGGTTCTTGAAAAGTTAATGAGTACTCAAAGTATGAAGTATATAAAAAGGTATATTTTCATGAATCTTCTTAACAGGATCTTTCTCAAAATGTGTGCGATTTTAAATCCACTTCATTTCGATTTACAGAACATGCCCGATTGACTTCTTTTTGCTTTTGTATAGAATTTCTTTAAGTGTATTTTTTTTCACAGATTTAGATAATGATTGTTCATTAGAAAAAGAATTTAAGTGTGGTAAAAGTTTGTTTATTTTAATGTTTTCATTAAAGAAATGGTCACTAAACTATTTTGTTTGTACTATAATTAGTACCCTACATTATGGTGTTAAAATATATGCCACATAGTGAATTATTGCTGTGTTTTAACTTATTGATTTATATTTATTATTTTATACTGGACTTAAAAATCTCAAGCTTGCCATTGGTATATTTTATAATCAACCTTATCGTGGTTGGCGAATTTAATATAAGACTTGGACTGTTTGGTAGTAGATTAAAGAAAATAAGTTCACGTACTTTTTAATTTATTTCCGTATTTTAAATTTGCCAACCAAGATAAGGCAGAATATATGTTGTATATCAATACTACTTATAGAGCTAATGTAATTGGGTTTATAAGTAACACAAGATCCCACTGGATGCTATTCAAGCTTACACGGTTTAACGAGCAAAACGAAAACCTCAAAGTGCGCTAAGAAAGAAAAACACTCGGGATAAATCAAGTTTTTTTATGATTACTTTAATTACGAGTCGTACTCAAAAATTCAAGTGCGAATTACACTAAAACGTACTCAAAATAATCTTAAATGGCATTACTTTCAAAAATCAATCCCGGAATTTCTTGAAATAAGTATAAAATTCCTAAATCAAGTAATCTGAGAGTAAAATTACAATGTGAGGGTTTTAATCTCATAAAACTTATTAGTCTCATCTCTCAGCAGTGTGACCAGATTTTTAAAAAATATAAAGCTAAATCATGCTTACAATAGAACTAAAAAGAGCTAAAGAAAACAATTTTAAGTCAAAAAATGAAGCTAAATTTTTATTATTTTAAATATATATTGCGCAACTAACTTGCCGAGTATGAAAGGTGTCTAAGTATATATAATTTACTTGGCATTGTTATTAGAGGCCAATGTCAAAATGCACATATTTGAAAAATTACATTTGAAGTTTTTATAAAAAAATTTTTTTAATTATATGAAGTTGAAAATAATTCCAATCTTTACTTATCAACTTTAACTTAGCCATATAATAGGTGTGTTCATTTTCTAACAGGAACATGCAACTAGACAATAAATTTAAAATTTACAAAATTTTTTTCATTTACTCAAAAAAATAATAAAAAGAGACTTCGAAAATTAAAAAGAACATAGAACGTTTTACTAATGTGACTTTAACGCACATAATTCGATTAACTATTGCCTTTGCTGGCCGCTTATAGATGGAATAAATGGCAAATATGCTTACATCGCTAAATGGACTATCACTTAAACTTAAATCCTTTATATTAAATTTACATATAACGGCAGAAATCCCAGATAAACTGTTGTGACTAGAAACGAAAAGTATTGTATGCTTAAACCTTTTTTTAATTCTTGAAACATACTCTAAGCTTTGTGTTTTTTCAATAATTGATTTGAAGTCTTGCTATTATCCCTGAAAAATGGAATAGAAAAATCGCCAGCTCATCAATGGTTTGGCGCATATCATCGTAATTTCACTATGCCCAATAATGAGCTGACGATATGTATTTCGTCTTATAAATCACATTAACTTACTTTTGACAAAAATTCTTAATTTTTTTGAAACTGGCACTGGCAGCACTGTTATGTATGTATATAAATCAAATCTGCAACAGCGATTTCTTCTGAGCTAGGCTGGCTATAAATAACACTTAGCAAAATCACACATAAGTTTATTTGGATAAACTGTTTTATTTATTTTGAAATATAAATAAACACGAAATTGAAATTAAAAAAGGACTAGAAAAAGCTAAATGCGTTGTTGAAAAAAGCCGAAAAAAAAGCTAAATGAAAAATCTTAAGCTAAATATGAAAAAATAAAGCTAAATTTAGCTCGAAAAAAGCTAATATGGTCACACTGTCTCTCAGCATTGCATTCTATTGTGCGTGCATACGTGTGTGGTTTTTAAAGTTTTTTGTTTATTTACAACAACACAACACAAGTTTGGAAAAAACGTTTTGCTTATTGTGTGTAGAAAAAACAGAACAAGAAGAAAAACATACATATGTGACGCGCAAAATAGAAAAGGACCTAAGGGTTTTGTTCAGGAGAGCCATTTTAAAGATTTAAATACGTGTATCATTGGCGTACCAACACTGAGCGTGTTGATATTGATCTCATTTGAAAGCGACACATCTCATGACGTCAGGAACGTGTTGGTCAACCTTAAAAACGCGCGTAGGTCGTCCCTTCCTCTTGTTTTGTGTAGTTGGTCTTGACTGTTCCCTTTACCTTACTGATCCCTTTCTCTATGCGCTGTCACATATATTATTTTCATGTTTAACCCTCCGGCTAACGCATGTGTTGGTTTTCTATACACATTGAAAAAAGGTCTGGCCATAATCATGTTTACAACGAAGGGTTAAAAAGTTAATTTGAACTCTTGCTTCTCATTTAGTTTATATTTTTTTGATTAAATATGTCATAAGATTTCTAAAATAAAAACCATATCGGGCATGATGTTGATGTTTTATCATTCTTAAAAGTGTAATACGGGTACACTCACAATATTATTACAGTAACGGACTTTAGTTTATTTATGAAATATTCCGTTCAGTCATTTTTCAATAAATAAACATTTAAAATTCCAAGCAAATTTATTTTTAACTGATTCTAACAGTTATTCAAAAAACTAAGTGCATATTAATACGGATTTTCAGTTGCAGTTAATATTGTCCGTTGATTTAGTTAAATTCTTCTTTATGTTAAAGTAAATAAAAATGTAATTTAAAGCAACGAAAAGTTCATTTAATGTTTACTGTCAAAAATTCAACCGCGAATTCCGTAAAAACAAATCAATATTCAGTTATCTTTTATAAATTAATTGTCAAAAAATTAACTACATATTCCGTAAAAACAAATAAATATGCAGTTATTTTATAAAATTTTACTGTCAAAAATGCAACACCATATTCAGTAAAAACAATTAAATATTCAGTTATTTTATATAATTTTACTACCAAAAATTTATTTTTACTTATCTATAAAAAATGAATTGCTTGTTTTGTGTAAGCAATACCCATTTTCTATTTGTTAAAATAATTTAGTTAAATACATCAAATTTTAATAGTAAAATAATTGCGAAGCCATATCGGTCATGCTGCTGCTGTCTTATAATTGAGAAATCTTCTGTAAACAACGTGGTCAGTACAACAAAAGTAAAACAAACGTCTGTAACTGGGTAAGTAAATAAAAATATTCTCCCTCCCTCGCTTATAAGAAAAACAAGCGGACAGGTGTCTGTCTGGTATTTTTTAGAAATTCGGCTCTTTTGTGGAGTAAACGAAAATTTAATAAAAATAACTGAATATTTAATTGTTTTTACTGAATATGGGGTCAATTTGACAGTAAAAAATTGATTGTAAAATTTTAATAAATAACTGAATATTTAATCGTTTTTACTGAATATGGTGTTGAATTTTTGACAGTAAAAATTAAATGAACTTTTTGTTAAAAATAAATGAAAAATAGGTAGACCGGTTTTTAATTGAACTTTCATTTATTTTATATTACAATTTCAGTTAATTTTACGTACAGAATATTGTGAGTGTAAGTAAATCAATCATAATAATTTTTTCTTTCTAATTTTCAAAAGATTTTGTTATTCGTGCTTAATTCCCAGTTTTTATTATTGATAAAAACGCTTGAAATTTATTGTTGATGGGATAAGCTATTCCTATGCGCATTTCACTGGTTGCTTAGGCCAGATCATCAGGAAACTTCATCCATAAAGATTTTAGAAAAACTAAAGATATTAAACCAAATAAAACTGTTAAACGTATAAGATTTATAGCAACAGTTCTACTTGTAACAATATCAAAGCTTAAACAAAACAACATCAACAATAAACAGTGGCTTCATCTCATCTTACATTCCCCATTTCTAATTTCTTTTTTTTTTGTTTTTTTCAAGCATGAATTCAGGATAAAATCAACTTTATATATCTTGATTCAATCTTAGTTTTACTTAAGTCAATCTCATTTTCGGATTATTTCAAGTACGAAATCGGGATTGAATATGGATAATTTAAGTATTTTGGGATTAAAAATCCGTACTTGAATCAATCTTTCTGTACTTGATTCAAGAAAATCCATACTCAACGTACTATTAATACCGCTTCGGATTGAATAGAGTACAGATGGATTGATTTTTCTTTTGAGT
Organism: Pollenia labialis; assembly: GCA_949318255.1. Taxonomy (NCBI): domain Eukaryota; kingdom Metazoa; phylum Arthropoda; class Insecta; order Diptera; family Polleniidae; genus Pollenia; species Pollenia labialis. Next base: position 133,013,745 of record OX439139.1, read on the forward strand.
GAAGGCATTACAATTTGAACTTTCTTCATAGTACTGGAAAGATGTGTTAAAAAGGACTCATGAATTACTAAGTCATGTAAAGGGTGTTTTGTTTAAAGCGCTGCATCCATTATGCAATATTATTGTAAATGTTAGCACCATATTATTCCCATTTTGCCACACACATGTACATATACATATATAACTTAGTGGCGGTTTTTTAATCCAAATGGCAGAAGAGGGCATATCGTCGGTCACAGGTTGACAACTCTAACCATGTTTTTTGTACTTTTCAGGAGACAAAAAAAAAATATTCCTCCGTTACTGAAGCATGTTGGAAGTAAATAAAAAAAGCCAAAATTAGTAGGAGATATTTATTGTAAGATGGTATAAAGAAAGCAAAGGTACTAACATGCAGAAGGACAAACACAGTCTTTTGGCATCAAAAACCCGATTCGATTTTTTTGCGAGTTAAGAGTTGTCAACCTGTGACCGACGATAAAACATATGCCGCTTAAGGGCCGAATTTTTTGAACTTAGATGTGTTTTTTTTTTTGTTGCTGTTGTCTAAGGATCTTAGATAGCTCCAAGTTATTAGCATGTACTTAATTTGCTACCGTTGTGTGGAGTCCACACAAGGAGGAGTTTGTCTACTCTCTGTTTGGAGCACTGGTGAACTAACCCTAGTTGCAAAAAGCCACGCTAATCTTATACATATTTCACTGCCTTTTGCTGAGCTTAGTATAAACTATTCGTTCCCAATTGATTGTAGGTCATTCTAACTTCGTTGTGAAGTTTTATTTACTTAACTTTGGAACTTGTGTCATTTTTTATATCGGTTTAACTAGTTTTTCTATTTTGTTTGGTTTATTTACAGGTAAATAACCATAAAAATCACTGAACTACAACAAAGGTAATAATACTTTGAAATCATAATGACAAAACTTAGAAAATCTAAGTTTAACACAAAAGATAGAAAAAAGATTTCGTTAAAAAAAAAAATGGAAAATAATAAAGAAAACTAAGTTAAAATTTTATAAAATACTTGACCTAAGAGTGAAAATAAGTATTTGCGTGTAAACCATAAACAGATGATGATCACCTCGATTTGGATTAAACAAAAAAGTGAAAAAATTTGGAAAATAAAAAGTGACTCAGGAAGAAAATATTTAAAATTTAGTAACATTTAATCAATTCCATATAAAATATATATAATACAAGAAAATTTAATAGAAATGTTAGAAAAATTAAGTGTTTTATACTTATTTATTATCACATTAAATCATGCGATTAAATTAAGTGTTGAAGCAGATATTAAGCCAAATGCCACAAGCGTTCCACAGAGCACTAAAACTTTGATTAGGAATTCAGTAACACTAGATGAGGATACATGGCAGCCGATTATACAAAAACATACAAAGATAGCAATGCCTACACCTTTTGCACCATTCCAATATCGTGCTACAGCATCGGGGCAGAGCTTAGACAACAATAAACAAAAACATGGCGGCAATATTAAGAAACAGACACATACAAACTATGCGTTTAAACATTATCCTCACCACATTCGCTACGGTAATTATAGCAAAAGGCCTGTAAGAACATCAACGGCAACAGTTTCATCTTCTGCCTTTTCATCAGATGCCATTAAAAACATTAAGTTAAGAACTCATATGCCTCCAACAAATAATAAAATTAATAATACGAGCGGAGCAGAAGGAAAAAACCAATTCATCCCTCATCATCAGTATCAGCAACAGCAACAGCAGCTTCTTTATTCCTTAAATAACATTAAAACACTGTATCCTCCACTTCAAATACCAAAAGATAATACAAGTCATGTACAGGAATATCATGCCAAGAATAAAAAGAATTTAATACCATCACAATTGAATTCACAATATTTAGCGGATGTAACAGAAAACAAAAAACCATTTCCTTCGACAACAGATTGGCCGTATTTGCAACAGCTTCAAGGCAAGGCGCAACACGTTGTTAGTCTTACGTCTAAAATTGACACTACGTACAGCTCAAATTCCAATGTGAAAACAAATACAATGAAAACAGATAGCGAAAAGGACATGGTGAATGTAAAGAATTCCACTGACACAATTGTAACAAAAACATTAAATTCTTTTGTAAAAAATAAAAAATCGATCGATAATGAAATCACAAATACCAAAAAACAGCAGTTACACAACCATCAACATTATACAACTGTACAACACACCGGAAATAAATCTTTCACAACTGCCAACTCCACTAAAAAGAGCCCTACCGAAGCCATCACAAAATCTAACGCAGCAGAGAGAAATGAAGTTGCCGAAAAAAATGCCAATGTGGAATTGTTTTTAGCGAAAACTTTAAATAATGCTAAAGTATTTTATGATACTGTTAAGGACATAATTATGAGTGATAATCGTAGCATTATTAATGATGATGATTATGACGACGATGATGAGGAAGATGATAATAATTACAAATATTCAAATGAGGGTAAGTGAAACGTTAAGATTCATTTAACTCCAAATATTATTTTAAATTAATTGTGAGAATTTCAAAGTATTTTTATGACCTCCAGCGTGGCCATTTTGTCATTTTTGCAGTTAAATTTAGCATTTTTTTTGGTCTGATTTAGCTGCAAATTTTCCATTTAGCAGTTAAATTTTTTTTTAGCATTTTTCAGCCACATATTTAGCACATTTTAGCATTATTTAGTTTAAGAATATTCAAGTTATCTTTTTTTGAAAATCTACCACACTTTTTTGTTGCATGCACATACAAATCCCTACTCTTTAGCTAAAGAAACTGTACAAAACCTTTCATATAAAATTGTTTAAAAAATCTGATCAGTTTGATCCATTAAATTCATGTTAAGCTAACTTTTTCTCTCAATCAGGCATCCCATCAGCTGGTTTAAAGCGATTTGAGGTATGAATTCATACATAAAACTTGCTCATTTTGGAGCAAATTTTTTACTGGGATGGAGCTTGTTGTGCTCTAAAAATACAAGGTGGCGCAACAGTCATAAGCCTACTGGATGATGAAAGAATTTTCTCAAATAGCGGTAAATGTCAGTTCTGCTTTGAAATTTGTAAAGTTAACAGATACATGTCAATAAAAAATTGAGCACTTTTCTCCTCAAGAACGTAAAATAATTTTATCGATTTTTTTGCATAATAATTCCACGATGGTGTTGTCCAAAAGTAAATTTAGACAAAGATTTCATTGTTGGTAACACGCAATTGGGTATCAATTGGCGGTCTTTACAGAGAGCTTTAGTAAAAGACTTCAAAATGTTCCCTTACAAAGTGCAGTGAGTGCATCAGCTGCTTGCCGTCCATCGCCAAGCGCGTTGTAATTCCGGGGTCTCCTGTTTATATGATTTTCACTTGTTGGCAAGATCGACCTATTAAACGTAACAAAACTCGACTCTTCTCTGAAAATGCGATTATTAGTTTTGGGTCCTTGATAAATTCTTAGTAGTAGATAAAGCCTCGTGCGTCTGCTACAGGCACAAACAATCTCGACTGCCACAACACAAAGAAAGGATTTTCTTGTCCAATTGTTTCTTGTTCACCCAAGCAGTTTGGAATTGAAATCCAGCACCTGAGGAGAATAGATGATATGGGCCTATATGTGAATTAACATTCCTAAACCTTCCATTTTTAGTCTGTGTACTGTTCAAACAGAATAAGATCATAAATTAAAGTTTATTTGAAACCAAAATCCAAGTGGGGTCTTACGAATAGGGTCGATTTTAATGCTTGTTAGACCTAGTGTTGTATGTTGACCCACAGACGTCAACGTCATCTGTATCTATGGGAAGTATAGCTATTGAGGAATCAGACATTCTTGATGTTCTGGGCAATAAAAATTCAATGTGATGTTCGTTGGAGCCAACATGTTTGTTGAAAGAAGCATTCAAGTGTCTTGGCATCTTAAGAAGGCAAAAACTCCCTCTGATTTTCCTCATTTATCCGGCCGAAAATATAATTCAACTCCCATATCTGGGCAGGGACTTCAAGGTCTATCTTGAGGCTTCTGGATCGGGTGCAGAAGAGTGCGTTAAAGCTCGTCAATGGCAGTAGGGTACCCAGCTCTATTGACTCATCAGAGCATCGTCGGAATGTGAGTTGTGCGTCATTTTTTTTATCGATATTACCACGGTCAGTGTTTAGCTGAGATGGGCGAACTCATCCCGCGAATGCATGCATACCCGTAGCACTCGCTTTTCTACCAGATAAAATCCGTTCGTTGTCGACTGTCCAACGCATCGCACAACGTATTACGAGAAAATTCATTTCTTGGTCGAACTAGCCGTATTTGGAATAGACTCCCGGCAGAAGTCTTCCCAGTCGACTACAATTTATAAAAATTCAATTAAATGTCCACAAACACTACTCCATCTTCTCATATACTCATTACCTATTTTCCTAATACCAACACAATGCATTGCATTAGTAAGGGGCATCCCCTGATATATTGTTATTGTACTTGGAGAATTTTTAACTTATGTGTGCGCTACATGAAAAAAAACTTACCTCAATTTAAAACAAGCATAAAATCGGTGGCCGAAAGCAAGAAACTACCTAAATTTAAGATAATCAGTCCATAATTTACCAAAGGTTCTATGTAATGGCCACTCTTGTAATTTAATTCGTATGTCTTAGGCCATAACAAATAAAAGTAGTCATTTAAATGAAAATTTTTCAAATCTTATATAAAGTCCACTCACGACAGATTTTAAATTTTGATGGAGGATGTACAAGATTCGGCTCAGCCGAAATAAACTTTCTCACTTGATTACATATTTACTGTGACATCAGAATATTTTTGCTACCAGGGATGCTGGCGTTTAACACACTAAATCATTGACTGAATAAATAAATAAATAACAACGAAATGTTTGGAATAACGTTATTTTAAAATCTAGATGAAAAAGTTATGCCCGTTATGTACAAGGAAATAGGAAAGGAACGGTAGCATAACAAAAAATGTGTGAACTTTGTTGTTTATTATATTGATTTTATTTCGGTAAAATGGGGGTTTTATTATGAATCATTTTATTAACATTCCTTAAGTTGTTTGGCATTAAAAAGTAGGCATTATCTCTAGTAATAATAATAAGGTAATACAAATATTAGGAAAGCTTGTTCTTTAAAAATAATCATGGCATCGATTTTAACACTGTTGTAGCTGTAGAACTTTAATTCTGCATCGCGATAAAGTCTACAGAAATTTGAGTCTTCTTTTCTGATTTGATAATTTTTACTTAATTTTTAAAACTGTTATACTGATTTAAGATCTTGTAACTGTATTCGATATGATGGCGAACCTACGATGTTCCCGAGAACTTTTTGGAAATTTTCCACCACTTTGCTGAGTCCCGAGGGATGCACGACTCTATAAAACATTGAAACATCCACTTGCCTTTTGTTGAATAGCAACAGCACACTTCAACATCCAGATAAAAATCCGGTCTGAACCCGAAATTTTTTTAACTTTCTTCATGAGATTAGGGCTTGAGCTACAGGCACAATGTGATCCCCGAGGGATCTTAGCTAATAAGCAATATGGGGCATTTGCTACTCTTACTACTAGCCAGGGTACCGGCTCCCCCCCACTTCGCGGATTGTAGGGATCATATTAAGGATATTTCAACTTCTAGTATTGCATTCTCCAGGGAAATCAGGTGCAGGCAATAACTGGGACTCCGGAAAATTTGACAGATCTAAAGAGATCTGTACTAACTCTTTCGATCGCTGTTGATAAAAGTTAGTAGCCCCAGGTGGCACGGTAACAGAATGACTATTGTTTGAAATGATTTCTGTCTCTCAAGAAGATTGTCTTTTCTGGGAGTTTCGGTTTTCCGTTAAACATATACATACGTTCGGAAATCACGTGATGGTTGGGGTTTACTACCCAAACTCGCGGTAAAGAAGATCCTCCCATTCAAGGACTGACAGTTTGACCTGATGGAGGATCATCCATAGATCTGTCCGTAACTTAATATATGGTTGTAGCATATTTCCAAAAGCAGCGGTGGTAAGGCAGGTGGTAGCTTCAGCTCCTAAGCAAGGGGCGGGTGTATAAGATTGCTGGATTATGCACTCAAATCGGTACCTGTGTATGCTGGTTGCTCTCAATAAGCAATACTTATCCTACAGTGCCTTAGATTCACTAATGTGGCAAGTGCTCATGAAAATATTTTCCACAACCGAACGGCATAATCACGGAGAGCAGATTTTGTGCCCAAATCGCAGATATAGCAGTTATTTCTCGATGTGGAGTTCCATTGCAACTGGGTGATTTGACCCATAGAACGGTAGGAGTATTAAATACGCTCCGCCATAAGGTTAGGTTAGAATGGCCGGTCATGAAAGATCCCGCATAGATCGTGTTGGTCTCTATCAAAATAAAAAAAGCAAATAAAAGAGGTAAGTCCGACGTGATGTTACCCAGAGTACACCACACTCTATTGGCGAAAGTCAGGAGTCTCATTACGCCAATTCCAGAGATCTTGGAAGTAAGGGGTCTCCCAGACAACTCGCCCTGGAGCGTAAGAGTGCCAGACAGCAGAAGAGTATGTGTTCCAACGTCCTCCTTTCCCCTGGTACCCCACAGAATCTACAAATTTCATAGGAGCCACATATGATCTTGTACTCCCTGCACGTTTGGGTATTTAGCCAAATTGCCTTTGGAGTCCTCCAGCAGAGTCCATAGCTGTCTAAATATTCCGAATTTGAACCGGAATGTCATACGGTAATCAAACTGCCCATTTCGCCAATTCGTCTGCCTCCTCGTTACTCTCTATGCCCTGGTGTCTATGAACGTAACAGATGTGTACCCTTCTATTGGCACCAAGTTTAAGGCGCCGCCCTTAATCGAGGAAAAAAGTTATCCAAATGGATGAAATCGAAGACGGTACTTTTGCTTTTATGTCGCAGCATTGTGGCCGAGTAGAAAGTGGACGCTGGGCGACGCATTGCATTGACCCGGTTTGAAGAGAATCGCAAATCTGTGCAGCATGACAGACACTCACGATAATCAATGAACATATCTTAACAGACTTCCTTAGACAAGTATTCGTTAAGATGAGCATCCTGCTTTGAAAATTTTAATTGCTCTTTCGTTACTAAAGTAGTTTGCAAGCTCAAATTCAGCAATCATTTATTAATTTAGCAGAAACTGACACAAGTAAAAAGTATAGTCGAGCCAATACGACGAAAAAAAGTAAGATTTAAATGTTATTTGTATCTGTTAATTTTAGATTTGTTTCTTTGAAAGAAATTTTCGAAAGAAAGTCTGTAGGAGCCTTATGGCCGTTTCTGGTCCAACTATCGCAAACTAATTTTATAATATTTTTAACGTTTATAACAAACATACTCGTAAGTATTTGAACAACATAAGTAACTTTCGCGAAACGCGTCCATCGATTTTCATGATCTATGTATGCCTCATTTTGTTTGAAGGTTATGTGACTGTACGTGAAAGTAATAGGATTGACACTTTTTTTTACCGTTTTGGATTTTTTATGAATTAAAAATAAAAAAAATTCTTTTTTTTAGGCAAAAAATAGTTTTTTTCTTCAGCGAAACGCCGGGACACGTAACTTCTTTTTTAACGATATACTTTTCCCCGGTAGTTTGAACCCTTCCCGATCACTGACCCCTACTATTTGTCGCACAGTGTACTTTGAACAAAAGGTTTACACATAGACTGCGATCCATCCAAACGGATAGATATGCTCTGATATCACTCTGAGCGGTATACTACAAAGAAGTTAAAGGACTAATACTTTTATGCGTTAGAAACTTCATCATAAAAAATAATACTCTTGCCACCATTGTGGCGTTCGTATACTTTTACACGATATTTATTTGTAATCGCTTAAAAACTCTTGATATCTTCATTTTGTAAATAGATTTTTACACTTAAACCAGTTTATTTTACATATTTAATTATAGCTAATCTGCTTATCTTCACTTAAATGTAGCTGTACTTAAATGTAGCTGCTACGAAAATACTTTACAATTTTCTTCTTCTATTAAAAAGACAGGTTTTAAAGCCATAAAATGTATTTTATTCTCAAACAAATTTCCTCCTTAGTTTCCGTCATCATTTTTAAATCACAAAAATGTCAAGGATTCTTAAAAGCAAATGTTCTTAAATTATTAAACGGTCATATCTTTAATTGTACCCATTAATCTGTTAATTAAAATGCTACTTTAGACTTGTTTCAGCAATACCTTATTAGGAAAACCAAGATCTGATTTAATTATACTTGATAAAATCCTTAATGAATAGTATGATGAAGTACATACGTAATGAATTTTTAATTATGTTTAAAACAATTTGAATAAGTAATTCTGTAGACAAAAATAAGACTTTTGAAGATAAAGTGTATTAAAAGGAAACATTAATTAAAAAAAACGCCTACACAATTTCCTGCATTGTGGTAACAGGGCTTTAAACGGATGATATAATTTATATGTTTGAAACGTTTGCGTGTATTAAGCCTTTTTCTCCCAGTGAAATTGAGTTTAAACAAAAATGTATTAAAGAAACTGGCATTAGCATTTTGAAACCTACTTGAATATATATCTGTGGTTTTTATTGGCAACCACGTATGTCCATTCTTTTCGAGCAATAAATTTAGCATATCACGAAGCCCTTTGCAAAAGTGGGCGGTATAGGAACATATATAGACATTAATAAACTCCGGCAATTGAAAGATTCTTTCAAAAAAAATGAATTCAAAAGATCAATCAAAACAGTGATTACACTTCTTTTATCGCTTTTGCGTTAAGGCCACTAGTTTACGTATAAATTCCTTTATGCCAGCACGGGCTAGTGCCCAGGAACAGCACAAAGTGTATACATAGTATAGTGTTTTAAAAGCGCTAGACCAAAAACAATGAAAATATGTGATCACTCATATTTTTACAAAAAAAATTGATTTTTGTGCTGATTTTAAACTCTGGAAGCGCTAGAGAAAAAACAATAAAAATCTTTGATCCCATATATTTCTAACCAACAATCGATTTTTAGACTGATTTTGTATAAAAATGTTGAAGCTCGATTTTCAAGAAAACTATAAGCGTTGGAGAAAAAACAATGAAAATCAGTGAGCACTCAAATTTCTTACCAAAAATCGATTTTTGGATTGATTTTGCATGAAAAATTTGATCTTGATTTTCTCGAAAACTAGAAACCCTAGAGCAAAAAGAATAAAAATATGTGATAATTTTTCTTACTAAAAATCGATTTTTGGGCTGATTTTGTAAGAAAATTTTTAAACTCAATTTTTTCAAAAACTGTAAGCGCTAGAGAAAAAACAATAAAAATTTGTGATCACAATTGAATCCATTTTTTATGATTTTTATTATTTTTTTTTCAAATAACGGCAAACAATATCTCTTCGCGGCGACGATTTTAAGCGCATCTTTTAGGCGGTAGGCAAAATGGCTCCAGGAAATATGGCCCCAAAAAGAAAGTGATGAACGGCCCCAAAATTTTTCATGCGACACAACAATACGCAATTTTGGGGCTATTTTTTCATTTTTTTTTCGTAAGGGTGTTTTCGCATTTTAAGTGGAATGAAAAATGAACCCAATATCAAGGAATGAAAAATGGCCCCAAATAAAATCCCAATTATTTCTTTGGGGCTATATTTCGTTTACTAATAAAAAATGCAAATTTTAAGAAATGAAAAATCACCCCAAACATTTTTACACAAATTATATAAAATTGTATGTAAAAGATTCAAGGGATTGTATAAAAATCCGAATTCTTAAACCAAAATGGAGCAAATCCTTGCCGGCTATGAAGACATGCTTTAGTTAGCGAAGCCGGTGTTTGTTATGCCATAGAGGAAAAAATCTTTGCGCCCCGCCGAAGGCCGTTTATTAAGAGAAGCTTAAGAGAGCGAAGCCAGTGTTCGTTAGATCATAGAGAAGAAAATCCTTGCGCCCGGCCGAAGGACGCCTATAACGTAAAGCTTTAGTAAGCAAAGCTAGTGTTCGTTACACCATAGAGAAAAAAATCCTTGCGCATGGTCGAAAGCCCAATTATGCGTATGATTTTTAAAACCAAAAGTTACATCGGGATTCTAAATTTGGGATTTTAAGTTTCGGGCATAAGAACTCCACCCAAAATGTTTAAAATATCTTTCTTTGTGTTCTTTTTGGATTTAAAATTTATTATTAATTTTGCGGTGATTTTTATAATGAAGAATAACCCCAAATTGAGGGTCATATTTAATTTTATTTTTAGAATTATTTTTCATCATGAAAAATAGCCCCAAATTTGGGGTCAATTTTTTCTTATCTTTTAAATTAGTCATGTTTTGATGTGGCATAATGTATCCGAAGTCCAAAATCATCAGCAATGCTGTTTTGGCATAAAAGAATTTATTTGATTGTTGTTAAATTCGGCATTTAAATGTATGATTTCACATATGATTGTGGCAAAAATATTTTTTTGGTTGTTTTTTTCAAGTTCTTCATAAGCTACATTATTTCTACAATATATGCAACTTCTACTGATACATCACTTTCTATTTATTATTATCTTTACTCCTCTTTCCATTTTAATTTGTGGTTATCACTATAACAACTGCTTCCTTTTATTTATATATAAAAGTAGCAAGTGAAATTTACAAACACTGCTGCTTTTAAAGTTAATTTTTCTACTATCTCTACAACTGTATCTGGGAAACTATGAAGGAAGCAGTAGTGGTAGTAAAATATTCCTTCAAATTCTTTAAATTTTTAACTATACTATTAAGTATATTTTTGTTGCGATTGCTTTACCTTTAACTTGCCTTATTTAATTTAAACTTATCTTTTTCTAAACAGATAAAATCAGCGGTGGCAATAATGACCTAGCAATACTAAACTCTTCATCACATCAAGTGGTTAAAGACACGCCAATAGCAACAACAGCAGATGAAGCTATTGGAGCAGCATTAAGAAAATTGGATTTAATTAAAAATATGCTGTTGTCTTCAGCAGCAATAGCTGAAGTTCAAGGTCGTAAAAGTCGAAATGATGAAGGTAAAATAAAATACAAAACAACAGCAGCATCCACATCATCATTACCATCATTTCAAAAACACAGCAGTAGGCCAAAAAATGAAGCTGACAAAGCTGCATACCATCTAACGCCCAGTAACGCTACACAATCAAGACATAACGGTCAATTATGGAATTTGTCCACTAAAGCTAAAACAATGTCTGCGCCGTCCATGCCAAAAACACATGCAATGTCGTCGTTAACGGCACCAACATCAAAGAGCTTTGCAACGCTTAGTTCCGGTCGTAAAGTGAAGAAATTGAAAAAGAAATTGAAAAAAAAATTTCAAAAATATCTTCTTCCCCTTCTGCTGGCTTACAAGCTAAAGTTTTTGACTTTATTACCTCTACTAATTGGTGGTCTTACCCTGCTGGTGGGCACTGGAGGTATGGCTGGATTTTTCTTTGCTTTATTTACAGCCGTGATGAGCTTGAAGTCCCATAGTCGCAATGCTATTGTAGTTAAGAAATACTAATAGATTTTTTTTAAGTGTAAGTGGATAATAGATGTTGTATAATAGAGATGAAAAGTTTTGCATTATTATTAAGTACAAAATGTTTTTTAGTAGATTTTAAGTTTAAAAAGTAATTATTTATTTTAAAACTGAAAGCGAGTCATTTTAACTTATTAACAATTTAGCTTTACAAAACTATAAAGTTCACAATTTAAAACCCGACAAATAAAAATAACTTTTTTTATATGGACGTATTGGTTAACAACACACTCCAAGTATTAATCTCGAGTAAGTAGATTGGTGCATACTAAGTCATAATTTTAAAAATAGACGCACCTTTAAAAGTCATTAGCGCCGTTTAAAAAACTGCAGTCAAAGCAAAAAAAAAATGTTGCTTTTACTTCCAATTAATTAAATGTAAACAATCCTTGTCAAGCCAACATAAAAAGTGATAAGTTGTACACAAATTTTCGTTTTTTGTTTGACAGTTTCTAATTTCGACTGCGGTTCTCAGTCTCTCGTCTGAACCGATTATGATAACATTTGGTACGACGATATAATGTTATAGCGAAATAATTAAAGACAATATTTTTCCCGGCATCTTGGAACACGGAGGAATAAAAAGTTCAAAACAGGAGAAAACTGCAACCTTTTTTAAGTAACTCTTCATCATCAATCCAGCGATGTCGATATGTAACAAAAAGTCCCTTTTAAAAATCGGGCTTTCAACTATTTAAGCAACCCCATATTAATATAAAGGGGCAAAAGGAGTAAAAATTCGTGCTTTTGGTACATTTTTTAAATACGTTTTGTTTTAAATTATTTTTGCGCAAACTTATTTAAATTCGGAAAAACAAATAAAGTACATTTTAGAGACCAAGCAGGGTAATAATCAGTACTTTTGGGTACATTTGAGTGACCAAGGTGAAAAATATTCTGTATTTTTTGTAAGAATTTTTTTTTTTTTAATAATTTTTCTCGAACTTAAATTCAAGAATTTGGAAACCGTTTTTATACACTATAAATGTAATTTTTGTTATAAAATTCTGTTTAATAGAGAAATATTTGTATACTATTTGTCATAATAATCTTATCGTCGGCTTAATATGCCAAACCTGCTATTTGAGAGTCCACACGTAAGATAATACTCTCTGCGATTGAATTTAACGTTTGCTGATATAAAAATCTTATATCTTATCTCAGGTGAAGACCCTGTGTTACAGAATCTAATCCGAAAAATCTTTTATGCAGCTGCTCTGCATAGAAAATCATTACAATTTTTGAAGAAAGTGGGAACAACTTTTTTCGTTTTTATAAAATAAATCTGCGTCTTTAAATTAAATTAATTTTCTCTTCTTCTTTTGAAATTTCTTTCGATATGATTTGACATCTCTTTGGCGTTTGGCAGAAACTGTAGTTTTACGTTATGTAAAATTGAAAAAATATTTATTTGGTGTATTTCATAAACTTTTTTCCTTAAAGCAGATGATAACGATTGGAAGCAGTTGTGCTGGACAAAAGTGATTTTAATCAAACAAACAAGAAAAAAGAATTGAATTAAAGTCAATCAAAAATTCAATATGCGTTTTTTTGACTTAAGACCTTTTTGCCTAACGGCTAAGATCTATTTCAAGACACCTCGTATTTACAATTACATCAGCAGTAAAGTTGCCATAATTAAATTTAAAAAGTTCCGGAAATTAATGCAAAAATTCTTTAAAGCAAAAATTACATAAAAAAAGAAACTCGTGCTAAAGAGTGCAAAAAAGGAAAAAATTTTCCTAAATAGACAAATAATTAAAAGTTTTAAAACGTATAAACCGACTTAAATACCTTGGACCAAATAAAAATTAAAAATGTATATAAATGTTTTAATTAACCATACAAATTTATGTATATTTTTGGGCCTTCTTGCAAATATATTGTATGATTATAAATTAAAGTCTATGAGAGTTAGATCCCTGGCAACTCCGGACTTAAGCATTAGAGTGTTGACAAGAAAAATTGATTAAAAAATTACCTTTTTTACGAACAAACATCTTAAAATAAAAAACGTATAGGAATGAGAAAATTGCCATAAGCTTCTTAGACTAAATCTTTATTATGATGTCTTTTTTTTTTGGTTGAAGAGGCATAATTTTGAGTTTTGTAGGGAAAAGATTTTAGAAGGCTTACGGTGGTATTTATAAATGGAAAGAAAGAAAATTAATAAACAAAAGTAATTTAAAAAAATAAATTATTTGAATAATTTAAATATGATTACAAGATATAAAGTCGTTCACACTAAAAATAAAAAAAGGCATATACAAGGGAATTTTTCATGATTCGATACCGCAGAGAACATTGAAATGTTTCCGTGTACATGAGAATGTCATCTCAAAATAAATCAATGTTTTTTTATGGAAGCTGCCGGAACCAGGCAACAGTGTCCGTTTAAGATAACTGTCAATTAAGAGAGAATACACTGTACTCACTTGATGATAACGATTTGCTCAGAAATAGTTTAAAAAAAATGTACATACATTTTTTTTAAGTAAAATGTTCCTCAAATATAGAAAATGTTATTAAAAAAAACTCCTCCATTTTCCAAATAACGGTATATGGGCATTGCCATTTTGACGTCTCATGATATTTGTACCACAAACTGTAAAAAAAAATTAAATGAAGAAGTCAAATTTGTAAAAAGGGTTTTTATATATACAAAGTAATGAAGTAGCACTATATTCAGAATTTACAGTATAAGCAAAAATATGCGCTGGCGTGACGTTAAAAAAACAGAAGTGGATTTGACTTGCATTACAAAACTGAATAAGACTGCGAATTGAGCAAGGCGTTTTGCAAAAAACCTGTTTAAGTAAGTTTTGGACTTATATAGATTTATTTATCATGATACATCCTCTCGCTCTACGCAAATTGAACTGAGAACGGTACAGTTGAACCCCCAACACACGTTCACTTCAGTTATTTCAGAAAAAAGAGAGAAGGACAAATAGTTACATACCTTTTTACTAAGTTCTTCAATAAGGTGAATTTGCATAAAAATACGTCCCATTTGCATCACGTATTATTTAATATTTATACATTTGTTTGTTTTTTTAAGTAAAAAAAATATGAATTAATTATAATACGTATGTATGTGTATTTTAAATTTCTAATTATACACATTATATCATATTTGGTAGTATCATTAATAATTAGTCACTGTTACACAAGAAAACCTTCAAACTAATTATAGAAATAATATTTTGCCAATTTGTTTAAAAACGTACAAATTTATATTGAGTTGCTTTATAAAAATGTCACACTTAATTGCAACATATTAACCAAACATTGTTAAATTTAATTTAATAAAAATATCAACATTCAAACGCCAGTTCAATAGCATTTTAATTTTTAATGCATGGATTGCATAAAAAATTAAATAACAATAAAAAAAAAAATAAATTATACCATCACAAGTATTTCCTTAATACTCGTAACACTCTACATACTCTAACGTCTGCCAAAAGCTTATGTCATACGTCCGATACTACTGTGCAGATATTATGTCGAAAATTTTTTAAATCAATTTTATCAGTGTTTAGCATGTACAGTTTATTTTTATAAAATTTAATTTGTAAAAATTATTAAAACATGCTGCAGTTTTAGCGCCACTTCATCAACACGTGCTTTACTCGTTATCACTTCTTACGTGCAGACAGTTTTCAACATCATGAATGAATAAATTTTGACTTAAATGGATTTAGTCGTTTTTTTTTTGTTACAGTTTTTTGGGTGGTTACAACTATTACGCGTGTGAATGTGGTCGTTGGATATTTTTATTTTCTACTTTAGTTTAAATTTTACGTATTTTGGAGCATCACATAAGTAACTAATTGTGACAATTAATTAAGCATTTAGAAATATAAAACTATGATAACAATTTCGTTGAAATAAAAAACAAGGGCAACATTGAAACCTGAATTTGTATCTTAACCGTAGAATGCACAACCAAAAAATACCACACAAACGCATAACCAGGGCACCGGAGTATCCCATTGTAGTTTTTTTTTATCATTTTCAGCTTCACAGAAAAAATTTGTATTTTAAAACCGCCAAATAAATACATATATAAACACACAAATTAAATAGTTATATGTAAAATTTTTTTTTAATTGTTACAACAAAAAATTATGCCAAAACCTATAAATGGCGAACCCTAATTTCCTCTCCGTAAAACTCATAACAAAAAAATAATAAACAAACGCATAACCAGGGTACCCGTGTACCCCATTACAATTTTTAGTCATTCAGTCTACCAGAATAAAAAAATTAAGCTCAAAGACTGTTTACTAAAAATATTTAAATGTTAATGAAATTATTTAATATATTTAATTAAAAACTCTTAAAACAGCTCTTTACTCGCTCATTTTTTCACATAAAAACTATTGGGTACACGGGTACCCCGGTTCTGCGTGTGCGTAGGTGTCATCTTTGGAAGCTTATAGTTTTGGAACCGCTGAACCGAGTTTCATAAATTGGTTTTGCAGCTAGACACGTTTAAAGTTGCTAGTGGACAAACGGGTACCCGGTTATGCATTCTACGGTTAAGGATTATTTTTATCCGCAAAGACAGCTTGAGCAAACAGTAGGCATTATGCTCTATGCTTTCTCTTAATTCTTTGTTCCTAAATCTGTAATTTTCAAAATGTGTAAGATAATTAAATGAAGTTTTGCAAGACAGAAATATTGTTGAAATGAATTTTTTTTTATTGTAATCTGGTTGATAATTTCATGACATTTATTTTTTTAAATAAGATTTCCGGCGTGGCTACGAATTAAATGGTCCATTTAATCAGTAAAATTGTTTACAACTTTCTTCAATAAATGGCGCCATTTGCAAATTGAATATTGGCTTCCAATGCTTCAAGAGTTGCTGGCTTGTCGGCATAAACCAATGACTAAACATACCCCCATAAAAAGTAATCTAGAGGCGCTTATTCGCACGAGCGAGGAGGCCAGTAAAAAGGACAACTTCTGGAAGTAAAGTTCTCACCAAATTGATTTTGCAATAAATCGATTGTTATGCGCGCTGTATGGCAACTTGCACCGTTATATAAAACCAAATATGGTTGATGTTTAGCTATCCTTTCTCATTTTGAAAAAGGGCGTAAACCACACCAAACAGTAAACTTTTTAATGAAAGTAATGGTGGTTCCTAAACGGCTAGAGAATTCTCTTCGCTCCAAACATGGAAAATTTGCTTAGTGACGAAGCCACTGAACCAGAAATGAGCTTCGTAAAATGGACGAAATGCTCTAGGGACTTCGCGAAGAGAATTATTTTTTCAAAGTAAATATTCACAATTCGAAAGCTTTGATTTAGCGTTAAACGATTCACGATGACTTGCCCAATCTTAGTGAACAAAAATTTCAACACAGCTTGATATTCTCAGCTATCAAACCAAAGTTATTGGTGTCGAAAGTTCTAATGCAGCAAAAAAAAAAAAACACCCGATACGAAAATTTATTAAAAACTGAAATTTCAATAAAATTATGCATTAGCAAAAATTCCAAAATTATTTTTAAAAAACAAGTTTGCAACGAGCGACTCATTTTAGGCGAAGTTAAAATTTCCTCGTTTGTACACATTCTTGTGATGAATCGGTATTGAATACTTTTTGTGGAATACCCTGGATAATAGAGGCATGCCTATCAAGAACATGAATCTGATAAAAGCCATATACGCTGGATTTCGTTGCAAATTTATGAACCGTGGCATGTTATCCAAATCATTAAAAGTAACAACCGGGCTAAGACAGGGGTGTGTGCTCTCACCATTTTTTTTTATCTAGTTCTCGATTGGGCTACGACAAGGCAGAAAAGGTATACAATGAAATCCATTTACACAAATTTAAGATGTCAAATATACCGATGACATATGTGAACTAAGCCAGAAATTAAGTGATCTTCAGGAGAACATTACAGTCGTTAATAAAAGCCTGTGCCTTTGAAAAAAATTTTAAATTTAAATTTATCAGATCAATAGCGGTAAGAGGAAATCTGGCAACACCATGTTGTGGTAGACGCGGTAAAAATATCCTCTTAATTGACATTGAATTAAACTGTCTGAAGGTGTTAACTTATACTAAAAAAGTGATTTATTAATTATAATATCATTAAAAACTGAATAACATAAAATTAAATAAAATATTATCAAAGATTTACTTGGGATCCAAAAATTAATTAACAAGGTTTCTTTCAAATGTGCTAAATTCCCATTTCATACCATTGAGAAACTGAAATTTATTGTTGAACGGATAAGCTATTCCTATGCTCATTTCACTGGTTGCTTAGGCCAGATCGTCAGGAAACTTTATTCAAAGATTTTAGAAAAGCTAAAGAAATTATACAAATAAAACTGTTAAGCGAATAAGAATTATAAACCTCAGTTTTACCTGTAATAATATCAAAGCTTTATCAAAAACAACAACAATAAACAGTGAGTTTATCTTTCCTTACAGTGGATAGCGACATAAGGAAAACTTTTTTAAAAATCGGCATATTGTTGACCTTATTTTTTAAGCACATGCTTTAAGATAAATTGTCAAGTGACATAGTTCTCCTTGTCTATCATATGTTGTTACAAGTAATGAAATAAAAATCGTAATTACAGCAAAAATTCCAATCTTTGTCTCATTACCATGACTTGTCCATGTGGAACTTGCAATTCAGATGTTGGTTCTGGTCGTAAGCGTAGTCTGCTGTGTAGAACATGCAATAGATGGTTTCATAGAGACTGCTATCTTGGACAAAAATAGAAATTAACTTTATACATGGAAGGAATGCGTGCAAAATCCATCTAACCTTGATGATGAGGATGATTTTTTCTTCAAAGAAGAAATGCGTAGAGAATTTTCAGTCCTTAAAAAATCGTTTCATTTACATTGTAATAACTGGACTCCCTGATAATGCTTTTCAAATGTTTTTTCCGTTCTTCTCTTCGCACCATAGCCTAATATTTATTTCGATAAGATTTGCTCCTAAAGTCAATAGGCATGAAATTGAACGCAAAAATTTTTAATTTATTTATTATGATGAATTTTTTCAATGTGTACACAGAAAAAATGTTTGCAAAAAATTATTCAATTAAATATTTAATTGGTTGTAGATTAATTATTCAATTAATTTTTTGTTTGCAGCAATTAATTTTTTCAATCAAAACCCATAAAATGAAATGTTTGTGTATATGTGGTGTATTTTGTAGTTTATGCAATTAATTTTTTAATTGACTAAATTTGTTACCCATGACTCGAAAATACAAATCCGTTAACTGATATGATAAATTCCTTTGCAGGGGCAAAATTAGTAAAATATTTACTTGTCTGAACGAATTGTTTAATTAAAGTCGATTTTCTATTTTTTTCTGTACTAATGATATTGATTTGAAACTTTTCGTATTAATGATTAAATAAATAACTTTCATAGTTACAAAAACAAATTAACAAAATCTCAAAATGCACGTTTTTGGCTTAAGACCTTTTTGCCTAACGTCAAACAATTTTTAGTGATAAATTAAAAAGCAATTAGAAAATTATTTGTTCTATTTGCAAACAATTTAAATTTTTGTTACAAGCTTCAGTTACTGCAAAATGCCACCTTAATTTAAGAATATTTATGAGTTTAAAAAAGACTTTAATTCTTATGGCATTTTGTGATTATTTTCCAATTGTGTTGTAGAATAAAATAAAATACATACAGAAAAAATACAAAATTGTGTCTGATCACAAAATGCATACCAAATTCATAGAATCAAGCAAACAATTTGTTGATTTTGCACCTACTTATTACCAAAATGATTATATAGATTACTAAAAATTTTATTTTATCTTTATAATTGTGAATATTTTTATTTTTAATTAAAAAAATGATGAAAAACTTTGTTTTTCAAACAATGTGTTGATTGATTTAATTAAATATCAGGTTATGACAATTCTAGCAACAATACTACTTACATACAAGTTTAAATTACTTTATTTTAAAAGAAAAATAGATTTTTTTAATTTTTTGGGGACAATGAAAAAAGTACCAGGCAGTCCTGTTTATAGGGAACAATTGTATTGGATTTACTTTTTCTATTCAAGAAGAATTTTAAGAAAATGCCGCATATTTAATTCCTGTTAAAACATGAAATTAAAGAAAGAAATTTAATTATCCCGAAAATCTTTTAAAAATTCTACATGTAGAACTTCAAACTTAAGCTTGATGTAAATTTAACAGTTTAACCTAAATCAGCACGTCAAATGTTACTATTTCAAGCGCATTGCTTTAACGTTAAAAACTTCATATAGTCAGTTCATTATTGCTTTGACCTACCGACAATTTAAAAAAAATTGAGAGGTATTTTAAATCCAAATCCTGTTTAGCAAAATTTTTTATATTTTCTGAGATTTTAAACATTAATTTTGCTCCATGGTATAATAAGTACCAGGTATGTTCGTTATATTTTCATTATTTACCCATTTAACGTGAATATAATTTATTTGATTTTTGACGCTTGTTTTAATTTTTTCCATATTTTTTTTTTGTTTGAAGTTATATGGGGTTTGAAATTGAGAACAAGATTTCTAATGGCTATAACTTGTACTTATTCTACTATGATTTTGCTCAATAATAAAAGTTAATAAAATATTATTTTACTCTACACACCACTGTTTGGCGAATGTTGCAAATTCTTCATACAAAAACGCACAAAATAAATTTTACTCTTGCTTTGCTTCATTGATGTAAAAAAAAAGTACAAGCAAAAGCAAGACAAAGTATACGTATGCAGCACAAAAAGCTACTTTTTGGTAATAAATTTAGAAAAGTGGCGTATGCGGCACAAAACAATAATTTTTAATTTTCAATAAAATACCATTAACTTCGTTAATGAACGCTTACCAAAATTTACATTTTACATCAAAACCTATGCCAGAAGCAGTCATGAAAATAAAAAAAAATGGTAACGGATATTTTCTGAAAACTTCATGTAAACCTTCATTGTAGGTTTTTTCCACCTCGACTTTTAAATTATCTTTTGCAAAACAACCTACAAAATTAAGATTTTAATAAGACCGCTAAATTGCTATTACTTTTTAACAATACTAGCCAACTGCCACTACTTAATGCGATGCGATCACTACTAAATGCGATGTGAAATTCGGAAAAGACTTGACTTGCAGATCTATGTTGGTCTGAATATCTGTATGGCAGAAGTAGAAGCTCGTCCAACAAGCTGGAAGTAAGCTATCTGCAAAATCTTATTAGGAACTGAATAATGTGAAAACAAGATCCTAAAGGTTCTGTCTAAATTGCGGTTCAATTCATCTCTTTCATTTAAATTCTCACTTTTTGTTTAATTTTTGTTAAAAATAAAGTAACACGTAATTACCAAGCCCAGCACAAGATCACAAGCAATTCTACAATACTCATGCATAAATGGAACAAACAATATTTAAAAAGTTTTGTCTATTGCAATCGACTTATTTCTCTATCATAAAAAGCGCTCTAATCGTTTTCAGAATGCAACCATGTGCAGCCAAACGTAGAGGATATTTATGCATAAATTATCGTATTGTTTTTTTAGATAGAACTAAAATCAAAACATCTTGGAAGAGATTTCTACTAAAGCAACATTTTAGTTCTAATAGAGATACGAAAATGTTAAGATCGTTAACGGTTAAGAAATTTAGAAACTAAAATGCATTTTTACAATATTTTGAATGTTTTGTGTTTAGTTTTAATAACTAATAGCGAAGCTAATGAAATCTCCAAGGATCAAAATAGATCCGAAATTTCCGTTGGCGAGAAACGCGTGATGAAGTCGGAGGAAAGCCAAAGACAAAAAAATGACAAATTCTCAAGACAAAGTATAAGTTTGTGGCCGAATATTGAGCAGGATCAAGATTTATTGCTTTTGGAGCAATTTTTAATAGATATTGAAGGTTAGAGTGAAGTAAAAAATCAAAACAAAACATTGAAACTTTCAGCCTTATTACAGTTGTCGTTGTCGTAAACGACTGTGTCAATTGGTTTAATAGATAAAAGTATTGCCCAGTCTGTGTTTTTTAGGCTGCTACAAAAAATGACAACGCCGTTACCGACAACGACAACCGTAATACGGCTAATTGTGTACGGAAAATAATATTATCGAAAGATTTTAAAAACAATATTTGAATTTCTTGAGAATTTTGATTGTTACAACAATTGCGTACCAAATTTAGCGTTATTGCGGTTGTCGTTGTCGTAAGCGATTCGGCCCTTTTTGTAGTAGATTAAAGAACAAATGTTCTATGATATTGTGTGTTACGAATTAGTCGTTTACGACAACCGTAATAGGGCTGATTATAAATAATAACAACTTTATAAAAGTCAAGTTCAAAATAATCCAAGTCAGTGGATACCTATCGGTAACAGAAATTGGAAATGCTGCTTTATAAGGAGTTTGCATTGCTATCACTGTCTACATAATGAGGCATTTCACCTCTTAAGGTGACCCTTTTGCCTCCTCGGATATCGATTTTGTAGGAATGTGTTACTATTTTTGTCTTAATCAGCGGCAAAGGAATGGCGATACAAATCAACATTGATCTCTTTTAACCTCTAGACAGGCAATTGGATGAAATTTATCAATCTATTTGAATAAATATTAAATTGAACTTCACAAATACATAACGTTACCTAAAACGCTAAAGGCATTTTCTTTTTTCAACATTTTACAGGAAAAGCCAAAAAAACTATTTAAGATTATAAATTGCCTTAAACTATTTATAATTAATTATTAATTAATTATTATTTTCATGAAAAAACTACCAGTCGTTTTGACAATTGACAATGTTGCATAAATAGCCCTTACATCATAAAACAGCTTAAGCGACAAAAACACAATTTTACAGGAGAAGGTTTTTTGTATCGTATTTCATAAAAATTATGTATTAAGGTTGGCGCTTAAGCTAAAATTGTTTTTGCTATAAAATCGTTGCGCCTTATGTGACCATGACATTTTAGGAGATGATGCAAGTGTTGCCAATAAAATAATTTATTAAAAATTATCGAAATTATGTTATTTAGATCTTTTAGATTTTATCTTATAATCTTTTGTAGATAGGGTGGTTTTTTTTGTTAATAAAATTGCTAATTTTGATCGAAATTTTCTAAAATTTGTTGTAGACATTTGTGTTTATGCAAAACACCCGAACCAATGAAACAGTCGACTTTTAATTTTTGGTTAGTAAGGGCCTTTTCCGTTTTAAAATAGAATAGTAAAAACGCCAACTTTAAATAAAAAATAAAACTTTTAATTAATCAAGTTTTCGTTTAATTGTGCTTAATTCGCAATTCATACTACAGATTGACAAACTGAAATTTATTATTGGTCGGGTAAGCTATTCCTATGCGCATTTTTCTGGTTAAGCGAATAAGAATTATAAACGCCAGTTTAACTTATAACAATATAAAAAAAAAAAAACAACAGCAAACAGTGAGTTAATATTTGCTTACAGTCCCGACTACAACTGGTTGATTTTTTGTCGTTTTTAATTTAATAGAAAAATTTGTTACCCAAAATAAAAAAAAAAATAGTGAATGATCACGTTCTGTGTCAAAATTTTACTTAGCACGTTTATGCTTGATTTGTAAACGCCGTTGGCAATTCAGCAACGAAATAATAACAATAAATACCATTACCGCCACATGCGTTCGTATCAAAGCGACCACCACCTGGGACGATTTCGCATGTTTGGCAGAGTGTTCAGTATCCAATGAAATGTGGGTAATAAGTTAAAATATTTTTTTACAGAAAAAAACCCTGGAAATCATAAATTCGGAACTACAGTAGACCTTCAGGTGCAGGATATCGTCTTTCTTGTACACAGAAATCATTTACCAACTGCTTGTTCTAACACACTTTCCTTTATTTTCATTAGGTCGCGGCAAATCTCATCGCTACAAAAAACTCACCAAATTCATGTATCCCCTTTTCATGGGCGTACTTGTGGCAAAAATCATTTTAATACCCCTTATACTTAAAATGTTGACGGCTATTTCGGCCTCTGCAATGATCATGAGTAAAATTGCCTTTATAACTACGGGATTCGTTGCTCTTAAATGGATTTTGTCTGACAAAGTTTACGATACAAAAGATCGTTTTGAATTCATTTATTTACCAACATCATCAAAAGGAAAACCATATCGTTCTGCTTCAGGCGGTTTCTCACTCTGGGATGATCAATCGTGGTCGGATAGTAATAGTCAGTATGTTGCTGTTGCTCCAGCAAACGAAGTGCAGCAAGAGAAATACATTCCCGTCACTTTGAAACATGAAACGCCGTATAAATCTTATCGTGATACTAGCAATGGTGGGACAAGTAGTAGTACTGTCGGTTTGAGTAATTCTATCAAAGATTTGTATTATTATTCGCAACATAATTATAACAACAACAACAACAACAACAATGAAGGTAAACCGTTTTTGTAAAAGTTTTCTTTTAATTAAATGGAAATGTTCAGAGAATTAGGTGGAGGAAAATGTAGTTTCTGTTTTTAAGGAATTCTTAAGTTTCAAATAAGTAAACAAACTTTTTAAAAAACTTATTAACTTTTTATAACATTGAAATATTGTTTTTATACCCTTCAGGATAGGTGAAAAGAGTGCATATATATGCATAAGTTTGTCCTTCTGTTGGTTATTTCTCTCGTTATTATCCAAGACCATATGAGTAGCGAAGTTGATTAACAAGGTCTGCCCGTCCGTCTGTATGCTGAAATAAGTTTTTTAAAGACCCAAGATATTATGAGGTCCAGTGGCCATGTTCTGTAACTCTCGCGTGGAGAAACTTTTCGATTGAAATGTGTGAAATGAAACAAATATGCCATTGATTGAAACAAACAAACTGTGCCTGTAACTTTTTTTTGGCCAGTACAAGCTGTCACGTAAGGAAATCGCTAATTTACAGAAAAAGTGTGTCTGTTAAATTTTGGTGAGCAAAGTTGCCGCTTTGAACTGCCAAGTAAACTCACGAATTAAACTGGGGCGAGAAAAAATTTTAACTCTAAAAAACAAATAAAAATGCAAAGAATAATAATAATATTTTGTTCTTGGCATATTTTTTCATTATTTTGCTTTTAACATTTTTATAAAATATACAAATTTTTTCAAATATCGTTTGCAAACAACAAACATTTAAGTCGCAGTTTACACTATTTGGTATAGCCGACGGTTGTATTTTCGCCAACGTCGTTGAAAAATTTTCAGTTTTAGTAAATTTTGGTCGCCGTCAACAATATGAGCTCCTGACGTCTGCAATGTCACATCGGCTTCGAATGCTATGTTATGACTTTTATAACAAACATAACGACGTAATCTCTTGTAATAGTTATCGGCAAGAGTTACAGACACAGATTTTTCTCACTTTTCGAGAAACGATGGATTATTTTGTTTCACATCTTTTCGATGTTCATGGGTACAGGTTGTTTTTTTTTTTTTTTTTTTTGCTAACGTATAGAAAGGAATAGATTGCTAATAAAATAAATCCATGGGCAAACAATTTTGACTGCCTCTAATTTTTACTCATAAATCTCTTTACTTTTTGAGGCCTACTTGTAATCCATGAACTCTTTGTTTTTACTTTTACTTTAAACACACTAAGTAGAATGAGAACTAGAAAAAATTGTAAAAATTGGTTTGTTAACGACCGAGTTATAGACATATAACAACTTTTTTTTCTTTTTAAAATTCATTATTCATTCGTTAGACACTAACGCCCGCAGAAATATGCTCCCGGAAAATAGATTTTGACACAATAGCTCCCGTACAATATAAGCTGGGGAACAAATGCATTTTCCATACTACACTGAAGGGTAATAAGGATTCGGCACAGCCGAATATAGCAGAAATTATATTTATCACAAATTATTATTATTATCTTTTGAAATAAAAAATAATTTTAAGGAATTTTTTTCATAAGAAATTATTTTTTCAATATTCTAATAAAAAATATAACATTGTATTCAGACAGTTTAAATTGTATTCTTTAAGTTTATTGAACTTTTATGAAATTATGTTAATTATGGCATTTAATAGCATTTTAAAAAAATAATTGATGTAGTTACTATTAATCTAAGTAGCACAAATGTATTTAGTTACAAAATAAAACTGAATTAAAATTTAGTACAAATTATAACGAATGCATTTTCTTTTTAAAATAATTCTGTAAGAATGTACAAATACAACAATAGTGTAAAGGTTATTCTGCGTTTCTGTAACAATAAAAAATATTGGTCCAATACCCACTTTTTAGTATACTAAAGCGATAATTGCTGAATCAATATAACGGTAAACGTCCGTCTAATCTAGCCTAAATTTTGTCGGATGTTGTGTATTGATAACCAAGAAGCTTTTACTAATTTCGAAACTGTAGCTCCTGCCGTTCTCCAGATATACAAACAATTTTATTATCTTTGTATCGGGAGTGCTACCACCGCTTGTCCTATCACCGCCCACAATTTGCCGGATGATGTGTTTGGATAACGAAGATGCTTGAATATAATTTCAAAACTTTGGCTTCTGCCGTTCTCCAAATATACATAAAAATAAATTAAAGATACATACATTTTTGGGGCCGATGTTGAATGTGAACCACACCTAAACGTCAAGTTTAGGTATTATAAAGGATGGTTCAATTCTAGGGCCCACAATCGAGCAATGCGTTAAAGTTATTCAGGCTTATAATGAAAATGCGCGTTGAAATCAAAAGCATATTGTGCACTTCGTGATTCAGTGATGAGGCACATTTTCACATCAGTGGATTCGTTAATAAGCAGAATTGCCGCATTTGGGCGAATGCTAATCCAAGAGTGATTGTCGAAAAACCAATGCACCCACAAAGTGTAACAGCCTTTATAATAAAAAAAAAACAACAACAAGGGATTTTTTGGAAAAATTGGTGGCAGTCGTGGTTTTTTGCTCAATTCTCAGCCATTTGTGAACCGATCTTGCTGAATTTCAGTAGCAAACAATTCCGAACTATATGCGGCAAAATTGTATGACAACCCCATCATTTTTGGGTTCTTCGAAAACCCATTTGAACGGACCCAGAATATATATGGGGCAATCCAAGTCAAATCGGACAGTTTGGAGAAAAATATTTTTTGATTAGCTTTATTTTTTACTGTGTTGATGTTCCTTCTCAACAGCACATTTCACCAAATTTTCCGATTTTTTTTTGGCTGATGGTTACAGAGATATCGAATATTAAAAGAAAACTATGTTCAAAGAAATACGCATAGCTTTTTCTATATTAGTCAAAATAGAATAATTTACTATCCAATAAAAAAAAGTAGAAACAAATTTTGCACAATGGGCTTGGGTGTGATTTTCGGGATTTAATATTTTTAATAAAATTTTTTCGCTGTTTGTACTCTTTGATTTTCTTGATTTTTTTTATATAAAACTTGGATTTTTTATAAAAAATTTTTTTCAATAGTTACATTTTTTTTTTGATTTTTTGAAATTTATAAAAAAAAAATTTCGAAAAATATCTGAAAATTTGCTGAAATGTGTTGTTTGGAAGGAACATCAACACAGTAAAAAATAAAGGAAATCAAAAAATATTTACTTTATAGGGTCGAAAATCAATATTGTAGAAATTACAAACGGAATGACAAACTTATTCAGCACCTGTGGTGAAGGGTATAATAATAATATAAAAACATATAGGCAATTCACAAAGGGTTATATTGTGTCATAATGGTTGTATATGCTATAATTTTAAGAATTTGACGCCTTGTGAATTGCCTCATAAATTTAAAAGATTAAAGCACTTATTCCAGCTTTCACAGTAGTCTCTCCTACTTATATATCTCACTCTGGTTGTTGCACAGTGACGTTAGGAAGTTATTCGAGATCGTATTCGTAAAATTGTTGTTATTTTAAAAACTTTGGAATGAAATGAGTTTGAGTTCACAGTTTGTTTTAATTAAAAAAATTAAATTTTTTTAGATAATTTCTTTAATGTCTGAACTTATTACATCAAAATATTTTAATAAAAATTTGTTTACACGCATAATATTTAACTGACTTATGCATGTATGTACATTGTACAAACAAACAAGTACACCAAATCCCATTTAACTGCACCCAACAAAAGAAATAAAAATTTTAAAATTTTTCTTAAAATGAGTACAAATTAAAAAATTTTTTCACACTTTATTACAAAATATTTATTTGCTTAAAAATCACTCACATAAAAAAAAATACTGTGAAAAAAGAAATTAAGATGAAACAAATACATACGACTGTGAATGAAATATATTTGACAAACTTTGAAAATAAAATTAAACAAAAATTTTACCAAACCAAAAAGAAGCAATAAACGTTGTAGTGAAATGCTTATAAATAAGGCAAACTTCATAAAAAACATAAAACAAGCAAAACAACAAAAAAAAAATTGCCTTTTTGTCTCTGTCGAATCTTTGATACCCTCCAACTGCCAATTATAATTTTTTAGAAGTGTACTGTACTGCAATTCATTATGAAGCCGTTTAGAAACCACAGTTTCTAGCCATTTACGATCACAGATTTAAGGCGTATAAAAGTGTTATCTAAGATGAAACTGCACCTTAAAGTTCAATTTTAGTTAATGCCATAGACACCCTTGTCTACATCAACGCATTCGAAATCAGTTGCGCTGAAATATTAGTTTGCGTTGGATCTGTTCTCAAAGAAGCACGAAATGTTTGTGATAATTTCCTCACATCGTGGTACAATTTTGCTTGCGAGATTGGAACTGGTTTCAAAGAAATAATTTGAAAAAAGTTGCAGTTGCATTTTACCGTCTGCTCTGAGCCATAAATCTATATTTACGAAACTCTCCGTGATGGATGTGAATCATGAAATGCAGCTCAGAAGGATATTTACTCGCTCCAAGTTTTCATAAATCGCTGCCTACGCTATGGGGGCCATCATCGGGCCGTATCCAAAATGCGGCCGGTCAGGCAGTTACTGTGCATGGTGTTACCTATCGTGAGAGAATAACGAACTTTTTATAACCTGAATTGGAAGATATGGATGTGAACGATAAGTGGTTTTAACAGGTCGGTGCAACTTCCCACACAGCTAACGAAACAATGGTTCTTTTGCGCGACAAACTCAATGGCCGTATTATCTTACGTAGTGGCGATGCGAATTGGCCGCCAAGATCACATGATTTGACAGCGTTGGACTTCTTTCTTTGGGGTTATTTGAAAGAAAAGGTGTTCGTCGATAAGCCAGCACCACGATAAGATAATTCGGCACATTAACGGCATAGAACCTCAATTATGCCTCAGCGTCATCGAAAATTTGGACCATCGGATGGTGGTATGCCGCCAAGGTCGCTGCGGTCATTTGGCCGATATTTTGTTCCATACATAATTGAGCCATACCAATATTAGCATAATAAAATTAAATGACAATAAATTCCTAAATAATTTGCGTTTTATTCAAAATCAACGTCGGCCCTTAAAATTTATCAACCCTTTACTTTATGGGGTCTTAGATAAATGAGTCCAAGAGAAACATACGGCATGACAAACTTAACTAAACTCTTACCGTGTTGGCGAAGGGTACACAAATCCACAAGATGGAAAACAATGACAAATCTGTGTTGTCATTTATTAAAAGTCTTTTAGGGTTCCGTTTAAAGAGGCGGCAGTTTTGGTTTGTTTTCGTGCTGCTCTCTGATCGTATCAATATTCGAATTCAAGTACTATTTTCTAGT
Source organism: Pollenia labialis (assembly GCA_949318255.1). Classification (NCBI taxonomy): domain Eukaryota; kingdom Metazoa; phylum Arthropoda; class Insecta; order Diptera; family Polleniidae; genus Pollenia; species Pollenia labialis. The sequence goes on from OX439139.1 coordinate 133,043,033, forward strand.
TCAGAAGAAAGTGAAATTAGTTTGGTAGACGTACAAACAAAGAAAGAAACAAAAAAAATTTATTAGTCAGAGCACCAGTTTACTTCTACAATAAAGTTAGGCACTAAATACTGTTTGTAATTGACGGTTGTTTGAATTATGCCAAGAGTTGTTTAAGTTTTTGTTTTTATATATTTTAGGCGGTTAAATAATATTTATTGTTATTCGTATTGTTGGGTTGGTGCTGTTAATGTTGTCTTAAAACCAACACACATCAAATTGACATGTTAATTGTTGAGGCATGAAAATTTCACTATTGACGTCACAAAAAGTCCGTACACTACGTGCAGACGCATAATAACAAAAAATGTAGTTTAAAAAAAAATCTAGCCAAATATTTAGTACAAATATGGATTTTTTTTAAAGCGTATATTAATAAAAAACATATTTCAGATATTTTATCCTTTCAATATATTAATAGTCCAAGAAATAAAATTACTCACCCAACTTTGGTGGGTGCTAAAACGCAGAAACTTTTTTTTCTTATATTTACGCAACAAAATATTGAGGAAAAAATTAACTTAAAACCCGTGTCGAAATGTGCAATAATTACAATAGAATTTAGCATTGTTTTATTCTTTATGACTTGATGATGATGATCTATCAAAATTTGATCCAATAAGCTGTGGAGATCGGTCAATTATTAGCAGCAGGTTCGATATAAAACCGACTCCCGGAAAACATTTTTGTAAGTCTAAAACCAAAACGAATAATGTCCGAAATTAACCTCAACTATTTTTCGATATAAAATTTTATTAGATATTATTACCTAAAGCTATTAGGAAGCTGACTGCGTAATTTCTGAGCTTGGAAAAAATACGCTCCGACCCACGTTGGGGTTTTTGATACAAAAAAACGCGTATAAATTCAAAAGTTTAAATCGATTTAATTTGTGTATTCAGTCAAATTTTACAAAAATTACAGATCAGTAGCAAAAAAAAAAAAAAATTTCACAGCAGTAGCAAAAATAAAATAATTTTTTTCAGTTAGAGTTATTTAACTATACACTTTGGAAGTTATTTGTCGTATTTCTTTTGTGCAATGAAAACCACAATTTTTATTGTTTTAAGAATGGGTTTTTGATGCGTTCTGATGTGAAAATTAAAAATATAATAAAACAACCTTTAAGTTTGGGTTTAGTTATTAGTTAATATCAGTGTTCGAACATAAACACTAGATATCGCTCCTAAGTGTTCTGTTCAGTAGATTTGTGGAAAAAATCATGAAAAAATAACGGTTCCCTGTTCGTCATCATTCGAACCCAAAAATAATACTGTTTTTATTCAAGTCAACAAGAGATGAGAACATTTAATTTCGTTCGTTATTTTTTTTTAATCCACAAAGTTCGGTTCGGCTCATTAATGTTCGTCCCTTTTGGCTGGTTAAAAAAAAACCAAAAATTTTTTTTAGGAAAAAAAAACATCAAAACCACTAAAATAATTTTATACAATCAAATCATATACGCAATACACACACCGTGCGTTGCTAAAATTTTTTGTTTGTTCACTTCTTTATCAATGTAAAAAATACACAATATAGAACATTAAAATAAAATGTTTGTCTACAGTATCACTACAATTGTTATGTTTTTTATCGAAGAACAAAACACTATATAATGTTCGGCTCTTTCTTGAAAATAGTTAAGAAAGTTATTAAGGGTTGTGTTCTTGGGTGTGTGGGATCCGAACGCTAAATAATGTACTGTTTATTTTTGAGCACTGGTTATGAGACATTAAACGGTTCAGTTCGTTGCTAACAATACTGAATACATTTTGTGGTAAGTTTAATAAGTGTGTTTATTTATTGCAATTAAAAGAGCTTAAAGGCTTATAAAGGGAATAAACCGAAACGCGTTTATTAAAGGAAAAACGTAATAATATTGTAATATAATTTTATACTTTTTAAGTAAATTTTCTCAAAATAATTTTTTTTAACAATATTGTTATTTTTAACAACTATTTATATAGTTTTTAAGTGTTTAATTTTTATTACTAGAATTTATTTTATACGTTTTAAATGTACATAGTTTTTAAAGCTTATTTTTAACTCTTTTATGTATTTTGTTTTTCTTATTATTTTTTCTGACCTTAACAAAGGCCTTTTAACACATTTTCTTTGGATACTTGTCTTTCGGTGGTAATAAAAATTCTAGTAATTTTTATCGAGAGCATTTATAGCATGCAATGGCTATAAATTTTTTTAAAAAACAAGTCTTAAACGGATATAAAATGTACAATGAGCCGCCTGTAAATAATATAATTTTCTTTATGTACATACATACATGTATCATTGGTGTTAAAGTTCGGTAGTAAGTACGCTACAGTGTGTACTTTATAATTTATAAAAGATATACGATAACTACAAAATGAGCTTGTAAATATCCCGACTCGTTAATAGTATTAACTCGGGATAAATTAAGTTTTTACTACGCACTTTAAGTACGAGTCATATTCAAAAATGCAAGTACGAATAACACTAAGGTGTACTTGTAACAATTCTAAATGGGATCACATTTGAAAATCAATCCCGGAGTTTCTTAAATTAAGTATTAAATTCTTAAGCCTAGTAAAAAAAGATAAACTATTCGTTGGTAGTGCCAATCTGATATTTTCATGTTTAGAAAGTTAAAATGAGAACTCATTCTTCTAATTTAGTTTATGTTTTCAGTTAAATATGTACATTTAGTTTTTAAAGTAAAAACAACATTTATAATTCTTAAATCAAGCGAATTTTCAGATTTTTAGTTTTACTTTAATCAGTTTAATTTTCGATAAATTTTAAGTACTAATTCGGGATTGTATATGGATAACTAAAGTATTGTCTGTACTTGATTCAAAACTGTACTATTAATACTGCTTTGGATTGATTATATAACTATAATCCTTACTTCAGTCTCGCCTTTAGACTCCACTGTAACCCTTATTATAAAATCGGCTATAGTCCCCATGACAGCATTGTCATAGTCTCCCTATTATATAATGGCCAAAAAATACCGATATATCAAAATATCGATATTTAAAAAAAATCGATATATATCGCCGATATTTAAAATACCGATATATCAATATATCGATATTGAAATCCGACTATCGCATTCGATAGTTTTTAAAGTCAGTCTTCTTAAAAACTCAAAATTTTAGCCGTTTTTCAAACAATATTTTTTTTTAAGAATTGGCATAATTCCATGCATCATATGTTTTTTTAAAATTATGTTTACGAAAATTTAAAATAATTGGCATTTATAAGAAGCAGCGCCGAATACAAGAAGCAGATTGGCAGGAGAGCACATAAAACAGGGAGTGCTCCTGATGTCCTAAAGCAATCAAAAACATTTCTAGTTAAAGCTGGTACTTTTGGGGTGCAATTCAAATTTTAAGGTTAGTTGGCCCTTCCATGACTTTTTTAATTCCATTGAAATTTTTCGTAATTTAGGTACTTTTTTTTGGATTTCACAGGGTTTCTTTTTGTATTCTTCCCTTTTGTTTTTGTTATAATTGAACATTTTTTTAATTTGGTAATAGTTTCAGCAAAATACGTTCGATATATCGATATTTTTGAAATAATAAATATCGATTCTCTTAAAAAATATCGATTCGATATATTATTTCAATTTGCCCATCCCTATAGGATCGGTAATAGTCTTAACTAAAGCATCGTCTATACTGGAGACTTTAACGATGCTTTAGTTTAGAAGGGTCATCTGTAGTCTCAAACATAGGATTTTCTAAAGCATTGTCCATAGTATACATTAAAGGATCGTCTGTAGTCTTTAATACATTTTCAACTACATCGGGATACTTTGTTTATTGTTCCTCCAGGCTCTCCTATGATCTTGTTTTTACAACATGATGGTGGTAATCAGCATAAAGTATGACATAATCATAAATAGCTTCTTAAAAGATAAGTCCTGGACGTGACGTCCTAACTGTACGCTGCTCTTGTTTTGAGCTTTTTCTTTATGTGTTTATCTTACGTAAGTTATGATGCGTCTTTTTAACTAGCCAAAGACATTTGGCCATGGCAAAGCAATGTAAACAATAAACTTAATGCAATACATCTTAGATTTAATGCGAGTGTACTAATACACATAAAAACACACATAATATACACAATTATATTTACAACACTAGATACTTATGTAAATAGGCACATGTGAGATACTGACAGTGTACCTCGATACTAACATTAAATGCCAACTTAAATCTGCGGAAACTACGTTGCTGATTTTTATATTTTATGAGCAAACATACAGACAGACAGACATAGTTTTAATGCATTTTATACTCTTTTTATTTATGCTAGCACATACGGACATACCATTAAAATTATTATTTTATTACAGTGTAATAAAAAGCAGTTAAATACACATCACTACTAACGGCTTTTTAAAGCTGTTTATTGTAACGTTTTGATTTAGTTTTAGCCTTTTATTTATTGGCTGCTTTTGTTTTATTGTTCTTCTGTTTTATAGCTTTTGTTTATAACAATTGTAAACTTTTTTGTTTATTCATTCATTTAGTTAAAAGCTGCCTGCCATTTGTTAGATAAGAAGATATTAAAAATATGTCAATGAAATGACCAACTACCTGGTTATAATTATTTTGGAAATCCTCAGTGGCAACAGTTTGGAGAAGCATAAAATTTGTTATTACATAAGCAAAACTTTATGAAAACGGAAGTTGTTAAACAAGTAACGTTTGACACCTGTCACTTGGCTCGTACAACAGCTGTCAGGATGGGAGAAATAATTAATTATCGTTATTAAAAAAAAATAAATGTAAGTTGGGGGAAAATTATTTTTTTGTGCACATCGATATTAGAAGATTTGGGTTACTGATTCAAGGACTATAGAAATTTTTATTAATTTTTTAATATTATTTTTATAACTGCTCTAGACAAGAAACAATCCTTAATAAAAAGAAGCGCAAAAAGTAAAATATTACCGGAAATATTTTCATAATTGCTATTTGACAACTTGACAAGCATTAAAGACTCGTTTAATAAATTAAATAATTTGTAAAAAGAATTATATATATTGAGGCAGAATATGAATTTACGTTCTGTTACGTTCCGAATCAGCTAATTCTGTTTAATTTTTTTTTATTTTGTTTAATTTTATACCTAATTCACCCTTTTTTTTATCAGGCTGTTGGTTAAGTGGTATGCGAGAACAAGACATTATTTTTAAAGCCATGCTTTTTTGGACGGATGGTGTATTTTGAGGACATTACTACAACCTCTTATATAGTTTTCAGTTAAGCAAAGTCTATAGTTTCCACTCTAACCCCGTCAATAGCTTCAAGTACAGCCACGTCTATAGTATAGACGTATATCGTCTCCAAAAGGGCCTCTCATAACCTCCACTATAGATTTATCTATAGTCTCCACTACAGAGTCTTCCATAGTATCCAATAAAGAGCCGTCTGCTTCACTAAGATCATACCTAAAGTATTCACTATAGTTTTGTTTGTATGTTTCCCACTAGGTATTCCCTAATTTTTTAAATTCACAAAAAATATAGAGGACCATCGCCTTTCCAAATAACGTTTTAATTCCAAAATAACTTTTTTCAGCACTCGGCTAGCCATCAAATTAACACTAAACAATTTAAAACTGAAAGTAGGGCAGTAAACAAAAATTGTGCTGTTAAACAAAAAATTTCGAAATTGAATTTTTTTCTTACAAACACTTAACAACAAACCAACGCTAATCGTAACGCAAACGGCCTGGCCTGTAATGAATTCGACTTAGAAACAAATGAAACAAAAAAAAAAAAAAATTTTAATAACAAAAATCAAAATAACAGTTTTAAAAAAAGTATTCAATCAACTTTACATATTGAGAATTGAGTTATGGTTTAGGTAGTGGGTATGACAGTGAGGGACTACACCCAAACACTGATTGTACCGACAGAGGAAGTTTCACACATACTTACAAACAAATACAAATCAGCGACAATGGCAACAAGAAAAAAAAAAACAAAGTCAACAAATTTTGTGCGTTTCTATGTTAAACGCACAAATTCCAACAGGTGAAATTGATTTTCTTTTCATTTGTGCAAATATGAAATATCAATATTTCAGACTTATCATTACTGAGAAAGTGCTAAAGACGAAAACAAATCAAAATTGCTTAATAATTTGTGTACTTAAATGTTAGGTTGGGGTAAACTATACGCAGGAAAGGCTTTTAATTATCGCAATCTGCTTTCATATTTAGGAAATGTTGTCTGGCATTGCCTAATAGCTTGACCAATCTTATCTGTCGTCTTAGTTTTAGTGCTGCAAATAGTCTCCACGATATGATAGTCAAAATTTTCGATTTGTGTCTTATTTATAGTCACGTCAGTGTCCTTATTCTCAGTCATAGCTTTGTAACTATCTGTCGTAACAAATAATACTCGACTATAATTTTATTTTAGTAGATATTAAATAAATGTTCTCATGACGCTTAAATGACCTGCGTATGGTAAAGAGTGTTTTTTTAGACGTATAGAACTTTCGGTAGCGATAACTGTTAAACTAGCTATCCATCTTATAAAGTATGCTTGACTTTTCTCAAGTATACTTTGACAAATCACATTTCCAAGACTTACATCAAAACCACGTTTTCAAATGGTGGAAATAAATAATTAGAATTGTGGTTATTTTGTTGAACTATTTATGGTTTTTAATCCAAATTTTTAATATTTTAATCAGGCTTAAGCTCATCAAATTTAATTTTCATTAAATTATTTTTATGAAGAAAGGAATTTTTACAACATGAAAATTAATTAAAATTGTTATTGATGGGTTCGAATCTCAGGTCAGTCAAGAATGAATGATTATCAATAACAATTTTAATTAATTTTCATGTTGTAAAAATTCCTTTCTTCATAAAAATAATTTAATGAAAATTAAATTTGATGAACTTAAGCCTGGTGGAAATAAATTTCAAAAATTCACGCTCTGTTCGTCAAATTTTTAGAGCACTCGTAAAGTTTAAGAGGCGCTAGTTGTTCATCTGACCAGCTAATCCGCAATAGTATGAATCGATTCATGACCATATTTACTCTGTTGGATATAATTCATCCAAACCGAGCCTGTACCGTGCGTAAGAAGAAGCCATCGCCGCTGTAGACCTAAGTGTGACAGAGGACTCCAATTTATCGTTCCGCCGCCTTTCTCTTTGAAAATTGTGTGGGAAAGATTAATAAAGATATATTCAAATAGGTACAAGAATTAAAGCCAGCGGACCATCAGTTGGGTAGTGCGGTCATAAGGCACAGTCGCGGGGGCCATGCAATTTGTGAGCTAATGAAGGCAAAACTTTGGTTCATTCCTTTGAATTTGTTATGTTTTATTTTTAAAAAAAGTTGTATGCCTTTGATTGCGTAGACCAGTTTGACGTTGTAAGTATGTCAATTAAATCAAATGCAGTTAGCGTGGACGAAGTTCACCCAAGATTTTTTAAATTAATTCTCCCAATAATATTTCCCTTTGTTACACATGTATTTAACACCATAATTACCACTAGTCATTTTCCCTAAAATTGGAAAAAATCTAAAATAATACCAATACCCAAAACTAAATCAGAATATTGGTCAATTGCCATTTTACCCTTTATGTCGAAAATATTTGCAAGGATAATTCACAATTAGATATCGCTTTACGTTAATGATCATAATCTGCTTAATGATAAACAATCAGGGTTTCGGATAAACACAGTTGTATAACTGCACTTGAAGAAGTAGCGGAAGATACACTCACAATATTCTGTACGTAAAATTAACTGAAATTGTAATATAAAATAAATGAAAGTTCAATTAAAAACCGGTCTACCTATTTTTCATTTATTTTTAACAAAAAGTTTATTTAATTTTTACTGTCGAAAATTCAACACCATATTCCGTAAAATCAAATAAATATTCAGTTATTTTGTAAAATTTTACTGTCAAAAATTCAACACCATATTCAGTAAAAACGATTAAATATTCAGTTATTTATTAAAATTTTACTGTCAATTTTTACTGTCAAATTGACCCCATATTCAGTAAAAACAATTAAATATTCAGTTATTTTATTAAATTTTCGTTTACTCCACAAAAGAGCCGAATTTCTAAAAAATTCCAGACAGACACCAGTCCGCTTGTTTTTCTTATAAGCGAGACAGGGAGAATATTTTTAATAACTTACCCAGTTACACACGTTTGTTTTACTTTTGTAGTACTGACCACCTTGTTTACAGAAGAACTCTCAATTATAAGTCACCAGCAGCATGACCGATATGGCTTCGCAATTATTTTACTTTTAAAATTTGATGTACCTATTTAACTAAATTATTTTTACAAATAGAAAATGGGTATTGCTTACACAAAACAAGCAATTCATTTTTTTATAGATAAGTAAAAATTAATTTTTGGTAGTAAACTTATATAAAATAACTGAATATTTAATTGTTTTTACTGAATATGGTGTTGAATTTTTGACAGTAAAATTTTATAAAATAACTGAATATTGATTTGTTTTTACGGAATTCGCGGTTGAATTTTTGACAGTTAAAATTAAATGAACTTTTCGTTGCTTTAAATTACATTTTCATTTAATTTTACATAAAGAAGAATTTAACTTAATCAACGGACAAAATTAACTGCAACTGAAAATCCGTATTAATATGCGCTTAGTTTTTTGAATAACTGTTAGAATCAGTTAAAAATAAATTTGCTTGGAATTTTAAATGTTTATTTATTTAAAAATGACTGAACGGAATATTTATTAAATAAACTACAGTCCGTTACTGTAATAATATTGTGAGTGTATAAGAAGTGGTATAGATGAACGAAAAACAAATGTCTTAGTACTTTAAGATCGTTCAAAAGCCTACGATACAGTCAATCATAAAGTCCTATGTTATAAACTGCAACACATGTTTATGTTTTCTACAGCTGCTACTCGTCTCATATCAACATATCTTACCAACAGGCATCAGTATGTACAAAGTGGTAACAATAAATCAAAACTTCTACCTGTGATGAGGGGTGTACCGCATGTTCCCTTTATGCTGATAACCTTCCGAGTCAACTTACACACTGCAAAGTCAGAATGTATGCTGACGATGTTCAGATTTACATCAGCTGTGATACATCTGAAATTGAACAATATGTCTTAACTCTGAATACTGAGTTAAAACATATATATGAATGGGCTAATGCTATTGGTCTTAGTATCAACCCAAAAAAATTTAAATATCTTGTTATCCAAAAACGTACTACTATAACCGATCATATACCTGATATTTTTCTTGGTAATGAACGTATTGAAACTGTAAATACAGCGACAAATCTTGGTATTATTTTTAATAAGAACCTGACATGGTGCAACCATATTAATTATGCATGTGGCCGTACGTGTTCCATGCTTAGAACTCTCTGGCAAATGCAGTATTGTTCACCTATCAAAATAAGAATACTTCTTGCCAAAACCAATTTATTGCCAGTTCTGATGTATGGATGCGAATTATTTGCCAAATGTGATGCCGCAAGTGCAAGAAAATTTAACTCAGTTTTTAAAAGTATTGTACGATACGTATATGGCGTGAAAAGGTTTAATTCTGTTTCTTCTTTTACTGTGAAATTATATGGTATTCAGTTTGATGACCTTCTTAAAACAAGAGTACTGATATTATGCACAAAATCGTGTTTACTCAACAACCTCAACATCTGTATAACCGCTTAACCATATCTAGGTCTAATAGAGGTAAAAGAATTTTACTGTTTAGACAACAAAGTTTAACTTCTGATTGGCAATTTTTCCTTAATGCAATCCGTCTTTGGAATCGACTCCCGCATAATATATAAATAATTAGTAACGCACTGAGCTTTAAAAAGGCATTTTTAATTTTTTTGCATGTTAAATTTTTATTATTCATGATTTTTAATGTTATCATTTTGTTAATTTTCAATTTAATTTAATTTTTTAATAATTTTTTTTTCTTTTGTTTTTAAATTTTATCATTTACAAATTATAATTTTTAATGCTTCTGCAAAAACAATGTTCTATACTGCAATAAGATGCTTTAAGTCTTGTGTATAGAATTGGAAATAAATAAATAAAAAATCTTCCCTTATATTATCTTTATTGGAGTGTCAGCAAAAATATTGTCTTCAGTCATATTGATTAGCTGAACTATATTTTCCCTAATCTTGCTTATCTCCTTGTGTTATTGTCTGGTCTACAGTACTAAATACAGCTTTGTCGATAGCTTCTGTTTTTTCTAAAATCTCAACAATTTCGGCAGTAGCCTTGATATAGCGTCTTGAATTGTTAATGTCTACAGAATTATCTATAAGCTTTTTAAATATTTATTTATTGAATCATAAACAGGTACAACTCAAAATTAAAAACATGGTTGCAATTTTTTTTAATCAAATTGATTTTCACAAATGTTAAAGAAGAAAAGTAGGGCCCAGAGCAGACGGGGAAACGCAACTTCTAGTTATTTTCAAGTTCCATTTGAGTTTATGCTATAGGCTCGTTTGAGAGACCACACATGACGCGACCATTTTGAGACCGGTTTGAAATTCATTGTAAGTTCGTTGCATTGAAACCGGCGTGCAGGAAGATCGTGTTTGCGTTTCATCTGTTCCCAAACAAACCCGAAATTATTGAAATAATTTCATCAAATGCTGGTACAATTATGATTGCAGGGTGGGTGGTAACTGATTGAAACTGGATCCAAGCTGAGAATTTCAAAAAAATGTTCGTTGCAGTTGCGCTCCACCGTCTGTCTTTACTTTCTGTTCTGTTCCGTGCCGTTCTGTTTCTAAAGTGTAATAGTTACTTTTTCTTTAGCAACTTGTCAGCCATTTATGATAAATTTACTAGTATTGCACCTTCCATTGTTCTATTTCAATAAGATTGAATTGAAGAAATTAAATTTTATGAATTCTTAAAATCAAAAAATATTCTATTTCAATATAAATATGTATATATGTATTTTTGATTATTTATTTTGCTGTCGCTTACAATTACTTAACAAGTTTTTGATTTTAACAAGCTAAACCGCAACAGAACAGAAAAAGTAATCAATTTCACAGGTTTTTTAATAACAAAAACAAATCAGCTGATTCGCAACAGAACAGAAAGTAAAGACTAACTGTTTTTTTTTTTTTTTTTTTTTTTTTTTTAATCTGAGCCTTTAAAAAAGAAAACGGCATTCCTATATTTTACCATATACATATATAAAAGAGCCACTAACAAAACAATACAGTAGATTTGATAAAAGCATATATGCAGGGGATAAAAATATATGTAGTTCCAAATATAAATAAAAAAAATACTGGTGGCTTAGCGAATACCATTTTGTATCTTTTTTATCTTTTGACTTTTATAAAACTTTTAATCTTATTAAATAACAATTCAAAATAAGTTTATATATCTGATAAATTATGATAATATTGAACTGAAACAAAAAGGTACCATGAAGCAATGAAAATGTACGTCAAGCAAACGAAAAATTTATTAATTTTCGTACAATAAATTTGTTTCTATAACAATCACCCTTATCGTGGTTGGCGTATTTAAAATACGCCTACGACTGTTTGGTAATAGATTAAGGAAAATAAGTTCACCTTCTCTTTAATCTATTACGAAACAGTCGCAGGCGTATTTTAAATACACCAACCACGATAAGGGAGAATGAATGGCCGTTCTTTAAAAAATTTAATTTCAATAATTGAATTTTTGACCAGTTATTTTTATTTTGGTTTCTGGCAACCCTACCCGGTAGTCTTGAAGGTATTTATTGAACTAGTCTTTTAGTGAAAGGGATCATTTTCCCGCCAGACACTACGGTCGGTGCCCCGGTAGGCTAACTGATAGTGAGCTAGTCTATCGGCGCCGGGGTTGCGGGTTCGATTCCCGCCAGAGACTCTAGTTTCTTTCCTGCAGACAAGCGAAGAGCTTCGCGGGATTAGCTTAGGAAATTTAAAAAAAAAACTACGACGGGCTATTAAGTTAGAAGATAATTTGCAATTTTGTTTTGTTTTTTTTTTTTGTAATAAATAATATAAGCATTTGCAATAAAAAAGAAGCAGAAAAATAAAAATTAGGCCAAATTTATTTTCATTTATTTAACAGATATAAAATAGCACACATTTTTCAACACCAGAACAATCATTAAAGCTTAACCATTTTTATATAAAATTTACAATATACATACAATAGCTTTATTTGTATATCTTTATTTATTTATTTATTTTTATTGTAATGTAATGCTTCAATTAACTATAAAATGTTTTTTGACAGGTTTCAAATATCGTTGACTTATTATATTTTATTTTTAAATGATCAAATGTCTCGTTATTAGTTCTTCAAAAGACAATCACAAATAAAAAAAAGAGAAATTAAAAAAACGTTTACAAATTTTTTAACAATGAAACGACAACAGCTACACGAAATAGTAGATAACAACAAAACACAATCTCAACGGCACAACTACTAACGTTGCTGTTTGTACAAACAATTACTAATGGTTGCTAGTGTGGTATTTTTTTTTTTTTATTTTTTTTGTAAAATATTGGCAAAATAGGTATCTTGTCTTTCTTTCAAGGGCTTTTTCTAATAAAAGCAAATGCGAAAAAGAAAAGTTTTTTGAAGTAATCGACTTTAAAGTTCACAAGTAAGAGTGTTATATTCGGCTATGCCTTCACCTTCACCTTCACCATGGTAAATCTATTTTGTTTAAAGCTCACATCTCTACTCCCACCCACATTTTGTCGGGTGTTGTGTATTGATAACCAAGATGATATTTCCTTATTTGGAACCTTAAAAAGTAAAAAATTAAAAAAACCTGGGATTTATGGGTAAAATTTGAGGTAGTTTTTTGCTTATATCTCAGCCATTTGTAGACTGCTGCGGCTAAATGACAAAAGCAAAATTAAACAGATCAAATGTGATATAAGCATATGCACACTAAGTCCACATCATATCTGGGGTTTTTAGAAAACTCTTTCAACGGACACACCGACAGACGGACGGACAGACAGACAGATATCGCTAAATGAACTTCGCTACTCATAAAAAACCCGGAATATAACAACTTTAAAGAGTCGAAGATCAATATTGTAAAAATCACAAACGCAATGACATACTTATATAAACACTTTTACCTTCAGTGAAGGGTATAAAACCAAATATTTTACATTTTTAAGAAATTCTTTAAAACGACTGCCATCACAAAGCCATCAACTGCAACATAGCTTGTTTTCAATGATGAATGTGGCAAAAGCATTAAAAGCCATATAAATTGAATAACTAGTTTTTTTGTGCAATAATGTCATAACACAGAAAAAATTTAAAAAGAACATATTTCGCGTGTTTTTGAGATTTATTTATCGTTTCTTCACAAAACCTTTTTGTATTTACCCGTATGAATGTATCATGCGTGATTAAAAAATTCAAGACTTTTATACATAAGTTCTTCCAAATTAAAATTTTCACTGTACCTATATTTACATTATGCAATTAACACCGCAACTTTTGTAGGGAACAGAACAGGGATGTATTCGGTCTTGTTTTGTTTTATTTCCGCTTTTAAATGTTATGTTATTCTAAATGATATGAACTGTTGCACTAAAGAAGTAACGATGAATTTTTTGAAAAAAAAACTGTTGTGCATAAGAAGACGAGTTATAAAAAGCATTTTAAATCAATTGTCGGTATTCAATAGAAGTTCGACTGTAATTTTTTTCTCAAATATGAATGTTTAAAGATATGTATCTTTTCAAGAATTAAATACATATTTTTTAAAAGAGTGCAGGAACAATAATCAGCAGACTTAATATTCTACTGCCGTTTGTTTCCGTATGATTGATTGAATACCGAGCAAAAGCAACCCAGGTAGTCGGACAACATCTTTTTAGCCAATATGTTATTACTATGGCGTGAAATTTCATGCATTAATTATTGAAAAATTTACGCATAAAACATGCATAGAAAAAACTTAAAATATGCTTTAAAATAGATATAAAATATGCATTTGTCATTTAAAGAAAAAATTACAGAACAATTTCTTATACATTGTACTAACTGCATTTGTTTTTTTAGTTTTTACATATCGAACCAGATTCTCTTTAAAGGGGTCAATTGAAAACATTTTAGCAAAAAGAAGATAAATAGTGAACATTTTACCCTCGGTAAAAATCATACACCAAGCCCTATATTCGGGAATACACTTGTATAGGGCCCAGGTGAAAAAGCTACCGATGGGTTGGTTCATTTCCAATATTTAATGCTCCTTATAAATATAAACACATTTGTTGATTTTCATTCCCAGTATTCTACTATGTTTATTTAAGGTTTAAAAATAAACAGCCGTATTCATAATGAATATTTGGCATAAAGTTAGCAAAAAGTTTATTCATAATACACTAACAAACTCTGGCTAACGATTTGCTAAACTCTTGTTAACGAACTCCCAAACGTTTGCCAACTTGTGAAAAACAGCCGTTTAATGTCAAACAATTTTGTTTTTTTTTTTAATTACCTGTTTTTTTTAATTTACTGGCTTTTACTTAATTTATTTTAATTTTTAAAACATTTTAAAATTTTTATTTTTGAAGGTAAAAACAAAAAAAGGAAAAAATGACAAATTCAGCGATGATTAATGCAAAACGTGTTGCATTTTTAAGTAATACAATGTGGTATCATAAAAATTCAGAGTTGATTTATTAAAAGTTGGCAGATGGAGAAAAGTTCGTTATGAATTAACTCTGTGCCAACAAGCTGCTAAGCTTAATCGGCATTCTAGTTAGCAGCTCGTTGTACGTAGTGTACAAACTGTGGCTAACTTTTTGTTATGAATACGGCTGAAAGTTCATAAGTCATAAAAAAAGCTTACAGATAAACAACAGCTCTAAAAATTAATTTTTTGTTTTCGTTTATTTATTTTTAAAAACCCCCTAAAGATGGTCAATAATAGTGACTGCAATATTGGGAAATAAAAAAGTTTTAAAACAAAATATCTGACAGTTTCAGTTAAAAGGGACTGACTTATGAACAAACATTGAGTCTTGGAGAAAACCGATATTTTAGTTAACAAGTTTTCTTTTTTTCTTATCAAAGGTGTATTTTAAAGCTTACTTATGACAAAAGTAATGATGTTAGAAAACTGCGGTTTGCTTCATAAAAAAGAGCGTATTGTCTATTTTAAGAATAACCAAAAAAATAAAAATAGATTTTTTCATCCATAAGTCCCTTTTAACTGAATCTGTCACATATGCTTATATATTTTTATTTAAAAATTTGTTTTAACTCGTGACCTAATGACGAACAAAATCAACAAACAAGTCATAAAAAGACTTTAAAAACTTAAGGTTAATGGGTAAAAATTTGAGTCATTGGAAACCCCATTTTAACATACACACGTACAGGAAAACTGACGGACGGACATGGAGCAATTAATTCCCTACTTATGAGGATTCAAAATATATGTCCTTTATAGGATCTAAGATCACTTCTGTAGAGATTTATACGAAACCCTTAACTTATATAAAAAAAACGAACGAATAATACGGTAAATACGCAAATTTTATGATTCGGAAAGATAATTGCGCCCTATGCTCCTTGCAGGAGTAAAAGGAACAAATAGATATATATATATAAAGATAATTGGTCGACATCGTTCTTAGACTATTGACAAAAACATGCATGGAAATCGCATATATATTAATGCATAATTATAATGTATCGGTAAAAAGAATAAGTAAAAAACCTTATCGAATTCCATAGTTAGCAGGCACAATCAACCCTCTCCGCATTCCAAGCATATTTATTTTCAGCACAAGTTGCCTTTGTGAGCAAGCCCTTCTACACTCACTTCTTCTTACAGGAATTAAAAAAGGCCTTTATATGAAGGATTTTAAAAAGGAAATATAAAAACATAGCGGTTACTAAAAATACTCAAACGATAACAGAAAATTTATCAAAATTTATATAATTCCCATATTCTATTTTTTTAAATTAAGAAAACTAAGACTGAATCAATCTCAAAATGCTTGATTCAGGTATTATAAAGGTTTTGAATCAACTTTATAAACTGAATTAGTACTTCAAAAGTGAAATTAGAAGGAGAATTTTATTATGAATAATTTACATACCCGTTTTACACCTTACAGAATTTCAATTATAAAATAACACCCGATATGATACTTTAAAAACTTAATGTTCATATACAACTGTAAACGTAATGAGAAGCAAGAGTTCTCAATTTTACTTTTTAAACATGAAAATATTGTCTTTTCGTCTTGTTCTGTTGTTTTGGTTGTTTCTGCTCACAACACGCAAATGGTTTTTTAACTACTTGTGTGGTGTTTTTGTAGTAGTTTACAACTAACTTTGATAGGTTAAAAGAGATTAAAACGCTCACTTTGTAATTTTACTCTCACTCAACTTGATTAAGGAATTGTATACTTATTTTAAGAAATTCCAGGATTGATTTTCGATTTCGATTGTTTTACCTACATTTTAGTGTTATCCGTACTTGAATTTTTGAGTAGACTCATACTTAAAGTAGGTATAAAAAACTTAATATATATAGAGTGTTTTTCTTTCTGTGTACAGAAAAATCTTTTTAAGGCCCTAATTATGTAAAACGCAACGCAACGCTAAAGAATTACATTGAAAGCAAAAACAAAGTAATAAATATCTTGTAATTTTGTTTGTGCTTTTAACAGAAATTCACATTGGCTTTTCAAATTCAAACGCCTCATAACTTGTGGTGTTGAACATTTTAAAACAGTAAATGAATTTCTGTAGAAAGCAACAACAAAATATTTACGACTTTGTTTTTGCTTTAAATGTAATTCTTTGGCGTTGAGTTTTAGAAAATTAGGGCCAATGTTTTATAGCTTCAAATAAATTAATAAAAAAGTAAAAATATTTACAAACCAAATAAACAGAAAAAAGCCTTGTTTGAAAAAATACTTTCGTTGAATTGACTATTGACCGAATGAATAACACGCACTTGATTTAAACAGAAATGAAATGTGGCTAAATTGATGATTCAAGAGATAAAAAGAATAAAATAAACAAATAAAAATTTAATTTAGCTTTAATTTTAGTATGATAAAACAAAATTTAAAAACAAAGAAATCTTTGCTACCTTTCATAGGGAGATCGAGTATTTCAGAAGTGGACTTTAAATAGCATCCATGAATTATGAATTATGAAACTAAAGGTACCAAGGTATATTTACACAAGGTAGACTCATTTGGGAGTGTAGACATGTTGCTCTATTAAAATAACCGAGTGGAACGGAAGTGTCAAAATTGTCTTCATATAAATTTAACGCACACATGTACAAATTTTGGCTCATATACATGGAATTTGACATTGGTGTTCCAACTTAGGTAAACAGCTGACAAACATATGGGCCAACGAGTTTACCTTGTGTAAATATACCTTGAAAGGTACGTTCAGAATAATGAAATATTTTACGAAAATATTTGTTCTGATTTATGCTTTTAACTGTGTAAAACAAAAAAAATTTTGTTTAATGTTCAAACTAAACTCAAATATTTGAAAATTTTTGTTTGTTGAAACTGTTGGCAAATAGTGTCAAATAAAATAAATTAAATAATGTTTGCCATGCGTTCAGACTAAAGCAAATATTTGCATCAAATAATTATTTAATGAAAGTGTTTAAAAATAAAAATATATTTCACAAATAGTAAAAATGACGCAGAAGCTAATTAATTTGTTTCATTCTGTGGAGCAGCATCTTTTATAGTTTGAGAACTGGAGAATGTAAAAAAAAACAACTGGAAGACAGTGGGTAACGGGCACACGGCTAAAATTTGCGAAAAATTGCAAACAAACTCTAAAAATTATTTAAAATCGGGTAAAAAAACAAATTGTCGAAAAATAACAATAAAATTTTTTTTTTTTCAAAAATAGTGAAAACTCGCGAAAATGTTATGTATTTCAAACAAGACATAATATTGATTAAAAGTGTAAGGAATGTCAAAAATTCAGTAAAAATTGCTTTATTAGCGGAAATTCGCAAAAATTTGCTAAAAATCTTTAAAACTGTTAAGAATCCAAAAACTTACAGAAAAATTGCTTCTATCGGGAACATGGCTAAAATTATTTGTTGTTGTTTGCTCTAACAATTTTTTTTGTAACATCAAAT
Source organism: Pollenia labialis (assembly GCA_949318255.1). Lineage (NCBI taxonomy): Eukaryota > Metazoa > Arthropoda > Insecta > Diptera > Polleniidae > Pollenia > Pollenia labialis. The sequence goes on from OX439139.1 coordinate 133,061,240, forward strand.
AAATGTTTGCTCAAAAATTACTAAAATATTTGATATTTTGTGTTCACACTATGTTCGGATTGGACTAATATTTGTTTGCCGGTAAATACTTTTATTTGCTCAAAATCAGTTGTTATTTTATCTGACACTCAAAAATATTTTGTGTTCAGATTACGTTAATGAAATATTTGATGTTTGCTTCCAAATATTTCATCAGTCAGAACGTACCTTAACTTCTAGTCTATTCCAGAAAGTAATTTTAAATCCTATACAACTGATGTTGACCAAATTTAAATTATATGTCGTGATATGTTTTAAATTTAGGCGTATTAAGGTGATTGTCAGGAGCTGATTGATCTTATGGTAAATTATGGACCGAAAACCAAATAATTGCATGATATTATTTCTATCCATGTAAAGTTAAATTAGATCAAATTCAATCACAATACATACCAATATTTGTTAGGGACTTCACGACATTAGCCTGAGCGATTTCTAGTATAATGAATTTATTACAGACTAAATTTTGCTATTAAATTATTATTCGTTACGGTATTTTACATTTTAAAGTGTTTTCAAAGAGTGGCCCTAAGGGCTGAATCTCACGAAATTTGGTAATATGATTTAAGTTAGTTTTTATAATTGAAAATTTTTGGTTATTCCACTTTTGGGTCCACAACCGTTTTCTTGCTGAGCCGACTGTACTTGCTTTCGATCTAAAACTGCTTACGATAACTTGAACTAATTTGCCGCCCAAATTGTTCTTCTCTGTTGAAAATTTAGAAAGAAAGAGTTGGAATTATTCAAGCACACAGAATTTAAATACTTAAGGGGTCTTAGATAAATTTGGGTACACAAAGCACACAACTCGTGGCTGAGGGTATAAGAACACAAACTAACAATAAATCTAGATAATTTCAGTAGTGGATTACTTTGTCTATTAAATTCAAGTTAAAGAAATAGTATCCTGCATAACAAACCCGAGAAATGTGTCTTTCTTTTAGCTATTTTTCTTTTTTTTTAAGAATTAACGATGCGTGCCATGACAATGAAAACGACAATGCGTTTGATGATGATGGTGATGGCTTTGGGCCTGGCCTAACATCTTCATATTTTGCTACATGGAGGTACTTGAAAACGTGCTTTAACTTTTAACTGAGCGTGTGTAGTTTTTTTTTATGTGGAACATTATGAACTTAGTATTCGGTTAATGGGCTAACTACGCAATATTTTATTTACATATTTGTACTGGTAGAGAAAAATGATTTTATTTCTTTTTTTATTTCATTTGAACACTGACATGACAGACATGTCAGCATAAAATGTCATCATACTAAAAAATACAAAAAACCAATTTATAAAATTTTTTATGTTTGTACACATATCGCACTTGAGGGTATTAACTCGAAATTTTTATTATTTCACATTTTGGAAAAAAATCAACACGTAATATTTAAATCTTCCCGCTGTAAAAAATCGTGCTATTTTTTATTCTTTTTGGTAATGAAACGGTTAGTTCAAAAATTATTTCTCATACATACATACATATGTATGCCTTTAATATTAAATTTAAAAGCTTGTACAGAAAATTTTTAAATTTTGAGTAAATACCCTCTTTATGATCAAGTGCGATATGTAGAATTATAAACTTAAGCTTAAGTGTAAACGAAATATCGTTAAAAAACACTTTCGATATTTTTGGTTTTCATAGATGTTGATACTGGTCCGATATTCATTGCAAACATGTTCGATTAGATTGACGGCTGGTATGTCCAAATGTTAGGAAAAATCACTCTTAGGCCATTAAGCCTATGTTGATGGCATATAAAAAGAGGCAAACTAAATCTGCAGATTCAAGGCTTAGTTTTTAATTTAGAACTTTTAAGTGTAATAAATAAAAGAGAAGATACATTTGCCGTTAATTCAATCATATTTTACACATCGAAAGCAAAGTTTTAGTTTTATGTTACGGACGGACGGACCTAGGAGCCTCTTAAGTATGTATACACAAAACTTAAAACCATTTTATTTATTTATTTATTTATTTATTTGGTGTTCCATACACAAGACTTAGAGTCTCATATTGCAGTACGGAACTGAGCTTTTGTTAAATTACATATTTTGTTATTAAAAACTTAAAAACTAATAAAATAAAAATATTACATATTTATAATCAATTAAAAAATTTTCAAATTGGAAACAAAAAAAGATAAAAACATAAACAAAAAATTAAATTAATCTAAGTATAAAATCATATAATAATTAATTAATTTAGCATAACCAAGTAAAAAAGGAAAAGCAAATATACAGTTTCTTCATTTGAATAAGCAAATAATGTTATTTTTGAACTGAAGTGCATTACTTATAACTTGAGAGTCATATGGAAGTTTATTCCAGAGACTAGTAGCGTATAAAAAGAATTTAAACACATATAAAATGTGGAAAGTTTCACGATTTTGCGTTACCACAAACAAGTTTTTTAAATTTGGTTTTGAAGGGTCGTTTAAAAAATTCTTAAAACCAAATAAACTTTATAGAAACGAAGAGTTTTAAAAGAACTAAAACTTTTTTGTTTTGAAGCAAAGAATAACTTTTAAACTCAGTTGTATTTTTTTTTATAATTTTATTATCAAATGGGAAATTTGATTAATTTAGACATGAAACTGACTCGCCAGTTTTGTATTTATTTTTTTTTTTCAATTAAACCATTAATAAAAAATAAAATTAGTTTTAAATAAAATGTTTAATCATCTGAATTAAACGTTTACTCATATTAACAGCCTTAATACAGAAAATATTATTGTTAGTACAAAACAAGTTCGGCTGCGCCCGAATATAGCACCGACAGTTCAATTATTTCAGAAATTATAGCTACACGATATCTTTTTATTATTAATGTATCTTTATAAAAACAGACATCAGCAGTAAAATTGGTTGCGGTTTAGACACATATTAAAATTTTGACCGACAATCAGTAAGTTTTATGCTTTTTTCATCATATCACAATTCGTAACCGTTTAAGCCGAACTTAACTGATTTTCAGGAGGAGAATTTATATTGGAGCCATGATACAAATACAGAAGGTAGTTCCACTCTCTCTTTTTATCGCCATATTAACGTTCTGACGTTTATGGGAATTATTAAAATTTGTGCTACCATATTTCATTAAATAATCCAACTTTCCTGTTTTTGTTTTATTTATTTTTTGAAGTTTAAAAAAAATTAATATTAATTTACAAAAGATTAAAAAAAATTTATGTTAAACAACTTTTAATATTTTCGTCAATAAATAAAACAAATTGTGCCCACTTCTGTTCTAGAGTCTACACCAGTTTTGTCCAGCACATATGCAAAATGTGCGAGCTTTTACAAAAAAGCTTTAATGCTTTTACACCGACGAAAGCACAACAGCCAAACAAATCGTGGAGACAACAATGCTTGGTGCATAATCCCAATTTACACTAGGGATATTTCTTGTCGGACATTTCTTGGATTCTCTTTTAATCTCACCTGAAGCGTTTACATATGAAACTGTAGAAGTCAGACAGAAATTAATACTTGTATGTAAACTACGAAAAGTAAGAAAGAGAAATGAAAAAATTTCCAGTACAGATAGTCATGTACTACACACGCTACCTTTTCGACCCCTCGCCATCAAACATCGTCTGTCCGGCAAGAAATGTTCCTAGTGTAAATGAGGACATACTTTGAATAGAAACAACAACAAATTGTAAGATCTTACAACGCCATTTACCGCAAATGCAAATATCAAAGTATGTGTGTTTGGACGTAACTACTGCAGACCCATACTCGCTTTCAGAATTGATCTAACGATGTCCGACTGGCTATATGTCCATGTTAACATTGTACGCAAAATTGTACAAAGTATACAATTTCCGAAAAATTATTACTTTATTTGTTTTATACATTTTAACTGACACAAGCCTTTTAAAAATGGTCCCACCAATTTTTTTTTTCAAAGCGGTGCTTATTTGATTATAGGTTTTACAAAACACCACTCCTTAAAATACATAGCTTTTAAGTTTATAGCTCCCTTATAATTGTATTGGTATATAGTTATAATGGTAGTGATAAACAATTTGGACATGAGAAATTTTGTAATAGCTACAATGTCATGGCAAAATGTTACGGTGGTAGGTTAAGAATTAACCATAAGTTTCCATAAAGCCCCGCTTCATAAAACCACTTGTAGACGAAAAAATCTCATATAGATGTCATAAAGAACACTTCACCCTTTTCGTGGTTTGCGAATTTAAAATACGCCTCCGACTGTTAGGTAATAGAAATAAGTTCACATTTTCTTTAATCTATTACCGAACAGTCGCAGGCGTTTTTTAAATTCGCCAATTACGATAAAGGTGCTATATGAATCGTACATAGTTTTGTTTTGATTACCAAATATGATAACTCCCGAATCATTGTGTGCCATATGGTATCACACAAGGCGCATTACTACATGTGGACGCAATACTATAACAATACAAAAACTTCAGAAATAACAAAAGTTTATTGTATTGCATTGTTAGTGCTTGCTGTTCAAAATGTCCACCACGTGTCGAGAATTCGCCTTGGCCAAGTTCAGATTCTTATTTGTTTAACATTTATTTAGTAATAATTTAACACAAACTAAAATCTAAATAAAATATGTATAATTTGTAATAAAATTTTACACATTTTAACTAATAATTTCCAAAAAGAAATTTATTGTATTTTTATATATGTGGCAACGCTTTTTTAATGTTAACAAAAAAACTAACTTCAAATAATTCCGATAAACTTCAAAAAAAATATTGTGAGAGAGAAGTGGAACTACCTTGTATATTTGTATCATGATTGGAGCCATGGTAAGTTATGAACCAATCCTCCCAAAATTCTGCAGAGTGATTTCTGGTATTAAAAACATAAATTTGAATAATTTTCGATACAGCGATGAAATTAGTTTTAGCATTTACTGTGAATTTTAGAAGGCTGCTAAATATGGTAAATTATGGACCGTGTGTCACAAAATTGCATGAAATTTATTCTGGCCATGTTGGAAGTAATTTTACCGCAAAATCTTTATCTGCTACGGTTTTAGGCGTATTTAATTAATTTACCAGAGTGGGCTTTCTATAGGGCCTATAGAAATTTATGGACCGATCATCACGAAATTTCTTAGTGTTATTTCTAGTCCTATAAAACTGTGAAGTATTAAAATTTATTCTGATAGCATTATTTATTACGATTTTAGGCGTACTGAACGGTTTTCCGGGAGTAGGGTTTATATGGGGCATAGGGTAAATTATGCACAAATCTTCAAGAAATTTTACAGTGTGATTTCGAGTGGCACAAAACGAACTTTTGCAAAATCTTATATCATTCCGTGCATTGTTCCATTTCTGCTAGTTTTTATAACAAAATTATCATTTTTTTAGGGTTTTGGTTTCAAATTTTCATAAATAGCTCTGATCCTACTGAACCTATTGTTCTGGATTTTAATCCCAAACTGCTTAGGATAACTATAAGCAATTTGACACCAAGTCTGTTCATTTCTTTTGAGTTTTTTGAAAGTGAGAGTGTTTTCAACAGACGGATAGACGGATGGACAGACGGACATGGCTAAATCGCCTTAGAATTCCTCAACTAGCCAAAATATGTATGGGTGATTTCATATTCAAGTAGCCCAATTTTTAAATCGATGTCTTCCGATTTGGATGACATTCCGGATAAAAAAAAATAAAAAAAAAAGTTTTAAATATAAAACAAAATAATTTTTTTATAAATAATTAGAATTGTGGTTATTTTGTTGAACTATTAATGGGTTTCAATCCAAATTTTTAATATTTTAATCAGGCTTAAGTTCATCAAATTTAATTTTCATTAAATTATTTTTATGAAGAAAGGAATTTTACAACATGAAAATTAATTAAAATTGTTATTGATAATCATTCATTCTTGACTGACCTGAGATTCGCACCCAGGCGGTTGGTTACCATGACATGTTTCGATCACAACCACTTGATCTCCTCAGATGGATTTGCCGTCTTACAGTGATTAAAATATTAAAAATTTGGATTGAAAATTTTTTTATATTAAAAAAAAAATCAGAAAAAAATTTATTTTCAAAAGATTGATCAAATAGCTATCTAGGTTACTAGGGGCAAATTTTGCTAACAACAATAGGAAATAAGTTACATGGACGAGACAAAACAACCTGTATAACCAAAATGTCAAACTTTGACCCCCTCTAACTCAGAAACTTTTTGAGCGATATTGTCTAAGCTACTATTCAATAGGACTAACCTTGGTGCAAATTGCATCCAAATCGGAAGACATCGATTTCCAAATTGGGTCACTTGACATGAAATCCCCCATACACTTTATGGGGTCTGAGATGAATAATAAAAAGTTTCACACGGAATGACAAACTTAGTACACTCCCTTCACAACCAATTGGTGGGTATACAAATTAAGAAAAAAACGGCATGTTTTGATATAAAAAAAATTGACGACTTTTAAATGCAAAAGCTTCATTATGCACTGTATTTGGATTAACATGCTGCACTTTCTTAATCTTTGTATACTCAAACACAAAGAAATAGACCCGTTTTTACATTCCTTTAATTAAATTAATTAAATAATTAATTTTTAATATTATTATTAAATAGAAACTGGGAATTATTTCCTTCTGAAAAAAAAGCATTATAAAATACATACATAACTGAAATTTAGCTCATAGAATAAATTCGAAAAAATAAAAAATGTTGTATTATTATTAAATTAAAATTTCTTTTAAATAATACCAGTAAGACTGCTATATTAGGCTATGCCGAATCTTATAAACCCTTCACCATGGTGCAAGAAGAACCGAAAGTTGTATAAAACCCGTTATTTAGATAAAAAAAATCTATTTTGTGCTACGCCCACAATAAGTCGGATGTTGTGTATTGATAACCAAGATGCTTGTACCTAATTTGGAAACTTGGAAACTATAATGTCTTTGTACGGGAGGAGCCACGCCAATTTCTCCAATTCCGCCCATATTTTAAAAGAGATGGTGCATTAATAACCCAGCTATGTGTACCAAATTTGGATTATATTTCTCTTACCGTTCTTTACAATTGTTTTCCACGCCCACTGCTCCAATTTTGCCCACATTTTGTGGGATGGTTGGTGTTGAAAGCCGAGATTTTTGCACCTACTTTGAAAATTTTAATCATTTCGTTTTCCATTTATAAAGATATTTATAGTCACGCCCACTTCTCTAATACCGCCCACTTTTTTTTTAAAGTTGTGTATTAATAGCCAAACTGCTTGTTTCTAATTTGGAAACTTCTGATCTTGCAAAATTTTTTAATTGATATCAATTTTTATTTTTTCGGTAGGTTCCTAATCATGGATGGTGATATCGAGCCATATTTTGCAGCCTTTCTAGTGCTCGTATGTTTGCCGATAACCATTTTGACATCTTCAATTTTGATTTTGCTTTTGACAAATCAATATTTATCTCTGCTTTGGTAGAAGTAGATGTGAATGCCTCACCCAGACTAAAAAACTGCCTCTTTCTTTTTGCCAAAAACTAAAACCATCTCTTTCTTTTGTAACTTTGGTTAAAACCACCAATTAGGAAGTGATTAAATTGTACAGCAAACAAAACATCCATCACAAGCCTAAAACGGCAAATAAATAGCGATAAACCTGTTCATAAGTTTACTAGCCAAAAAAAAAAAAAGTTTTTTATTAAAAAAAAAAACACTTTCAATTTCGTTTGGCATCTTTAAACTACAAGCAAACTGGTCTGTAAAAACATACTAAATATGTTAAGTTAAGATCAAAGAATTTGCATTTCAAAGCGCTTATGTACTCAATTTATTTTTTTTTACAAAAATTTAAATTTTTCCATATATAAATGATACAAAATGAATCATGAGAAAAGTATGTATATTTATTCATTCATAACTAAGCGCACGTAATAGTTTGTAATCTTAAAATCTTTACAACTGTACTACACCACCCAAAAATATGCCATCAATCCAGGCAATGATGAAATACATTCCTTAACCAGTTAATCATTCACTTGCTGTTTGTTGTTTCTTTTTTTTTATTATATAACCTTTTTAGTGAATTTTCGGTCATCTATAAAGTGAAAGTTATGTAATGTATTTCTTGGAATTTTGCACGTATCGGAGATACAAATGACGTTACTCGCACGCACAGCACTGTGTGTAATAAGCAATTTTATTTTGTGTCCATATCTTAAAAAAAATTTGTGTTTTTAATGTCAGCCTGTGTTTTTTTTTTTTGGGTTTTAGATTCACCATGAAACCGGCTGTTTAAGAGTACCTATAAAGTGTTGGTTGGACGGTAACAAGTGCAAGTGCAGCAGTGACGCTTTTAATTGTAAATTTTGCGCCAAGAAAATAAAACTATAAACGTGTTTATTTTATAATTTGGTTTGAATTTTTTATGTCTTTTAATGTCATGTTTCTTTTATTAAAGAGATTTGTATGTTTTTTTTTGATTTTTTAGTACATATTTTGTTTTCTTATGATGAGTTAAATAAAAATATTTTACCTAAAAATGGAACAAAATTTTATGTTTGTTTTTGCCAGCATGATTACAACATACATAATATTTTCATATGTATGTCTAAAGTTGTATTTTTTGTTAGCTTTTTATATAAAAAAAAAGTAATTTGTTATTTACCTGTCCAAAATAAAATGAATATCAAGTTGAAATGTTTATAAAGGCTTACCTGTAAAAAAAAAGAAAGAGGTTTTGCAATTTAATTGAATTGTTTAATGTGTCTCACAAAAAGATTTAAAGGCTAATAAACCAGCAATTGGATGTGTTAGGTTTTGTATCTAAATATATAAATAAATGTATAAAAGTGTTTGTTTGCTCCCTAATCTATTGCATCAATTTTTTACAGTAATGTCCCAATTAACCGGCACTTAACAGAGGCTATAAATATTTGTAATTTTTGAAGTGGGCGTGGCACCTCTCATACAAAGACCGCAAATTAAATCATACCAACAAAAGGTGGAAGCCCCCAGAAGATGCCACCACCTAAAAAGTCAACAATCTACTCATTTGTAGATGGCAGCACCAAAACAAAGCGCCAATAAAGCAATATCAATAACACCAGGGATATGGCAACACGGTATACTCCAAAAACACTACCCTGTTGGAAATGTACTAGTGACTTCCCTGCAAATTTTATTGGACCACCTGATCCCATTTCATGAAATGGACTACTCCATGGACTGGTCCGATGTAATGCAAGCATGGACCATGTCATTGTTAAAAAGTGTTTGTAGTGAGACGACATTTTTTCGTTTGTAAACGAAGTTAAAACTAATCCTCTTGGTTACACAATGGATTAGTTTTAAAACTACTCCTTTGTAGTCCAAAGATGGGTTATATGGTGCTGCCCTAGGACATCGTAATGTTAAATAGACCATGTTTTTCCATACGTTTGGGTTACTTTTGGACTAGTCCTAGTCCCTTGTGGGCTACTCTTTACACGCGTGTTTGGACTGGTCCTATTATTTGCAGGGTTATTATACCACAGACAATGTTGTTTACTATAGACATTTAACATGTGCGTGTCATTAAAAATCTACTACTGACGTTGGTACTATTGACTATGTAGTTCTTTTGAGACCATATGTTGGCATTGAAACCAGAGAATCACTAGAAAATTTTAGAAAATCTTATCTACACTTTTGACACTTTGACGACATGAAAATGGGTTTTTTTAACATTAAATGATTATATTGAAAAAAAGAGTTAAAATACGAATTCATAGCAAATTGTTCTTCTTATTAAAGATAAATATAAAAATTTAGACACTTCGGTGACAAATTCAGCAAAATAGTCGACAAAACTGGTGACTTGGAAACACTTGCACCCAGGTTTCCTTCAGGGTATTTACAGCTTTTAATATTATGAAAACAAATATTATCAATCTGCATTCATAAAATAAAAAAATAAGTAAAACGAAAGAATTTTAAGAGTCGTTTTTCAATAAGATTTCTGTAATAAAAATATTTTTTTACAATTATTATACAAATAATGCTCTATTAAGCAGAATTCTTTAACAAAAATTGTAAACATCTTTGGTTTTACGTTTTCGATTTCCATGACACCCCTGATATTATATGTGTTTTTTCAAATTTATTTATAAAATATAAAATCGAAAATGCGTTTGCTTGTGAGATCGTTTGTTCCTTATAGACTACTTAACAACCAAATCGTTTCTCAAATTAATTTCCTTATTATCCAGAGCTTAACAGCGGCTATCAATCAATACACGAGATCTCCCTTAAACATAAAAAAAAAAATTTCAAAATAAATTGTTTTTGAATTTTTTGAAAATCTTGTTCATTGCACTATGGGTTAGACGGTCATTGCTATGGCCAAAACAACTTTTTTGATGTACTCTTCTGATGCATACGAGTAGGTGAGATGCAAAACTCGTTCGTTACACCTTTTTCGAATTTTGCGAAAATGCAAAAAACATATTGCGCCGGATTAACTGGGCCAAATTAGTTGAACTTTTTTAATTTTGAAGAGTTATGGCATTCTTGATCAATAACTCAACGGTTGAAAAACTTAAACCAACTGAAATATAGAAAAATAATAGATTTAATTTCGTAATGAACGAGTTTTGCTACGAATTTTCGAAAGAAACTAGTTTTGCTACGATCCAATAGGATCGAACTAGTTTTGCAACGCACTTTAGCCCACCAGGAAAATTTATCATTGAACTTTAGTATAGTTTGAAAGTTTAATAAATTTATTAAAACTAGGCAAACAGTGCTTAAAAAAATGTAACAATAGTTCTGTTCGTGGGAGATAAACTATCCCACAACTCACATTTTTTTTTTTAATACGTTGTTTATAAAGTTGTAATCGGAATGTTTCCTCCATCGATGTGTTTATTGCCATAAGTCCTAGCTAATGTATTTTTCGAAATATAAATGTTAAAAACAACAACAAGTCCAACTCACTTAGACGTTAAGGGCATCAAGTGTACTTAGTTTTGATTACCACTTGATTTGTAGTCAATAAGGAGAATGTGCATAGAGGCAAAGAAAAGTCTTTTTTTTGTAAACTGTAACAGCCGTATTCATAAATATTTTAAACATCATTTCAAATCTGTTTTAAGCATAAATCGTTAAAATTGTATTCATAAAAGAATATTACCTTAAAAATCCTATTTTAAAAATTGTGTAAATAAACGAATTTTAAAATTGGTCCGACCCTTGTTTAAACCTATTTTAAAATTAAATGTTTGCTTTTTGCTGTGTGTTTATGGTCGTTTTGAACATTTTTGCGAGAAATTTTTATTCAATTATATTTATACATTAATTATAAAATTAAATTCAAAAATATGTAAGTTAGTTTGTATATTATAAATATATTTTTCAATTACACAAATTAAAGCTCAAAAAATTATTAATAGTACAAAATTAACTAGTGATGTGTAAACGATCAAAACAAATAAAATAAAACTCGTTATTTGAATACTTTTTTTATCAGCATTTAAATCATCATCTTAATTGCACTTTTACTAAATAAATTTAGAACTCAGTTTTTTTTGTTAAATAAAAGAGAAACTATCGTACAATTATTCATTTATAAAAAGCAATTTTTTTCTCACATACGACAAAAAAGATACGAGTACGAATATGAATTAATAACTACTGTTTTGCATCACTATGATTCAAGTGACAAATAAAAGAGATAGTGTTGCCACCTTCCAATCAAAAAATAGCGTAAAACGTTAATCATTTGAAATGCTGATTATGAATATGAATTTAAAAAAAAGCTTTTTAAGGCTTAAAATGTTTTTTAACTAAAATGTATCTAAAACGTGAATTAAGATTTTTTTATGAATACGGCTGTAAATCTTTAGTTTTTAGAATAGATAAATAAAAACTCTGCTATTTTGGTTTTAGATTTTGAAGAGAAAAGTAAGGTAAACAAATTTGTGAAAGCCTTGTATTATTTTTCGGAAATAGCAGAAATGTTGTTCGACTTGATGCTGTTGTGTCAGTATCAATACAAACATGGGAGGTAAAGAATTTAATAAGTAAACGTATGTTACCTTATATGAAGTTATTTTATTAAGGATATTATTGACATAAATAAAAAATATTAGAGTAATAAAAAATATTCAGGCAAAGGCAAATTTTTAAATTTAAAGTTATTGCGGTCTTTTATAAAGTTTTCAAAATGTGGCTGGGTGTTATTTATCTCCCACCTGCTGTGTTAAAAAATATGAGTTTTTAAACAACTAAATTTAAATATTTTTCTTCAGTGTACTTGTCATTGATTTTTCTGTTCCTTAATCAATATTATTATATAAAATATAAAATTGCAAGTTTTTATTTTCTCTCCAATTTCCCCCAAGTGGTTAGATATAATTATTCTCAAATCATTTTTCGAGCTAACCCCCACGTTGATAGGAAGTATATCTGGAACAATGTCATGCATTTTTCCGAGTTCCTTCTCCTTTTTTATCTATTAGCATTCGCTTTGAAGGTTTGAACTTAAAATGTAATTCACTTATGCCCAATTTTCAGGATTGTATTTAAATCTATATTAAGTTAATTTTCATAAAAACTTAAATCGTATTTAAATACAGATTGGTTTTTTGAGTTTTATTTGAAAAGTCTTATTTAATTTATATAAAAGTATGGTAGCACTACTAAATACAAAAAAAAAAATATAAACAAGTGTATTTATTTAGAAGGTGGTCTGAAAAAACAGCTGACTATTAATGCTTTGTTGCCTGTTGTTGTATTGTTGTGATATTGGTAAAATCTTACAATGGAAACTTAAGTTGAAATTAAGTGTACCACATCGGTGACTTAAGTTGCACTTAATTTTTTAGTGAAGAAGAGAATTTTGTATTTAAAACGATTTTAAACATATATGTGTTTTAAGATCTATCCTGAAAATTGGCCATTAGTGCTTTCACCACAAGAGCGACAACAGATTTCCAGTCGTCTGTAAGAACATCCCTACAAAAATTTATTTCAATATACGATTTATAAAAAAATCAAATATGTCAAAGCGGACTTGTTTACAAATTTGCATTTTTCAATTCCCTAATTCGACGATATCTTGGCCCACTTCTAACAGAAGTTTAAAACAGTGAACCAGCGAGTTTTGTTACACAAAATGCAAAGAGATAGTTTTGAAAATGTCTGTTGAGTGAAACGAACCAGTTTTGATACCAACTGCAATTTTATATCACAAAAAAAACGTAGAAAAGGACATGATTCGATATAATCTTTATATGTATATATTCTTATAAAATGCCAAAAGATCTGTCTCAATCGATTGTTATCTCAATTTTTTTAATTTTTGAAACGAATGAGTTTGGCAACTCACCTACTCATATGTTATTGCAATCTATGCGGTATGACTTTTTTATTGCTTTAAATTTTTAGAATTCAACTAAATGATGTTCGGAAGTTTTAAACAAAATCTTTTAGCGAATATTTTTGCTGAGCATATGAATTCATAATATTTGCATTTATTAATAAGAAAGAAATTTGCGCCATCTAGTCAGGTGGTCAGGTATTCAATGCTTTTTCAAAATCGATAAACAACAGTTAGAGCGGGGAGCGAAGTTCTGTATATTGCTCTTGAATAATTCTAGGACTATTGATGTGGTCTACACGGGTCTTAGATCCCTTAGTACATTGTCGGATATTCTTCGGTTAACGATTTGCGCTATGATCCTTTTTGCTAAAGGTGGAAGTACATAGCACGCGTTAATTCGTCTCCGTTGGTCGTGCGTTTAAAAACTTAAGCGCATGAAAAAATGCAAGTTACACAACGCGCGTTACAAAAGCCATTTCTGTCAGCTGTTTTTTATTTTGACTTAGAAAACAAATTCGAATAATATGAAAATTTATATAATAAATGTACTCACCATGAGAAATAAATTCCCAGATTCTATTTGTTAAAATAATTAAGTTAAACAGATAAAATTTACAATAGGCACTATCCAGTTATAAGATACAAAGAATGCTGACGAAAGCCGTAGCGGGCCAGAAAATGCATTACATTCTGCTGGTATCTAATGGTTGTATAAATTGTCTGTACAATTTACTTCATTGCTAGCCAAAGGCTAGCTAAAGTAAGCCTCGTAACAGAAATATACAAACAAAAAGTCTGATAGTGCACGCAAAATATTCCTGGAAAATATTGAAGGAATAAGACTATTAAAGAATAAAACAAAGCTTTTAAAAAATTTAATTTGACACATTCGAATAATATGAAAATTTATATACATATGTATGTACATATAAAATAGGTTTGGACCAAATTTAATCTAAATGCCAATATAAAAAGATCGTTAATGGGCACAAAGACTCTATTACGAAGCTTATTTGGGGGCTATGGGAAATTATGGAGCGACTTTCAGCTTTTTCAATAGACTTGGTCCTTATGAGAGCCATCCAGCCTGTCAGCCGGACGGACGGACATCTTTAAATCGTTTTGATCGGTATAATAAAAGAGCCAATATTTGTATGTGTTACACACATCAGAACAAACACATAATACCCTCTCCACCATAGTGGTGTTGGTATGAAAATCAGTTAAATATTGAGTTATTTAGGTCATCCTAATAAAACGGCTAACAAAAACTTAACAAATTTTCACAATTTCACACATTCGAAATTAAACGAAATCAACAACAAATAGGTAATCGTAATCTTAAGGTAGGGTATGAAATTTCGAAAAGGCAAATAGAGAAAAAGCAACAAAAATTTTAGGAAGTAAAGAGGCCAATAGATGGTTTAATATTTAAAACAAATATTGCAGTGCGAACGAAATTTGTTCAAACTAAATTAAATTGAGAAAAGCAAAAGAGGAAAAAGTGATGAAATACAGCATAAATAAATATTATTTTAGCGCTAAACGCTAAAGCTTATGAAACTTTAAAAACATCTTGAAAAAATCTTTAAAAACATTTTTTAAATAGGGGCGTATACTTGATATTATTTAATCAACATACACGCACATACAGATACTAAAACACAACATAATCTTGAAAGAAATGAATGACCGAAAAAAATTGTTTTCGCTTAAAAACATATAATTAAGTGAGTGACATATTTATGAACGTTCGTCAGTCAGGCAGTCGGTTATTTAGTCACTTAATTTGTATGTGCTGCATGTTCGTTTTTAGCTGATGAGTTAAAAGAAAAAAAATCTAGTTAAATGAGCAAAAACAAGCTTAAACGATTTTAAAGCTGGTTGTTTTATTGCACGACTAAGTACTCTAGTGTTTAAACTTTGCAACCGCTAATGAAATTGAAATGTGGGTTTTGTTGTTTCTTTTTCTTTAAATTTCAGTATTTTGTTTTGTGTGTAACTTTCTTCAGGCGCACATGAGCAATAAACAATTTGCGCGTAGTTCGTACTTTTTATTATTATTTATTTTATACCCTACATTATAGTATAGTACTTTAAGTAAAAGATTTGCGATACTTATCGTTTGGATTGGCCTACTTTTTGTAAATTTTAAAAAATACAATGACCTTAAGAATGAAAGTGATATGATCGTAGTTAAAGCAAAACCGGATTTTTTATTGACTGCGTAGGTATTTAAAAAATATTTTTGCAATAATAGAAGAAACAAATAACAAGTACACTGACATCTTAAAAATTCAACAAAATTCAGACTACAGAATAGAAGAAAAGATAAACATTTGTATCAACATTAGTTTTAATTGTTTTAAAAAAAAAAAGTTTTCAACCAGACTTAACTCTTCACCTTCAGGCAAAACTTCGGCATAAACTTAAAATTTTCATTTTAATGTTTTATATTTATTTTTCTTTCGTTTTTCAAGCACCCCCTCGCCGCATTCCATACATATTTATTTTGTGCACAGGTTTTCATTGGGAGCAACCCCTTCTACACTCACTTATTCTTAAAGGAATTAAAAAAGGCCTTCAGATGGAGGATTTTAAAAAGGAAATATAAAAAATAGCGGTAGATTTTAATGGTTGGTAGTTACTAAAAATACTCACACGATAACAGAAAATATATCGAAATTTATATAATTCCCACATTCTATTTTTTTAAATTATGGAGTTAAATACATAAAATTTACTAACCCATTTAACCCGCAACTTCGTAAGCGTCTTCTTTTTCTTCGTGGACATATCTGTATGCCAAAGTTTATTTTCTCATTCACTCAGAACCTTGCATATTGAATTGTATGTTTCTAGATCCAATACTAACGGTAATTCAAAAAGTACCAGTTAATGAAAAAAAGCACCTAAAACTTCCCCTTGTAGATTCTTATCCACTCAGGACACTGCATCTTGAATTTTATGTTTCTTGGTCCAATACTAACGGAAATTCAAAAAGTACCAGTAAAAGAACAAAAAAGTACCAAAAAGTTCCCTCATAGGTTCTTATCCACTCAGGACATTACATGTTGACTTTTATGTTTCTAGGTCCAATATTAGCGATAATTAAAAAAAATAGTTGTAAACCAAAAAGCTAAACAAAAATATCAAATTTCCCGTATTTCCTGTTTTGGTACTATTTTTTCCCCCCATTAAAGTATCAAAAATTTCAGTATTGTTGTGGAAGCCCATAATTTAGTACGAATGTGTCAAAGAATGGAGGAAAATGTTTTGTAAAAAAAGTACCAAAAATAGTTACGATTTTTACCCCTTAAATGTTTGAATTTCGAAAAAGTACCAAATTCGTGTCAAAAAAGTACCAAAATTCAGGTTTTACCCGTTTACTCCCTAAAAGGGCCGAATTTCCAAAAAGTACCAGACACCTGTCCGCATATTGTTCTAAAGAACAACGATAAGTATTACATTTTTTGTATCTCTTTTAGTTTTGGAGATATAAGGTTACCATATTTTTCCGTTTTTACCCTTTTTTACCCCCTAAACATTTGAATTTCCAAAAATCCCGTCTTAGTGGATCGTTTTGGAGAGTGACCAATCTCTCGTCCAAATGTCAAGTTATTAGCTTCAGGCGTTTAGGCTGTGCGATGATGAATCAGTCAGTGAGTCAGTCAGTAACGTTACAATTTTATATATAAAGATTGCTATCCAGTGTGACGCAAAGAATGCTGACCAACATTCTGCTTGTGTGTGATAATTGTTAAATTTTCTGGACTTACAACATGTATATCATTGCTAACCAAGTAAAACTAAGACTGAATCAATCTCAAAATGCTTGATTCGTACTTGAAATAAATCAAAAGTGAAATTAGAAGGACAATTTTAATATGATTAATTTACATACCCGTTTTACACCTTGTAGAATTTCAATTATAAAATCATACCCGTTATGGTTAATACTTTAAAAACTTAATGTTCATATATAACTGTAAACGTAAACTAATTGAGAAGCAAGAGTTCTCAATTTTACTTTTTAAACATGAAAATATTGTAATTTCATCTTGTTCTGTTGTTTTTGTTGTTTCTACACAGCACTCAAATGGTGTTTTAACTAATTGTGTGGTGTTTTTGTAGTAGTCTAACACAAAAGTTATGAGGTTAAATGAGATTAAAACTCTCAATTTGTAATGTTACTCTCAGAATGGCACTACGAACGAAAAGTTAATTTTTTTTTTATTACTTGACTTAAGAATTTTATACTTATTTTAAGAAATTGCTGGATTGATTTTCGAAAGTAATCCCGTTCGGTCTTGTTTTAGTGTTACGTACTTGAATTATTTGGTACGACTCGTACTTAAAGTAAATATAAAAAACTATATTTATCCCGAGTGTTTTTCTTTCTGTGTAGTTAATAAATTTTAGCATTTGTTATTTGTACGTTTCGTCACCGTGAACAATTTCTTTCCCTTCGTAAAGTTGGGAGTAACGAATGACTCTAAGAACAAACAAAATTAAAACTGAATAACTGCGCTTCTCCCGTCTTAAGGAAGGAAATAGCTAATGTGTTATTTAGGTGTTTTAAAATATACCTTTTTGAAGGATTAGAAGAGAACCAATCATTTATAAAGGAGTATAGACGACTTCAAAAAGACCTGTAGTTTGGGGTCCTTTCAATATTAATCGCTGTGAACCGTTAAAGTCAACCACAACGTTAACGTGTCCGCAAGTTTTACGCATGAGTAACGAGGCCTTAAGATTCTTATTTTGAAATCTTGACTTTTCATTCTTGATTGGTTAGATTCTTATCATGTCATTGCTTAACTATCAAATCCAGGGGGGTTACCGCGTATTTCGATTCGTAAGAAATAATTTACGGATTAGAACAATGGTTACTGTTAACGCCATCTACAAAATAATAGTTATTTAGCTTAAGTTTAAATTATATTCAGTCCGGCATCGCCAAATCGTTGTTGAATTGTTAATTATTTTCTGATTGAAACATTTGTAAAACTTAACGAAACAATTAAGGTTTGCTCTAGAACATGCGCCCTTTTGCAGCCAGTTTTATATTCTGAATTGCAAACTTACAAGTTGGTTGTGCGCAGCGCTCAGGAGCAAAACTCATTTGCATTTAAATTTTACAAACCGAATAATCCTGGTGGTTTCCATACCAAAAAGTATGTAACACAATTTATTATTTAATATTGTTCCTACATAATTGTTAAAACTTAATTTAGGAATTTTAATACAAATACACATTATCAATTACATTTTGTGTGTTTTATTCAAAATCCCCGTGGGAGTCACTAGGACGTGCGGCAGACGTGCCTTGGTAACATTTTAAAATTCTTTTTGTCGTCATCTATACTTCTAAACCCTTGTCAAGACAACTCGCCAATCACGCAGTAAGTACAAAATGTCTTTACAAAACTTAAGCGGTCAACAGCAAATTGAACAGCAAAATCAAGAATGTTCACATTGCCATAATCCCCCTGACGAAAATATGTCGACCTGTATTCAATGCCACAACGTTTTTCATAAAATTTGTGTTAATGTCGTAGACGACACACTATTTAAATGCCTTTCATGTTCATCTATAAGGCCAAATTCTCCTACACTGAGTACCACAAGCCGACACTCAAACCGTTCTCGCCAGTCGCAATCACATAAAATTGATTTGCAACTTAAAAAGCTAGAAGAAGAACGAAAACTTAATCAGGAGTATTTAAATAAAAAATATCAACTTCTAGAAGAAGTTGAAGATTTCTCAGATGTTTCTTCAGAAAAATCCCAAAGAGTCAATAACTGGCTAGCCTCTACAGAGACTATGTCTCAACAACCCATAACCAAAGATGTAAGTAACAAATCAAACTTACAAACATCTCGTTTGCCAAACCAAACTTATAACATTGCTACACCTCAAGCAAATAAATCAACAACAACGTGTAATAGCTCTACTGTAGCAACACAAAACCACGTTACATTTGTTTCGCCAACGGTCAACAATGCTGCCATGAATTCGTATTTACCTGTGTCCGTTGTACCAAATTGTACAGCGAACATTTCCACCTTGGGTGGCTTTGAACGAATGCAGTCTACAAGACCTACAGTGACAACTAATAATCCCCATTATGGACTTACGTATTCTGCTTCAAATAATAACTTTAACACGCACAATTATTCGTTTCCACAAGAATTTATTTATCGGCAACCAATATCTTCTACATCACATTTTAATTCTAATATACCAATACGCCCGACGGTATACCCACCTCTATATTTACCACAACCGAACAGCCTTACACAAACAAATATTTCTTCGCGACAGTCGTTGCCAAAAGATCTTCCAATCTTTTGTGGTGAACCTGAAGAATGGCCTATATTTTGCTCAACATATGAATGGTCCACCGCCTCCTGCGCCTTTACCAATGAAGAAAATCTTATTCGACTGCAAAAATCACTTAAGGGGGAAGCATTAAACAGCGTTAAGCATATGCTAATTCATCCTTCAAACGTACCAGATGTAATGCACGTTCTTTATTTGTTGTTTGGTCAACCTGAAAAAATAATAAATTCCATAAAAAATAAAATACAATTATCACCAAAAGTTGATGAAAATAATTTGAAAACACTTACCTCCATGGCTATAGCAGTTCGCAGTTTAATTTCCACTATTACTGCAAGTAATTTACAAGATGAAATCAACAATTCATCACTACTTCACGACCTGGTACAAAAACTTCCCACTTCATATCAAATGCAATGGGCAACACAGAAAATGCAGCTGATCAACCAAAACAAAAAACCAAATTTGTACGAATTTGATAAGTGGTTTTTTAATATAGGTATAACAGCTTGCAGTATAACAGTCGATTGTGTCAATAAAGGCAACAAAGAAAAAGAAATAACAAACAAAAATACAACAACAGGTAAAAGAGCTTTTATTCATTCTCACAGTCAACGTGCATGTGTAGTATGCAACAACAACAATTGTAAAACAATAACTAATTGTTCAGCATACAAATCACTTGATCGCGGGGAGAAGTGGAATATTGTACGTAAATACAATTTATGTAAATTTTGTTTAGTTAAGCACAATGGTGATTGTAACAGAAAGAAAAAGTGTGGGGAAGAGGGATGTGAATATTTGCATCATCCTTCTTTGCATCGGTATTCTAAACAAGACAATGCTGATTTAAATAAAACTAAACGTGAAGAACAAGAGGTAGTTATTAATAACACACATAGCGAACAACTTAAAGAAATTTTATTTAAAATAATTCCTATCAAAATTTATGGGAAAAATAAAATAATAAATACATATGCCTTCATAGACGAGGGATCGTCCATCAGTTTAATGAACGAATCATTGGCAAATGAATTAGATGTTAATGGAATTTTAAACCCTTTATGTTTACGGTGGACAGGAGGTATGGAGCGAAACGAAGAAAATTCAAAGAGATTAAAAATTTGTATTTCAGGAGGAAATAACAAGCGTGTTTTAATTAATGTTTCTACAGTTAAATCATTAAATTTGCCTGTTCAATCAATGAATTATGACAAATTGTCGGAACTCTTTCGCCACTTGCGAAACCTGCCAATTGAAAGCTATGAAGATGCTGTCCCACAAATATTAATTGGCTTAAATCATTTTGATTTAGGCGTTTCTAGTAAAACTCGTGAGGGATCACCACAAGAGCCCATTGCTGTTCGTACAAAACTTGGATGGTTGGTTTATGGAGCTGTCGGGGAAAATAAAACAAGTAAGTTTAATTTCCAAATATGTAATTGTACAACCACAGTTGAAGAGTTAGACCAGTTAGTTAGAAATTTTTATTCGCTGGAAAGCGTGATAGGTAAACCCATAACAGGTTCAAAACCTCTCCTAGAGTCTGATAATGATAAAAGGGCTTTAGGTCTTTTAAACAACTTTACAAAACAAAAGCCAAGTGGGCATTATGAGGTTCCGCTATTATGGAAATATGATTTAATTGAGATGCCACCTAGTTATGAAATGGCATTAAAAAGGTTAATTTGTTTGGAAAGGAAATTAAAACTTAATATAGATCTTTTTAATGTCTTTAAGGAAACAATAACAAAATACCTTTCTAAAGGCTACATACGCAAGTTAAGTTCCCAAGAGGTTGATTGTGTAGATAAGAAGGTTTGGTACCTTCCCATTTTTGCAGTTTTTAATAAAAATAAGCCGGGTAAATCCCGAGTCGTCTGGGACGCAGCTGCCAAATCTAATGGCGTGTCTTTAAATTCATATTTGCTTAAAGGACCTGATTATCTGACCTCTTTGCCATCCATTCTTTTTAAATTTCGAGAAAAATCTGTAGCTGTATGTGGGGACATCGAGGAGATGTTCCATCAAGTATATATACGACCAGAAGATCGTAATGTTCAACGTTTTCTTTGGCGCGACTGTCATCAGGATAGAAGTCCTGATGTATACGTAATGGATGTTATGATTTTTGGTGCTTCATGTGCTCCTAGCATTTCTCAATATATAAAAAATATTAATGCAACCAAATTTGAAAATGAGTTTCCTACAGCTGCTAAGGCAATAAAAGAAAATCATTACGTAGATGATTTTCTTGATTCCGTTGACAACTCAAAAGAAGCCTCGAAACTTATATCTGATGTTTCATACATTCATCGTCAAGCTGGGTTTAATATTCGAAATTGGATTTCTAATGACAAACTTTCATTAAAATCCATGCCCCCTGATAAAATAATGGGCGCGAAATGCCTAAACATAACAGAAGAAAAACAAATTGAAAAGGTGTTAGGTATTTTTTGGGAACATAATGAAGATGTGATAACGTTCAAAATATCACCATGGTTGCTGCAAAGCGGTATATTTTCTGGAGAAAAAATCCCAACAAAACGAGAGATGTTAAGGCTTGTTATGTCAATATACGACCCTCTTGGTTTAATTGGACATATTATAATGTATGTCAAAATCCTGTTGCAAGATGTATGGCGATCGAAGATAGATTGGGATGATCATATACCCCTTGAGTTATATACTAAATGGTCTAAATGGGTTACTATTTTGCCTGATATTGGTAAAATCAAAATTCCTCGTTGTTATTTGAAATCGTTTAAAAATTATAACAACGTGGAAGTACAATTGCATACGTTTGTAGATGCAAGCAAAGATGGATATGCAGCTGTATGCTACCTCAGATTACAGAAAGATAAAAGCATAGTTTGCTCAATAGTAGGAGCAAAAACCAGAGTGGCTCCTATGAAGATAACCTCCGTTCCCCGGTTAGAGCTTATGGCCGCCTTAATAGGGGCTCGTTTTGCTGAGTATATAAAAAATAACCATAGCATTAAAATTGCAAAAAGATATTATTGGACCGACTCAAAAACGGTATTAAGCTGGATTAATTCTGACCACCGTAAATATAATCAATTTGTGGCTTTTCGAATCACCGAGATTTTAGAATTATCATCAGTCAATGAATGGAAATGGATACCAAGCAAACAGAACGTTGCTGATGATGCAACAAAATGGTCAAAAACTCCAAAAATTTCGGATTCCTCTCGATGGTTGCAAGGTCCTCAATTTTTAATGAATTCTGAAATGGATTGGCCTCTAATAAATGCTCCACTAGAGCCAACAAAGGAAGAATGTGTTAAGCACTTATTAAAAATAACAAAATCTGAAATGATTTTTAAAGTGTATAGATTTTCAAAATGGACGCGTTTGCTAAGAACAGCAGCTTTTGTTTTAAGATTTACAAATAATTGCCGTTTTGTTAATAAGCAACGAAAAGAGCTTACACAGGATGAATTGAGAAATGCAGAAAAAATGCTATTTACGCAGGCACAAAACGAAAAATATTTGCATGAAATATCTCTACTAAAGTCTAATTTATCTATACCCAAGAGCAGCGATATTTACAAAAAAGATCCATATTTGGATAATGGAATCCTACGAGTTCACGGAAGAATTGACAATGCACAAATTCCATTTGAACTTAAACGTCCGATTATTTTGCCACAAAAACATTATATCACTAAACTAATTTTATTACATTATCACGAAAAGTTTCATCACATGAATCATGAGACTGCTGTCAACGAAATAAGACAGAAATACTCAATTTCGAAACTTCGAACAACATTTAAATCAGTAATTCGCGACTGCCAACTGTGTAAAATAAAAAAAGCATTACCTCAAAATCCACAGATGGCTCCGCTGCCTAAGGGTCGTGTTGCTTCATACGTGGCACCATTTACACATACTGGAATTGATTTCTTCGGTCCTATCTTAGTAACGGTTAATCGTCATAAAGAGAAGCGTTATGGGTGCCTATTCACTTGTTTGTCCATAAGAGCTGTTCACATTGAGGTTGCACATTCGCTGACAACATCGTCATGCATTTTTGCTATTCGCAACTTTATGGCTCGAAGGGGAATTCCACACGAATTTTACAGCGACAATGGAACAAATTTTGTCGGTGCAGAAAGAGAACTTCGTGAGGCCTTAGCAGAAGTTGATAGGGATGAACTCGTCAAAGCTTTTACTACAACGACCACAAAATGGAATTTTAATCCCCCGGCATCGCCCCACATGGGCGGAGCATGGGAGCGACTTGTACGCTCAATAAAAACAATTTTGTACCAAATAATGCCTTCAAGGTCACCTACCGATGAAGTTTTACTAAGTATGCTGGTAGAGGTTGAAAATATTGTAAATTCGCGACCCCTTACCTATGTTCCTATTGATGGTGAATCGGAAGAATCTTTAACCCCAAACCACTTTTTATTGGGTAGTTCTTCTGGGCTAAAACCTATGTCAACGTGTGATGGTGGTGTACTTCTAAAACAATCTTGGTTAATTTCGCAACAATATGGCAATACATTTTGGAAAAGGTGGCTTATTGAATATCTTCCGTCTTTAACGTGTAGACATAAATGGCATGATCGACAAAGACCTTTAAGTCAGGGGGACTTGGTAATTATTGTTGACCCTTCCACGCCTCGTAATGTTTGGCAGCGTGGTAAAGTTTTGGAAGTCAGAAAGGCAAGTGATGGGCAAGTACGAAGCGCAAAAGTACTTACAAACCATGGAATTCTGGACAGACCAGCAACAAGACTAGCTTTTTTGGATGTCGCTCCTCAATTAGAGTCTGGCAGCGAAAACATTTCTTGCCATACTGCGGGGGGAATGTTAACGCCATCTACAAAATAATAGTTATTTAGCTTAAGTTTAAATTATATTCAGTCCGGCATCGCCAAATCGTTGTTGAATTGTTAATTATTTTCTGATTGAAACATTTGTAAAACTTAACGAAACAATTAAGGTTTGCTCTAGAACATGCGCCCTTTTGCAGCCATTTTTATATTCTGAATTGCAAACTTACAAGTTGGTTGTGCGCAGCGCTCAGGAGCAAAACTCATTTGCATTTAAATTTTACAAACCGAATAATCCTGGTGGTTTCCATACCAAAAAGTATGTAACACAATTTATTATTTAATATTGTTCCTACATAATTGTTAAAACTTAATTTAGGAATTTTAATACAAATACACATTATCAATTACATTTTGTGTGTTTTATTCAAAATCCCCGTGGGAGTCACTAGGACGTGCGGCAGACGTGCCTTGGTAACAGTTACTGTGTATTACGATTTTCGTAATATTTGTTTCGAATAAACGGACGTTTTTATACTTTATTGAATACAAAAAATCCCTTTCTTAACAGCCACTCTCTATTACGAACAAAAAGTTTTCATCAAATTTCCCATTTTTTTAAAAAATACAACCTCTGTCATCGTTTCGAACGAATGCAGTACGAATTGTTCGAATCCCTAAATGATTTCTTTCGAATCAAAACACTTAGTAACCCCCCAGTAGTGCGATTCACTATGTTTTTTAAACCACAATTGTTTCGTTTGAAAATGTTAACCACAAAATTAACCATTTTGCTATTCACTAACACTTTTAACGACATCTGCTGGTGTTAAAAGCCAGCTGTTTCAGTCAGCTGTTATTTTAAACAAAACAAATTGTGGTTTATTAACACCAACATTTTTGGTGCGGTTAAATCCGCTTAGAAAAGTGTTTATTTTTCTTTGTATTTGTACCTGTATAGTCGATAAATGATATGGCTTTAAGGTATTTATCCACTTCATATCACACACCAGTCTTCCTAGAGCTTCTTATTTATTTATAATATTCTTATCAAATAATATTAAAAAATTAATTTAATTAAAATTAAATTAATAAAATAAAATAATTTATATAATAATACAAATTAGTAATTATTTACGCACTTTGCACAATATCATTTAAAATCTCTAAATTAAATGTTTTTGTTTTGTTTTTATTATTCTTCTTTGTTATTTTATCCTATTTTGATGTTTCTCTTGGTAGAGTTGCCACGATATATCAATTTGACTAGAGAGAAATATAAAACTGTTTACCGTGGTTATAAATAAGTTAGTGAATCACATAGTGGTTAGTGCAGACATCAAAATGTGTAGTTAAAGTTAACACTTTTTAAAGTGTTAAAAGTTAGTGAATTGCACTACAGGTAAATTATTTATCAACATAATTTTACAGTGTCTCCCAGGTCGGTGCAAACCCATTATACTTGACCAAACTTGTCTCGTTTTTTTTTATTTTCAAAGGGTCTTAAACAAAATGTGATGGTTTTGTGTAAGTATTTTTATGACTGATTTTTATTAAAACTTTTTTCGGAGAAAAAAAAAGTAACACAGTTTAAATTTTCTCACAAAGTTGTGCTTAAAAAAAATAGTGTTAAATTTTTTTTTTATTTACCCCTGCATTGAGCTGTAAAACAAACTTTTTGAGTTTTTTTCTTACGTTTTGACGAAATAAGAGTAAATAAAGTGTTACTTCCTCTACTTAAAGCACAAAGACAAACAACTTTATTTTTCGCCTTTTTGTTTAAAAAAAATTTCTGATGAGAGCAAATATGGTCGAGATAAATTTCGTGTGTGGTTTTTGTAAATTGCTTAAACTTGCCTTAAAGGCCAAAAAAAAACAACAAAGTTTGCTCTCTGGTTAAACAATTTTAAGCATTTCTTTAACAGAAAAAAACAAAAAATTTCTTTTTTACAATGTTTGTTGTATTGTAAATTATTTTGTAATGTTTTGTTGAATTATGTTTTGTTGAATGTGTGAATGTAGTGAGTTGTGTGTTCGAGTATGGAATTTTTGAAGTTTTTGGCTTTTGTCGCTGAACAATTTTGAACTGAAATAAGAAATTGGTGGCATATTCAAAATACTTTGTATATAAGACGGTTGCTCTCCAGAAGTTGACATCAAAAGCATCTTAACCATCAAAAGTGTTGCACGCAACATCCGTCGATATAAGAAATTTACAACAGAAAAATAAATCGATAAAGGATTATTTAAAAAAATCGGGTCTTATTAAAACTAAAAAAAAAAATACTAAAAATAAAAAATAAATATGAAAGTGTTCGCTTTAACTACAGTTTGTTTATTGGTTGCCAGCTGTGCCTGGGCTGCTCCAAATCTACAAGATAATCAAATCGAAAGTGAATCAACCTTCACGCGGGCCGCTCGCTATTTGGGTTCATGTTTCGAAAGTGATGATATGACCACTTGTTTGGCTGTTAAGGGCATTACCGCCCTTAATCGTGCCGCCAGAAGCAATAACATTGAATTGGTCAATGGTGTTTCATTTAAAAGGTGTGTGTGTGTTTTTTCAATCAAAGCAAAATATGAAAAACATTTATAAAAAAAAAACTTTTGAAAAAAAGCTTTAACAGCAAACAAAAGAACTATTGATGATCAAAGTGATTTTTTTTTTAAGTAGTCAAATTAAGATTGAAAGACTTGAAAATGGATTTAACACAAAAGAAAAAATGCTTTTAAAACTAAAATAAAAATATAATTAATTAGCCGCTTGAAATTTAACTAACAGTAACGCTTTTACGCCATAAAAACGACCAAGTCGAATTATATCACTTATAACCGTTTTTGAGTGGCTGATACTACAATTAAAAGGATTTTTATGTAAACAATATTGATTTAAATCGATTATTTTTTAATTTCGAATGTCGAATATTTAAAGACGCTGCCAAATTCATAGTGATTTTTAATTTAGTGCCAGTTCACACACGTCAAGTTTGACTCGTCAAGTCTTGAGTTTTTAGGAGAGAGGGGAAATGAAATGGCGATCTCTTTTCCCTTCTCTCCTAAAAGCATAAGACTTGACGAGTCAAACTTGAGTTGTGTGAACCAGCACTTAGATAACTTTAAAAAACTTGTTTTTACTATTATTTAATCCTTAACGTGGGAATTTTGTTTTTAAAATAAGCTTTTTGGTTTGCCCTTCGTATAATAAAACTGGTTAAAAGTATTTTTTTTTGTTGGTTCAAAACTATGTATATAAATTGATTTAGAAGAAAAATGATATACACTTTACAATCATTTAACCTCTTCTAAAAAGTTTGTTAGATAATTTTTAACGTTTCTGCTTAAAACATGCACAACCATGATCCGATGTTCAGCCATTAATATACACTTTGTTAGTTTGCAACCTTGCAACGCTTTTTATGAAAAGGCGATTGTGTAAAAAAGTTGAAAAAAACTTAATACTACTTACAGACAAAAGATTCTAAAACTGTTTGTTTTAATAATGCATTTCGGTTGCCCCGATAAAATAGTTGATAGAGAGAAGGTTGCGGATTCGATACCTGTCAAAGACTTTGGTCTATTTCACTACAATAGACTGAAGGTCTAATTTACTACTGCCCGGTAAATCAATTAAGAATATCATTTAAAATTGTACAGAAAAAAATAAAAATTAATTTTAATTAAAAAATTTGTGATATAAAATAAAAAATAATTAAATTTGTATCAGTAAACAAAATAATAGTATCCATTAAACGTTTAATTTACTTAATTAAACGATAAATTCATTTGATTAAAAGATTAAATCACTTGATTAAACATTTAATTCACTGGATTATATTTTTAATTAAAACTGATTTTATTTTTAAATAATGCTGTAAATGGGAAAACATTTTGAAGAATTTTTTCTGTGTGTGCTTTTTGCATTAAACTAATAAACGAATAATGCATTTGTGTACTTTAAGCTTTAAAGCGTAATAATATTCGAAGCCGAAGATATTTTAACGAATAATTATTTCTGCTTCTTTTTTTAGCAAAGGCATTCTTTAAATTAAATCTTTAATTTTGTCATACAAAATTACAAATCAACATCTAGTCTAACAAACTGCGTTCAGAGTACAAATTTCCCAGTGACTGAAAAACAAAAATTCAATAGTTTGTAATTTTTCGGAAAATACAGGGATTGAGGTATTTTAAAGCAATAAAAATCCAATATGAAACTATAAGTAAATTTGTATCTCGTTTATTTTCGAAAGCAGAGTCGAAGGATAGGAATTCGATAAAACATCATGAACTTTTTATAAAAGAAGTATAAACTCTTACGGTTCGCATCTTTCAGTATATAAGAGATTGTGTCGGAAAAGGATTTTCGGTTGTTCTCACCTTTTGAATGAAAAAAATTAACTCTCCACTTCTTCGTCTGTTTAAGGAGCAGTAATTCCCTAATTTTTTTTCAAATCAAAAGAAGGTTCCTCAATAGGCGTCAATTCGAAGAGCAGTTATTTCCTTAAAAATTTTATAAAATTAAAATAAATGGCCAGATATTTTGATACTGTAAATTAAAAAAGCGTATAGCAGGTTTTTCATTTTACTTCCAAAACAGACCAACCAATTTTAGCTCGGCAAACGTAACACAAGTTAAGCCAGTGCTGTGGAGTCGTCAAGAAATAGTTGTAACTCCGACTTTATCCGCTGAAATTTTTAAGTACGACTCCAACTCCGACTCCTACTCTAACATTATTGCTACATGTATATGGTCCTTTTTGACTTTAAACTCTTTTTTTAATGCAGTATCTTTTAAATGGTTAAGTATAGCAAGAAAATGACTCTGTAAAAATTTCAAATTTAAGGCAGAATTAGTCTTTATTTTCTGTTCTGTTACGAATCAGCTGATTTGTCTTTGTTTCTAAAAATTAGTTTTTCTGTTCTGTTGGGGTCCAATTATTTAAAATCAAAAACTTGTTAAGTAATTGTAAGTGACAGCAAAATAAATAATAAAAAAAATTCATACATATGTATATTAAAATAAACAATTTTTTGATTTTAAGAATTCATAAAATTTAATTTCTTCAAATGTTTGTGCATTAAAGTTTTTAAATAAAACAGTGGACGGTGCAAAACTAATAACTTTGTGAAAAATAGCTCATAAGTTACTACTAAAATTTCGTAACAGAACGGCTCAGAACACAGAACAAAAACAGAAAGTAAAAACTAATTCTGCCTTTAATAAATTATTTACATATGTAAAGTAGACTGGTCTGTCTTATATGTATGTTTTTAAAATAAAAAAAGTGAGACAAAAGAAATTGTTACTACCCGTTCATCAATTACGAACAAAGATTTTATTAATTTAATTTACATTTAAAACAAAACTCTTCGTTTGAAATTTATAAACAGTCAGTCAAAGATAAACGGCCTTATTTATAAAAAATAAAACAGATTAATAAAAGATTAATATCCTGTTTTAATTGTTTTAAACAAGGCCGTAAATGTATGTTCAGACCTAACGTATATTTGACGAAAAAATTCAAAAAAAACGTGACCAGTAAATTAATCAAACTTTAGCTTTATCGTTAACAATTTCTATTGACTTGCTTAACTTAATTTGTAAGAAGATAATTGAATAATGGTATTTAGAAACTGTTGAATGATGTTTGATCGAGCCCAACGTTTTGAAAAGCAAATCATTTTTTAATAAAACTAGTGGTTACTTGGAGGACATCAAATATTTAATAGGTCTCACACCTACCTCAAGTCATCTTATGGCCAATTTTCAGGATTGATATTAAAACACATTTATGTTTTAAATTGATTTAAATACGAAATTCTCGTCTTCAACACTTAAAAAAAACTTAATTCACCGATGTGGTACATTTTAATTTAACTTAGATTTCCATTGAAATAACTTAGCAAGGTGGCCTCAATATCACAACAATACAACAACAACAGGCAAAGCAATAACATTCAGCTGTTTTTTGCGACCGCTTTGCAAAAAAAATGATATTTTTTTGTATTTAGTAGTGCTACCATACTGTCATCATAATTAAAAAGACTTTTAAAGTAAAATACAAAAAATCAGTCTGGGCGTGTGTGAAACGGTAGCAAAGTATTATGGTAAAAAAATATTTTGATGTGGGGAAAAAATTTTATGTTTGTGCTGTGTGAAATAATATCTTTTTTGACGATATAAAATTTTGACTTTTGTTAAAAATATTTAAAAAATATTTATAAATAACTGAACAATTCAGGAAAATAAATACCAAGACATCATTTTTTTGTAGATGTCTCTATTTGCATTTTATTTATTGTTTATTTTGAGTTCATTAAATTTTGTAAACGTTTTTATTTTACTTTTTCAATTTAAACTTCTAATTTGCTGCTTGTTAGAAATTTTATTGGTTGTGTCAAAAATTCTACTAGCCCCCAGGGCTAGTGAAATTTTATTCACCTCAGAAGTGTCAAAATTTTTCTTTCAATAGTACCATGGTGAAATAATTAGAAGGTGGCAGCACTACGGAATCTATTATTTTTTGCTCAATTCATGGTGAACTTTCATTATGTCAAAATCATTTGTTTGTTTTTTGATGTAATGCCACTTAAATACACAAAAGATTATAAAAATTATTCTTCTAGATAAAAACACAAAATTGAAAGTGTAGTGTAAGTGAATTTGAGAATTTTGTGTATGTGAACTGGTTTGGTTGGGTTTGTTGATTTGTGAACCACCCAACAACAGCTAAAGTGGAATATGAATAACATCGTTGTACCGCTACATAACTTTTCCACCAAAAACTACAACTTTAAATCACCCGCCCATGCTAAAAGATTGTTTTTAAGAAATGGTTTCTTTTAAAGTTTTAAACCTATTATTACCGGTGCGCCAGAGGAGCATGTAAAGGGTAGACGTAGACGCATCTATATGTCACCTAAAAATGCCATGCAAAGTGTTACCAACAATGTGAACACATGACAAATTGATATCGACAGTCGTGAATGTTGAGAGAATCCCTTAATGGGATGCTAATCATCGTAAGTCAAATTTGAGATAGTGTAAAGGCAAATTTATTTAAGTCCTCCGTTTCATTGGAAATCCCTTGTCTAATATGCTAGTCAGCTTTGCTTTCCATGATAAAGCCATTACTTTCTTAAATAATTATTTCAAAGTATTCTTTGTTCTTGATATTTGTGTCATGTAAAATTGTCTTCTTTAACATTGCCTTTTTGGCTACTACCTTACTGTTGCTTTTGGTCTTTATTGCCTAAAACCAAACTAAAAGCTTTTGTTCCCGGGAAAACTTCGCCTATAGTTCATTTAAACTTCGGGGAGCTTCCACTTCATTCCTTTGTAAAATTTCTCGATGTTAATATTCAGGTTTATGACGATTCATTAAATAAAAACAATAATATTTTGGTGTGGTGAAAATCCATATTTTTGACATAATGGACTATTTTACACAAACAAATTTGCCTGTTTTTGTTGTATTGTTGTACAACAACTCCTAGTGCTGCCACCTTCTAGTAATTTCACCATGAATAGTACTTTGCTACCGTTTCACACACGCCCTCTGTGTTTAAATACGATTTAAGTTTATATGAAAATTAACTTAATGTAGATTTAAATACTATCCTGAAAATTGGGCATTAGACTTCATATAAATTCTTTAAAATACAAACTAAAATTTTATGTTTGGTGGTTGCCAGAGCTGTAAAAGATTGCAATCGAATTAATTGAGAGCACATTATTTCTCTTTAATGATTGGTAATTTTTTTTTAATTTTAAATTATGAAATCAATACAATAATAAAGATTATACAATTATTTATTGATTGCAATCAAATTTGATTGCAATTGATTTGATTAATTGCATTTAATGTTTTTTAAAAGGAATAATTTTAAAACTTTTGTAATTACAAAATATATAAATTTTGACAAGATTTCATTTTGAAATCTGAAATCATTTTGAAATCAAAAAATGAAATTAGTTTGGTTGAAATCATTTTATTTTAAGTTCAAGGCCAATGGAGTGCTGTTTTTACAGCTCTGCAGCCGTATTCTGTAATTCGCTTAGCTAAAGCTAAATCTCGATCGCTAAAATGCCTTAGAGAATACAAAATTAAAAAATTTTAAAGATGAAATTAAAAGCTAAAATTGCGGCGAATTAAATTTGTATGGCAATGCCAAATTTAGCAATGCACGTTACAGTTGTGCATTCGTAGCCAAAAATCGCCCAATCAACTTTTTAGATTTTTAGCGATAGAGATTTAGCTTTAGCGAATTACAGAATACGGCCACTGGTCTTTGCATACAAAAAATTTTAGAAGATAATAAAAATTATGCAAAATAGCATGTGCCTTTGTTGAACGAACACATTCATGTAAACTTACATGAAATCTATGAACAGGCCATACGTTAAAATGTTTGTTAAAAAGTTCTTAAATACTTTTAACCCTGTTCTAGTAGAGTTGTTTAAACTTTATATCTGACTACCTAAGTCGCAACCCAGTAAAAACTTCGCCTACAAAATAATGTATTGAGAAATCAGAAAAACATAAAAGCACTACTTACAATTCTACTGAAAGAACCACTGAATTTTACAAGGGAAGTCCCAAAATGAACGCATTCAAAAGTAAGTCATTATTTTTTAGTTACAGAAGAAAGCTACTAAATAATGAGTGAAAGAAGCTATTCATTTTGAAAAAGTAGGCGACGTTTTAACTGGGAAATGAAACCTTGAAATTTTGCTTTAATAAGGGGCATTAGATCATTAAGCAGCAGATGGTGCATTCGTCTTTTCAAAATAATTTTCCGCTGACATAGCAAAACACAAAACGGTGTAAATATTTGCTTTTAAGCCAAAGCACTACAACCTTTTTCTCAGTAACACAAACCCAGTAACGGACCTGAGCTATGCTTAAGCCTGCATTTGATTCATGGTCCTGCCGATAATTATTTATTAGATGCATTTAAGATTTTTTTTTATTTAAGGCAATTCACACAAACCCCTTTAAACATAAAATTTTGAAAACTACTTATGATGGCCTTCGACCAAATGTTTTTAGCAGGGCGCTTGCCAAAAATTTCCCACTGCAAAATGCATACATGTAGTGTAAAAGCAAAAAATTAAAAAGGTTCTGTAAATGTTAGCTCGAATTTGCGGTGTAAAAATTGTCTTAATAAACACATATAGGTAAGTCCATTCCGAGCCGAGTTCGTAAAGAAACGCAAACTAGAATCTTTAAGAAGAAAAATATCCAAATAATTCTCTTAATCGAACAAGTAACTTTCTGCACATATTTTTTTTATTTACCTTAACAATAAATTTTATTAGCACACTATTCTAAATCCCCCCCTTTGACTTTAAACATCTAAAATTGTATTCTCATCTCTTGCTGTCTAGCCCTACTTTTATACTTAAAAATTTGGTGTTAGTTTCACACTTAGCAAAAATAATTTATCTCTTAACCTTTAAAAACAAATTTTAATTTACACTAAATTACAAATTATAAGCCAAATCTTTTCGTTGCTATCTCTTAAATTATTTCTCATTCATTATTATTATTTTTATTATTTAATTAATTTCTTGTATACATATCGAGCCCTTACCGCAAAAAAAGCTTAAGCGACAAATACACAATTTAACACAAGGTATTTTTTTTATTTTATCTCATAAAAATTTTGTATGTTCGCTTAAGCTTAAATGGTTTTTTGCTATAAAACCGTAACGATATCTTATCTGACCATAACATTTTTGGAGATTTATTTATTAAAAAAACGAATATTAAAAATAATGTTGCTTAAGCTTATTTTGCGGTATTCGCTCGATACTTTCTTATGCTAATCCCATAAAACTCTACACTTGTCTGGAGAGCTAAGTAACTATCTTTCAATCTTTTTTAAAAACAACTCAATTTTCACTTTCCTTTTTTGTAAAAAAAAAACTCTCCTTCCTTAACAAATATTATAGTGCCATTTTTTCTATAATTTTTTTTATTTATGCCCTTTTTACAGAGATCCTACCAGCCCTGCTCAACGTGCCGGTCGAGCTCTCAGCGAATCAGATGTTCTCTCCCAATTGCCGGAAAAAAGTGAAGAACGTACTGGCCAATTGATCGATATGGCCGTTGAGAGCGCTTCCGAATTCCTGGGCAGTCACAATCTCGAAGTGAAAGTTCCCGCTGAAGCTACACAAGAAATCGCTCGGGCTTTGGACGAAGGTAGAAAACATCTTAAATCAAAAAAATCTATCAGCAAATTTATTAAAAACATTTTAAAAAATTTAGGCCGTGGTAAATTGAAGAAAATGATGGGCCCAATTGCTTTGGCTATTGGTGCTAAATTGTTCGCTTTGGTACCTCTTTTCTTGGGAGGTTTGGCTTTGTTGACCACTAAGGCCATCATTGTTGCTAAAATCGCTTTATTCTTGGCCATTTTGGTTGGGGGTTCAAAAATTTTCGGCGGTTTAGGTAACAAATTCGGTGGTGCTTTAGGTGGTGGTGGTGGTGGCTACAATGCCAATGCTGGTTGGTCTGGTGCTTCAAATGGTGGTTGGTCCTCAGGTGCTTCTTCGGCTTATCCTTATGCTCGCAGCATCAATGGTGATGCTCAAAATTTGGCTTATGCTGGACAGGTTAATGCTCAATAATTGCAATTATTTATAATGATATTATTTCAACGAGTTTTACTTATTTGAGAAAACGAACGTAGTAATAATAATCGTTTGTACTTAATTAAGTATTTGTTATGAAAACGCATTTAACATGCCCAACCAAATGTGCCTTTTTTGCTTAAATGATACAAAAACACTTTAGTTAGTAGTTATTTATTAAAACACACACAAATTATAAACATAAATTTAAATAATTTATTGTAATTTATTAAAAGTAAGAAAATAACAAAACATTTTTATTAGTTAAACGTGATTTAAAACGTCACGTTTTAGTTACAAATGTGTGACATTCTAGTTCAATTTTACCATAAAACGAAACGATTTAACCTCATTCGAGATAGCAAAATACAAGATAATTAATTAATTTCTTTTTTAATTACAATCAATTTAACCACAAGCGCTATTAACTTTATTTTTATTATTACAAAGTGTTTAATTTTAAATATTAATTAAGTGACATTACAAAACCACAGAATTAAATAAAACAAACACTCACACGATATCTTTTGTACAAACCATATGAAAAACGAAAAAAAAATATACATAAAATGTTTCAAAAATAATTAAACATGTGTTTTAATTATCTGAAAAAATGTTTGGTTAATTGATATTTTAAATAATTAAATATATTTTCTTTATTACACATAGCAACAGCAATTTTCACACAAAAAAAAATTAGAATCGATTTGCGCATGAAAAGAGGCAACATACATAGTAACACTATGTTTTTCAGTTCGAAGATGTCCTCTAAAAGGACTTTAAATTTTAAAACAAGCAAAAGTCCCACATTCAGCTTTATCACATCCTTGATACCCTTCATATTTTTGGAGTGGGATCTACCTGGGCCCACTGTATTACAATTGGTTGCGAGTTAGGCGTCGCACAGTGTGTTAAATCGTATCCAAAGTGACGCTTAACTCAAGAAATAAGGTTAGATTTATTTTTTTTTAAACTTTTTTTAAATTTAGCCAAACTAAGTAAAAAAATTAAATATCAAAAAAAAAATTAGCAAAGTAAAAATGTATTTATTGGCGCGTATTAAGAAATCATAGCTAAAGTCGCAACTAATTAAACAGAAACTAATAAATAGTTCATAGATAGTTATAGATCTTATTCATAATTCATAACTAGCTTAGCAACAGCTTTCAGCTGATTGAAGAAATGCAACCATGCATTGGCAGGTAGTGAAAACAAAATGTCGATAATATTTTGAACGATAAATACAGTAGTTAATTTAAAAGCTTATTAAGCTATTAAAAAACTATTATTGTTCTTAAAAAATGCATACAAATTCTAAAAAAGTAATTTTTTGGTTATAGTTTTGACATAAATCAATTAAAATGGGTGCCTGTAAAAATATAATTTTTCAATAAAATTTGGTGACTAAAAACACATCTCTAGTTTAGTTTATTTTTTTATTGATGTTTTTGGACGCAGTATAAATGGATGCAAGTGGCAATTGTTTATTATTTACAAAATTGTAAGAGTATTTAGAGTTTTCTGTATTTTATTGCCATCCAATTAAATTATAAGATAATATCAATCAGCTGTTGTTTGTATGTATTAGTTAGTTAGCATTTAGTTACAGCTCTACCCATAATTAAGTGTTAACTTTTTCTGCTGAAAGCAACCAACTGTGAATAACTTAAATATGTACTTAAAATACTTAATACTTAGTAATAATTTGTGAATATGCGCCATTATACTCACTCCGCAATACTGAAGAGGGTATTATGCATTTATGTTGGTCCTTAAAGTATACCGATCGACTTAAAATAGGGTTGCCATACGTAAAGTTTTTAGCAGTAAATGTACTGATTTTTTGCAATTGTACTATTTTAGGAGTTGTGCATAAAACAGTACAACGCAAATGTACTATTTTTTGTTTTTTTTTTGTTCAGTCTACAAAAAAACAAAATATTAAGAAAAACCCGCTAAAGTCATATTTTTATAATATTCTAATATTTAGCAGGACAAAGCTTAAAAAAATTTTGTTGTGTTCCAAACAAAAAAGTTCAAAATAAAAAGAGTTTTTACGCTGTGTTCATTATTTTCTAATAAATACACAGTTGAAATCTAAATTTTAATGGGTGGCTCGCAGGAGTAGTAGAGTTTTATGTTGTTATTTTTTGGCTACCTCTTCCAATAGTATTTAACTTTCCACACCTGAGAAAGACAAAAACAAAATCAAAAATTATTTTAAGTTTTTAGAACCTTTTAATTGTCGGGCATGTTCTGGAAATCGAAAACGGAAATGGAAAACGAACAAATTTGGCAAATTCTCCATTTTCAAAATTTATAAAAATACCTAATACCTTTGAGGACCACTTTTCTTTATCTTAACTCCTTTTAAAATAAGGAAAAAAAATGTCAAAAAACCTATTGTTATAGTAAAAGTTACTTATAGCTGAACTTGGTAAAATTGGCCGTAAATAATTAAAACATTGTTTGAAATTGGAAAATTTATTTAGGACGCAAACATTTTCTCAAATTCTATATGATTTGTGCAACTATTTGTGTGTTAAAATTTGCTTTAAATACGAATATGTTTAAAGAAAATCGTACTAAAGCTGGGTTCACACGATTGCCGCAATGCACCAATTTTCACACTTTTTAATACCCCAATCGTGAAACTGCACAACCAAATGGCTCATGTTCCAATCGAGGACAATATTGTGCTTACTTTTACCAACCAAAAATGCAACCCTGGTATGGCAATCGTGTGACTGTTTGCTATGCAACCGCCCGTCTATAAAAATAACAAAAATGCACCGATATTTGTTGTGTTTTTGTGCGGCAATCAAACAACACAATACGCGCGAATATTTGCCTTTTTTTTAATAAATTTTCTTTTTTGTAGGTAATGAAGATAAATATGTATGTATTTGTTATGCATTTAATTTTTTTTAATTATTGCTATTAACAAAATATGTATGTATTTATGTTTGCAAGCATATTTAGCTGTTCATTGCGAATATTTTTGCAAAAGGTATTTCTATGCGAACCTTAACATACGAAATTGTTGAACAGACTGTTTATTTTTAGAATTTCTTAAAAATTTTAAATAAAACTATTCAACAATAATTTGTTTAAGTATATCATACAAATTTTATTTTATTAAATGAAAAAACCAACAAGAACTTTCAAACAAATAAAAAAGCTACCACAAGTAAGAACAATCGTGTGATTGTGCTGCGGCACGTTTGTGGTGTTTGCTTTTTAAACGCAAATGGAGTAATTTCGTATATTTATGAAATGCCATAAAATGGAAATCATTCCTTTGACGTTAGACAATTCAAGCGTATTCCATTATATAATTGTTGTTGCATATTCAATAAAAAGTTTAAAATAGTTACCTTCAATTTCATCAAGTTCAGTTAAAACTAACTATTACTTTAACTTCCAGTTAACAATTGGTGAAATTGGGGGTTAATCATTTAAATAAATATTTATATTTTCGTCAAAAAAAATGTACTGTTTTTTCATGATTGTACTGTTTTTTGCATTCAAAATACTGTTTCTCCGAATTTAAAATCTGGCTACGCTAACTCAGAATTACTTTCTGAGTCGACCTAACGTTGTCCAGCAGTCGGCTAACTGACAGGCTGGCTGTCCATGTAACTTTGTGCGCAAAGTGCAGGTCGCAATATTGCAGATAATTTAATGAAATTTGGAAAAAGTACTAAGCCTATACTATTCAAAATGAGGCGAATCGGTACATACCCAGGAAAAACTTTTTGATTTTTAATAATAGTCATTATTTTTTACCTATACTGTACACTGAATTATGTGAACACCTCGAACAAAAATAAGTAGTTATTCAGCCGAAAAATAAGTTGTGCTTATTTTTCTCCAACATTATTTGCTAACTTACCAGGTAAGTAAAGTTTTTGCTGGGTAATTTTATATAGCCTCCGTACAAACTGCTCTCCGGAAAAGGATCTTTGTGCCGGCTATCAAAACAATTTAAATTAAATTTACAACATAGATCGATCCATATTTATATGGACACATAAGCTATGCATTAAAAAAAAATAGGACCACCAGGGGAAATAGGGGGCAATTTCCGCCCACTAGAAGCTATCAAACCGATTTTAATGAAATTTAAAATTTAGATAGATCCCTATTCGTATAGTCAGTTTAGCTATACATTTATCAAACCCAGTTCCCAAATAGGTACAGTCGCAAAACATTTCTCTTCTATAAGGTAGCGTAGAGTATCATATGCTCTGGCTTGGCCGACTATACTTTCTTAAATTTTTTTTTAGTTTAAGCCGTTCTTTAATAATTTACAGAAGGGAAATTTATAAAGGACCCATGGTGAATTATGAATCAATCGACACAAAATTCAATCATTAGTATCTAGAGTGATTTCTGGTATAAAAAATAAAGAAATTAGACTAAATTTCAATGCAGTGGTAAAATTTGTTTAAGCCTTTTTTAAGTTTTAATGGGATCTATGGTAAATTATGGAACTTCGCCAACATTTTTTTTAGGTTTGGATTCATAACTCTTATCCTACTAAGCTCGAAACATTCCAAAATTAAATCACTAAATGCAAAAAAGGAACTACTGACATTCACTTCATGCACCTTATTTGAGTTTTGCTAAAAACTTAAAGTCAGTTCTCCCCTCTACGAGCCAAGAACATAAAACTTGCATTTATTATTCATAGATACACTGTTTTCATGGATTATCTCAAAATTAATGTTTTGAAGTAGTTCCTTTTCTGCATTTGTTATTTATTTGTTCTATTCCTTTTATTTGGTTGAAAGTGTGTGTGTTTTTAACAGACGGATATGGCCAAATCGAGAATTACCCAAGGACCCAGAATATATCGAGCCCTTACCGCAAAAAAAGCTTAAGCGGCTTAATTTTCTATTTTTCGTTTTTTTGTAATAAATTATTTTATTGACAACACTTGGATAATCTCCTAATATTTCGTGGTAAAATAAGGTACCTTTACGATTTTATAACAAGAACAATTTTATCTTAAGCGACAACCTTCTTACAAAATTTTTTACGGTTATGACTCATTAAAAACGCAAAAGTCCTTATGTAACATTTTAAAAATTTAACAGAAGAAGAAAAAAACTATTTTATACGATAAATTGCAGTAAGCACTTTATAATTAAATTTTAATCTTTTTTCCTTGCAAAACCTACCGGTTGTTTTGACAATGTTGCATGTTATACAAACTGTAAGTCAGGTTTTTTGGCGTTTATCGTATAAAGTTTAGAAAGATTTTAAATTTTTTGTGTGCGCATTTTTGTTGATGCAATACATCAGATTTAATGAAAAAGTAGATTTTTAATTTTTTGTTAGTAAGGGGCTTTTACGTTGCAGGTAACGATAAGCTTTTTGGCATCTTAGATGAATACTAAAGATGCCTCATACGGATTGACAAACACTAGTAGTAGAGGGTATAATAAAGAAACGCCAAAACAAAGTATATTTTCTTTTCTTTTAATTTTTATTTCAAACAGCGCAAGCCTTTTCACAAAATCTAAATTTAAAGATCAATCAACATTTCACCCTGTTAATTTAACATTGGTATTTTTTTCTGTTGATTTCTCAGCCTATCAAAAAAATGTTTGCAAATAAGCCATGGAGATACAAAATAAAAACTATAATGGCGGTTCCCATGCAATTAAGAACTTAAAATAATAAAAATAAAACTTCGCAATATAACGAATTTTTTATTACAACGAATGGGCCTAATGTCAGGTCGGTTACTTCTGGAATTTCTTGTATATGGGCATTTCCAGCGAAAAGTCTATTTTTGTAACGTAACGTAACGCCAAAAGTATTTTAAATTGTTTCTCAAAAAATTTTATATGTAGAGTTTACTTTTTATATTTTGGTGTAAAGCGCAACTAGCTCTACAAATAGTAACAAAAGGGATAACGATTGAACAACGTCGTCCGAAAATACAAACTTATTTGGAATCTGGCGTTACATTAAAAAAAGACCAGAGAGTTAAGAGCCGTCTCAACAGACCTGCCCTTTGTGTGGGCGTGTTGAGAGGCAGAGAGTAAACCCCTTGGAATGGTCATCCTCAAGTGTATATCGATAACCCTCTCAAGAGTCTTAAGAAGAAAGGATGCAAGACTAATCGGTCTGTAGTCCTTCGGCTCGGTGTGAGAAGCCTTACCCCCCTTGGGTATAAAGGCCACCCTACACAGGGTCCATTTCACAGGAAGTTTCGAAAATCTAGCGCTTCCCCTGTATATGACCAGCAACCAGGGTATTATCAGGGTCGAGTTCCTCTGCAGGTCCGCCGGAATTTTACCATCCATACCCGGAGATTTATATGGGCTAAAGCTATCGATAGCCCACTTAATCCTATCATAGTCCAATAGGACGGACATAGGAAAGGCGTAACTAACAAAAATATAATTTTACAGGAGAAGCAAAAAACTTTATTAAATGAACACTATAAACATGTCAGAACACATGCATTAATGAGTCGGCCATGGAAGTCTTTAAACAATTTTCAAAGGAAACCATTTCGTTATATTTTGTTGAGAAAAAAATGGGTAGTTACGTAGTTTTTCATTTATAAAATAAACACACTTATAGTTACGTCCTTTTGTTTTTTGTTAATATAAAGCGTGTAAAATTTTGTGAAGACATGTAGTTTAATGGCATTTACAATAATCAATCAAAAACACGATATTGAATTCTTTGTTAGTTGCGCCTTTTTGCATTTTGGCTAACGATATATATGTTTTACACCTCTAGTGGGTGGTTTAAAATGGCTTAATGTAGCCCTTATAAACAGAGATATATTGACACGACTGGACAGCGGTTCTAGTTCTTGTTTTTCAAAGTGTCATACCCTTAAGAAATGTTATGTTCTGTTCAGAAATCAGGTACAAAATCTCTTTATCCTTTTTTGATAGATATTTCCAATGGCATAGTTGACTCTTAAAATTTAGTATTACATACTTAAGGCCGTTACACACTATCCCACAAAG
The DNA here is from genome assembly GCA_949318255.1 of Pollenia labialis. Classification (NCBI taxonomy): domain Eukaryota; kingdom Metazoa; phylum Arthropoda; class Insecta; order Diptera; family Polleniidae; genus Pollenia; species Pollenia labialis. Next base: position 133,103,414 of record OX439139.1, read on the forward strand.
TCTTACGTATTTTTCAAAAATGCTTCCCTGATCTAATTATTCTTTGAACATTTTCAAAAAAACAATAAAAACTTATCATGACTGGGTTGCATTTTCGTAAATTACTAAAGACTTTGTGGGATAGTGTCCTTTAGTGATGCAACTATGGTTTTTTCCGTATAGCACTTAAAAATATTTCCCTGCACCATAAGAAAATGACATTTTAATAAAAAGCAAAACACAAACTGTTAAAAAAATTTTAAAATTTTCAAAAAATAGAAACTGGGAATTATTTCCTTTCATAGGTTACTTTATTACATTCAACATTTTTATTTTTTCGAATTTATTCTATAAGCTAAATTTCAGTTATGTATTTTATAAAGCTTTTTTGTAATAGTCCTATTCCTTCAATTTTTAGGAATATAATAAAGTAACCTATGAAAGGAAATAATTCCCAGTTTCTATTTGTTAAAATAGTTGAGTTAAATACATTCAATTTATAAAGTATCACTATCCAGTGTGACACAAACAATGCTGACGAAGGCTGTAGCGGGCCAGAAAATGCATTACATTCTGCTGGTGTCTAATAATTGTAAATTTTTCTGTACATACCATATACTTCATTGCTATCCAAAGTAGATGATGCAAGTGTTGCCAATAAAAAAATTTTAATTGAAATTGATTTCGCTTAAGTTATATTCGCGGTTAGGTCTCGGTATGTTTTTCACAACAAACTTTAAGTCAACTGTTTTTTGTTATGAAAACAAAATCATGTTTATGTCAAAAAATGCAATGTAAAGCACTAGATTTTGAGAAAGATTTCAAATAAAATCTACTAGATTTCGTTATAATTTAAACGGCTTATAAAAAACGGTCCAAAATATAAACGCAAACAAAAATCTTTTACACTTTTTAAATCATAACGTTAATTATGTGCCGTCCAATTTCCCTTTCAGCTCAAAATTTTAGCGTTATACAATTTAAATTTTTCTTCGTTTCTTTATTTATAAAAATATTTCTTAAAGAAATCTATGCTATACAATTTAAAGGATAAAATCTCCTTCAAATATGCTGCGATTTTTTAATTTCAATCCATTTGTCTTTAATACATTCCACATAAAAATGTATGTCGTACTAGTAGTCAACTTGAACTTCACTTTAACACAGATAATTTGCCTAAAATACACAATAATAATTTATTGTGCGTGTTACAAAAAAAAAAAAAAAATAAAAAAACTCAAACTCAAACTCACAAAAAGCAATAAAAAATTACCCAATTATATATGAATTTATTCACGTACATCATTTTATAAATTTCTAAATTTCTTCTGCGAAAACGATAGAAAAAAACCCAACATTGTTACCAACATACCATAAATTCAAAACTGTTTTTATTCACCGTTCTGGAAAAACACCTGTGCGGAAATGTACTATTTCATTTCTGAATAGCTACATTTTCAATGTGAGGTATTTTAGGTTGATTGAAATGCTAGCAATTTTGTTCGTTTTGAGTATTATAATGTAACTTGGAAGCCACACGATCGAGTTTGGCCTTTCCATTCCTTTTAATTTGCAATACACTCTCACCTTTATACTAACACACTCTTACTTTTTAAATTGACCACAAGATTGCTTTCAATTTCACCTTTCCATTTGTTTGGCAATTTTACTTTCAATTTAGTGGCTGATTACAAGTTTGTCTTTATAAGTTGTTCTCACGATGATATTTTGAAAGTAAATTGCATACTAATAGAGTGCAGTATACGTCACAGCTTTTAATTTCTGTAAATTTTTACAAGCAGTATATGTAAAAGACTATCAAGAAAAACTTGATCGTGTGGCTGGAGGGTAAACGTTAAAGAGTAATGAGCAGGGAAACCAAAAATATACAATTGCATGAAGGCAGAAACATTATATCTATCCGTTTTAGAGCGTTTTATGGAATTTGGCATCGATTTGTTAGTGCATATTTTACCGTTTGCATCATGTTTTTGCATAATTTTGTTAAAAGAACTTTTTTGCAGCATTTTTTTAATTTTTGCCTTTTTGACGCATATTTTGATACATGTTCGATTTATTTTGAGAACTTTAGGCTTTTCTGTTTTATGTATCTACCCAACGTATTGCTTTAATTTTGCCATCTTAGAAAAAGAAATTAAATACGTTTTTTGGCGATGAGTGTAATACATGGAAATCAATACCAATTTTTTGGTATACTCGACTCAGAACCACTTTTTCAACTAGCCTTACGATGTCCATCCATCTGTCTGAATGGTTGACTGTCCATGTTAACCATTTGATCAAATTTGGTAAATACATTTTAATTGTACTAAGGACAAAGTCTATGTAAATGGTGAGAATCAGTCTATAATTTCACATATTCACCATAAAAACTTCTTTCCAAATTTAACTCTTTGGGCCCGTACACAATCTAATTATGATAGTATGTATAAAGATAAAGTTCGCTCCAAAAATATTGTATCTATAAAAGCTTTTTTGAATGTTAACATTAATAAACAACTTAGCGCCCGTCCCTAAAATTCCATTAAGACAAAAATCTCATATGGATGTTAATATCTTATTATGTAATATTCGACACAAATAACTCTGATATGAATTTAAACCTCTTAACATAACTTTGTTTTTGTAAACCCAAGACTGCGTATCGTTTCCAAAGGCGGTAAAATCTCGAAAATTCGTCTAGGATTTACCGATTACAATTTAAGGATTGTTGTTATTGATTTTGTTGAATAATGTGTTTGCAATTTTGAATTTTTTGGGGCATATTTTTAACAATTTTCAGGGCATATTTTCCAGTTTTTACTGCATATTAAGTGCGCATAAAACGCGTTTTTAGATCATATTTCTGGTTTCCCTGGTAATGAGTATGTAGATAAAAAGTACAAAAAGGGACGGTTCTTGCTTTTTGCATATTTCCTAAGATTTTTAGAAATTTTCTTGATTTTCAAAAAAGTGCATATTTTACAATTCCACAACCAATTTTATAAAAATATACATGTTTTTATATTAACGACTTAATTGGGCTTTAATAGGCAGTCTCTGATAACACTGCGCAACAAAAAAAAACAGCCTCAATACGTGCAACGCGAAATAAAACAAGACTATTGGAAGAGCAATGGGTTTGCAAAATTAGCTCGGGTAACCCTCTAACACTCATTTCAAGGGGTAATTTTTGTCCTTTTTTTAACTTCTACACAAAAGTATACTAAAACGGCACTTTTGAGGGTTAAAATGTTCAACGAATATTTTTTGTATTAAATTTCCCTATGGGTCTTCTAAGACCAAAAAATCGTGCAATGTATGTAAAGCGGGTTTTCGAAAAATTTAAAAATGTCAAGGCCCGGAATTTCGAAAATCCGTTTTACATACATTGCGCGAACTTTTGGTCTTAGAAGACCCCTAATAAAATGTGATGCAGAAAATATTCATGGAACATTTTAACCCTCTTTAAAGGGCCGTTTTAGTATACTTTAGTGTGAAACTTAAAATTAGTGTTAGTACATTCTAAGAAAAGAATCGCTATAAAATTCTACCGAAGACATCTGAAATGGTACTTTAGCTCAGAAGTACATTAAGTATATTTTTTTTACTTATGCCAAACGCCTTTTAAAAAAATTCAGAAACTTTAGGGGCCGATATTTCGGGATCCCGATATAACTTTTCGAAACCCTTTGGCAGATTTGCTCTACCTATAGTCTAGTTTCATATCGCGTTGCAAGTATTGAGGATGGCACTGTGTGATCGAAATACTATTGCCCAATTTGGACTCATCGCTCGATAACTCATAATTTAAAATTAAAAGCTTGGAAAAGAAACTGAGTTCTTTTTTTCATTAGTCAATAATTTACTAAACATATGACAATAATAAAATGTTTATTAAAGTTTTCCGTATGCAAGGAATGCCTATTTTTGAAGTATACTGCATTTTTTTTGTTTGCATATTTTTTTTAAATATTTTTGTTTACAAAAACTTGCCCTTACTCCAAGGGGCAATTCATAGAAGCAATATAATTATTTAATTCTAAAAGTTTTACTCCTAAATGAGTTTATTCTCAGTAGAAGTTTTATCAATAAAATATTTTGGTGTTTTTTTTTTGAGGCGAATAAATAAAAATTGCTAGTACTGTCTTCTGTGACAGCCGATTTGAAAGTTTTTGGTTGTTATGAAATTAGTTCGGATTCCAAGGTGAATTCATTACAGATGAGCTTAACAACCCTGATGATAGCTTTGCTTTAGCTTTAAATTGTTGTAAGTGTAAGTTTTGTTTTTATCTTTGTTTCGGTTATGTCTTGTTCCTGTTTTTGACATTGTACAATGATTTTACAAAAACAAATTGCATGTTACATGCGCAAGTTACTTGATATTGCTGACATGTGGTTCTAACAAGACGGAACCTCATGGCAAATTTCTATTAGTTAAATATTTTACACACCACAACAGTGGAGACGGTATTATGGGTTTGCGCTGAAGTGTATAACACTAAAAACTGTTGCTCCTGAACCACCTCTTTGTATACCCATCGACTTAGAATCACTTTCTGAGTCAATCTAACAATGTCCGTCCGTCCTTTCAGCTGGCTGGTTGTCTGTCCTTAACGAATCATCATTAAATTGGCTGTTTTGTGTATTTTTTTGAAATGAGCAAGCAGCTGGCGTTACTGTGAATGGCGAGTGCTATCAGGCAATGTTGTTGCTAAACAACAACGACATTTGGTTCCAACAAGATGACGCAACTTGCAATACAGCGCGCCTACCAATAGATTTATTGCAAAATCAATTTGGTGACAACAGAAGTCGTCCTATTCACTTACCCCCTCGTTCGTACAGTTTAACGCCTCTAACCCAGAGTCAAGTCATTCGCTTATACCGAAAAAAAACTGCAGCTCTTGAAGTATTGGAAGCCAATCCTCAGGCCGCCTTTGACGCCATACGGCCAGACTTATTGGAAAAGTAGTTAAAATTGGACTGATCGAAACTTGTAGCCGCCGCGGACATACGCCGGAAAACATATTTCAAAACCAAATGCCATGAAATAATTAAAATCTGGTAGTTTAATAAAAAAAATTTATTTCAACAATACTTATGGCTTGTATTACAATTTTAAGTTCTCGCGCACCCAAAAAAAACACCCTTTACAACATATATTTTTTTTCTTAAACGCCATAAGTAAATTTATTTACTAATAACGACTATTGAAATTAACTTTCTTCTTTCATCGCTTTAGATATTTTGGCATTAAATAGATATTTTGGGGTATTTATTCTCTCGAGACATCAATTTGTTACTTGAAGTTGTTTTTATAGATGCGTTGTGATCGAACATGTATTTAATGTTTGAAAATTTTTTGAACGTGATTGTTTTGTAAAATACTTCTAACGTTCATAAATATTTTATATTGAATATTTTGTACATATTGAATATGGTTTTTAGTGGGGATATTAATCATTTCTCTTTGCGTGTTTTAGTTTTGTTTTTTTTTTTTGTGATAAAATATTGAACGCTTTTCATTGAAGTGAAACACATTTGATATAAATAACGTTCATTTAATGCAATTTCCCCTAATGCCAGGGATGTTTTTAAAGAATATAAATTCTGTTGGGGAATAATTAAATATGGATTGCTTTGAACGCTGAATATTAAAACATTGTGAGTTGTGGGCGAATTTGTGTGCATTTACTCTTGAAGTACATCAGTACATGCATTTAAAAAATGTTTTCAAAAATTAAATAAATGCTCTTCTTTTTAAAGAAAACTAACAAATCCCGTCCATTCACAGTCATTGTTTATCACTTCTATTATAAAAAATTTTAATAAGACCAAATTTAGAATTTAATCATTCTTAAATGACGGTTTGGAAGGCCAATGCTAAATTTTGGACCGATGATCACAAAATTACATCGTCTTATTCTTATGAAACAAAACAGACCAAATTTTACTGCAAAGCATGATTTGTAATGGCTTTAGACGTACTTAAGTGTTTTCCGAGAGTGGGATTTATACGGAGCTTAGGGTAAATTTTAGACCGATCTTCACAAAATTTAGAAGTATGACTTCCAGTCGTATGAAATGCAAAATTTATTGAGAATCGGTGCTGCGTAATAACAAAAATATTAATTTTTTAGAAGGTTGGTCCACATTTACGTTCATAACTTTATTTTTTCTATTAAACCGGTTGGGCTGGATTTCCACTCCAAACTGAGAGATCATAGTTTTGTAAGTGATTTTCATATAAATATTACTACACACTCAATGGCCTGTCATTTGAAAACAGCAACTCAGTGTACCCTTTCTGGTTGAGGATATAAAAATAACATTTAAAGGAACGTAGCATTTACTTGCCACGAAGAAGATTTGTAAGGAAAATATGAAAGAATAATTTTAGTTGGTCAATACACTTATCCCTTTTTTATTTGCGTTAAATATAGCGCTATTGTGTCATAGTTGGAACTCGCCACATAAAATTCATTCCTAACGTAAACGAGATCGAAGGTTTGAAGCTTAATATTTTATTGGGTTGGTTGATATTTAAAAAAATTTTACAGATTAGGTTTAAAACTAAGGATTAAAATCCCGAATTAAAACTTCAGCTGGTTGGAAAATCTCTTAAAGTCAGATGAGGAGAAACCTCCTACCTACGTCACCTCCTTTCTTATGTGACTTCAACAAGGTCTAATGCATCGTGGATATTAGCCACTGGGTTACAAGCAATCAATCAAGCGCAATATCCGGCAAGATTCTGCACTAGCTCCTTCTTCTGCACTAACCTCCCTTGCTTTTGGAAAAATGCTAGCAGAATCTGTTGAGTAGAAACAGCATCTAGGTATAATCTTAAGGCTGAAATCAATTATTAAGTGGAATTTTTAGGTTATTCCTTCACGCGACTATGGGTAGTTAACTACAACAACCCTGAAAGTATATTTTCAATGGCAAAGCAAAACTTCGGCAAAAAGCATACAAACGAACGACCCAACCATTAGTCAGTCTGGTGCCATGCAACCTTCAACCCCTAGGGGAAGATGAGGCCAAGAAGTGCAGCTGTTACCTGACATTTTCGATTAACGTTTTAGTTCAGGAGTAAGCGATTTCAAAGAAACTTAAGACAAATTTAAATTTTTCGTAAAAATAAGCTACTTGGCGTAAGAGCAGAAGGGTGTAAAATATAAAAAAACTTTAAACTGCATAAAAAAATTATTTCAGTCTAGTGGAATTTGCTAGAAGCTAAAGATCATTCCAACCAAACTTGTAGATCCAAAAACCATTTGAAATTCATTTTAGATTAAGAATAATATTTAAAATATGTAAATCTGCCAAGTTAGGAATTAAAGTTTGTCATCACATGATACCCTACACTACAGAATTAAGATTTCGACAGGCTGCATTAAGTGAAATCCATGGGCAATCATGAAGCCGCCTAAACAAAGCTATGTTATGAGATTTATTGTCTTGAAGATATTTTAGGAAGGGCGTTTATATAGGACATATGCTGTCAAATGAAAGCGAAACGTCAACAAAAGAAATAAATATAATAAAAATAGGGCTGCCAATTTGACGATTTATCTTCATTTTGACGATTTTTGCTTCGAAATTAGCAAAGTGCCGATTTGATGATTTTTTCTAAAAAAGTGACGTTAGCAAAAATATAATCAACAATATTATTGATAAAAACACTTGAAATTTATTGTTGATGGGATAAGCTATGTTGTTTTGTTTAAGCTTTGATATTATTACAAGTAGAACTGTTGCTATAAGTCTTATACGTTTAACATTTTTACTTGGTTTAATATCTTTAGTTTTTCTAAAATCTTTATGGATGAAGTTTCCTGATGATCTGGCCTAAGCAACCAGTGAAATGCGCATAGGAATAGCTTATCCCATCAACAATAAATTTCAAGTGTTTTTATCAATAATAAAAACTGGGAATTTAGCACGAATAACAAAATCTTTTGAAATTTAAATCAACAATATTTTATAACTTTGTTGAAGCTTTCTATAAAAATCTATAAAAATTCATATTGAATTTTTGAATTTCAAACACATCATATTTTGTGGCGTTGATAATTTAAAAATAAAAAACAATATGAATTTCTGTAGAAAGCAACGACACATGTGAGAATGATAAAAAAATTTGAGGCTTGTTAGGGGCTTACTCTAAAAAATTTTCAAATTTATTTTTTTTTTAGTTTTGACAAGCATACATTAAAGATATTTTGTCGCTCTTAATAATATGGTTTTTTAAAAATTTTTTGTGACGTCGTAATTTTTTTTTTTAATAGGGTCAAAAACTAAATTGTTGCAGCTTTTGGCCCCAATTTAGAACAAAGCGATGTCGAAAAAAAATTTTTAAAAAAAATTTAAAAAACCTGGTATTAAGAGCAACAAAAAATCTTTAATGTGTGCTTATCAAAACCAAAAAAAAATTTTTTTTGAAAATTTTTTAGAGTAAGCCCCTAACAAGCCTCAAATTTTTTTTATCAGAGTCACTTTTGAAACTGAAAATCTTGTCCGATCGAAATGAAATTTTTTGTTGTTAATAAGCTAATAGAGCTAACTAATATTAAAAAATAAAAAAAAAATCGAAAAAAAATTTTTTGCTTGTATGGAATTTTTTTTTTTATCATTTGAACTTTGACCTCAAAGGTGCACGGAATAGAGTTATCCGATTTGGCTCAAATTTTCACCAAGTAAGTTTTAGACCAAGTGGCAAAAGAATCTTCACATTTTTCTTTAAAATTCTGGAAAAAAATTTTTCCCATATATTTCATTGTCGCCCTAATGTATATATTTGATATTCTTAGCTTATATGGAGACTTTTGTGCCGAACCATTATTTCGACAAGAAAAAAAGGTTGTTTTTCTATAACCCGTTTATTTATGAACCGATTTTTTCAATTTTAACTACCAGCTATTCTACTTAGTTTATTTCTATGTGAAAAAGAAAAGGTAAAGTTAATAGTTATAAGAATAGATAAGTTATAGATTTATGGGTAAAAATTAAAGGCAAATGTGTTTTTTACTCATATCTCAACCATTTGTGAACCGATATTTTTAAATTTCAATCATATCCTATTTTGACTAGATACGATACAAAGAAATCCATATCTATATGGACACAAAATGTACGCATTTTTTAAAAAATAGGACCACGAGGGGAGATATGCGCAATTTCTACCTCTCAAACCGATTTTAATGAAATTTAAAAAATAGGATCACAAGGGGAGGTAGGAGGCAATTTCTGCTTCTCACAAACTTTCTAACCGAGTTTCATGAAGTTTATAAACATAGATAAATCCATATTTATATGGACAGTGTCCATTGGACACATAAGCATGATGTGTTTTTAAATACTGTGGTGTAGGGTATCATATGGTCGGGCTTGACCGACTAGACTTTCTTACTTGTTTTGTTTGATTATGTTTTAATAAAAAATCCGATTTTTTAAAACAAAAAGACAATCTTTTTATTTTTCTCAAGAAATTGATGATTTTAACACAAATTTATCTGGCAGCCCTGAATAGCACCAAAACAAGGAACGGCTAAAAAAAATGTAATTAACAAAATATAACAATGGTGTTTTATTTATTTTCATCATTTAAATTATGCATTTATCATTTAAATTCTTTTTTTTTTTTTATTTTTATTAAAAAAAATTGTAGATAAACATATTTTAAATTTAAAATATCTATATTTTGTTTTTCTCGCACCAATTTCAAATTTAAGAAACTTTTCGCAAAATATTTTACAGAAACACATTTTCTCGCATCGTTCCAATAATTGCTGGAAAATTCTTAAAATGACAGAGAATTCTCGCAGCGGAAAGATACAGAAACACTTGTGTGAGAAAAAGCATTTTTTGTTTCATTTTGTACTGTTTCTATCCCGATTCACTGGTTTCATGCGGACAATTTTACGAAGCGAGAAATACAGAAACAGGCTACTGTACTTAGTGCACAGGGTTTCATAAACAGCCATCAGGACGGATGGACATCGCCAAAACAATTAAAAAAGTTATTCTGAGTCGATCGGTGAACTAAAAGGTAATTCTAGAACTAGTATTTTAAGGTTTTGCATATATCAGCACAAACACTTAACACCCTCTCCACTTTTGTGCTGAGGGTATAAGAAGTACACTAAAAATATGCACCCAAAGAAGAATTAAAATTTTAAATTTACCACTTGCTTCTGCTGCCTTTAACCCAATAATATTATTCGTTTACTTTCTTTCCAAATATATTAAATTTGCAACAAAAAATTTGTCAACTGTTGTTTTAAAATGAAATTGAAAGTGATTTCTGTCGCCAAATAAAATAGAGGCCATTAAGAACAATGAAATATGAAAAAGACAAATAACCGTTCTTAAAAACCAAAAAAGGCAAAACAACGACCAATTAAGTGTAAAATTTATTAAAAAAAAATTTTATGAAGTATTTGGAACAAAAAAGACGTAAAAGACTTGAGGAAGAAACAGCCGACAATGAAATAAAATGGCACATTTAACTAAGAAACTGAAAATAAAATTGGAAATGGAATAAATTTATATGACCAGAATATTGAGTGATTTTTAAAGTGTTGACAGACAACTGGATGGCCAGAATAGGAGGGATGGGCACTTCGTTGTTGTTGTTGTTGTTGTTGTTATTGGTGACAGATATCATATTTGTTGTAAACAAAATATAGGACTGTTCAAAAAAAAATGCGTAAATATTTTCAAATTGCTTTTGTTTGTATGGACATTTGTACATGTTGGCTAAATAATGAAATTTTTTTGGTTTCAAACTTAAAATAAAAGAAGAAGAAGTAGTTATAAAAATAAAAACAACAGCAATAGCGAATAAAAATAGACTTCCCTTTCATTTGAATTGTGGAACGTGGTTAACTGACTGAGTGACAACTGTGTTTGGTAACAACAAGTGTCGAGTGTCTGTCTGTTTGTCCGTCTTAAATATCTTTAGTTTTTGGTCATGTATTATTGTTGTTGTTGTTGTTATGTAGATTTTAATTATGGTCAATGAATAATTGTTGTAATTGTAAGAAATTAAATAGTACTTGTCAATTATACAATGAATGTTTAAGTGAGTGTGTGAGTGTAAGTGTGCGTTGTATTGGCCGTTATTTTTTAAATATTTCCTACGTATGAATGTAAATGTGGCTTAAAGAAGTTTTTAAGAGTGTGTGTGTGTTTGCGTTCGTGTTATGTTGTATAGTGTTGATTTGCCTTAGTATTTTTTCTTTTAAAATTATTTGAATTAATTTAAAATAATGCAGTGAAAAATATTTTATAATTGTGTTTGTTGTTGGTTATTAAGTATTTTTGGATTTTAAATTAATTTATTCAAAAAACCAAAAGGTAAATTTAAAAAAAATTAACAACCTGCTATACATTCTTAAAGGTATTTAGCCGCATACACTAACAAATGAAGGCAACACACATACACAGAACAACATACAAAGAGACAAATATATGTTCAACGTCTAAACCGTATGGTAAGTGTTTAGCAAAAGTTCGTACCTTAAAATAAAAAGACTGAAGACTAAAAAGAAAGACTGCTCGGACAGACAGGCATATTTGGGCATATGGAAAAAGTTTTGTATGTTCACTTAATAATTTAGTTATTTTTGATTTTAACTAACGCAAAAGTGTCATCGCATTATAAATACCCATGGTGGACACTTAATCAATCACAAAACATTTCCATCATTCAAAGCCAACTGTTGTGTGGTGTGTAGTGCTAAGAAAACAAAAAAGTTTTTTAAAAACTATAAAAAAAACAACAAACCAAATCAGTCAAGGATCAAATCAACCAAAAGAAAAATTTATAAAACATTCTTTAAAAAGAAAACGAAAAAAATAAAACTATAAAACATGGTTTCTAAAATCGTTTGTGTTGTATTTGTTGCCACCTTTGTGTGCAGTGCTGTTGCTTTGCCCAAACAGGATTCTAATGAAAAGGATTTAGTGAATATGATCAATAATATTGATAACGAACCAACTGTACCAGTGTTTGGCGGCCTAAGTATTGAACGTGTTGAAACCGGTCGTGCTTTCGGTGCCTCCAACAAAGCTGTTGAAACCTTCGAAGAACGCGCTGAACGTTACTTGCAATCTCACCAATTGAACTTCTCCTTCCCCGATACCGACGAAGAGGAAGAAGATGAGTTCAATGGTCGTGGCATGGAAGGTGAGTTATATGAAACAGATATAAAAAATGGACAAACTAAAAAAAACTAAAAAAGCTGTACATTTTTTAAAAATTTTATAAAAAATTTTAAATAAAAAGCTTTAAAATTTGATACGATTTTTTGAGATTCCTTAAAATTTTAAATATTTGTAAAAATATTTATTTTTCAAAAGCTTTAAAATGTCTCACTAGCTTTAAAGCTTTTTATGAGCTTTTCCAAGCCAAAATATACTTTTTAAATGCAACTTAAGCTTTATTTTAAATGTAATTTACTGATTGTTTTTTTGATATTTAAAATCTCTAAAAAACTTTTGCTAACAAACAGTTTAAAAAATATTTTAATTTGTATGATAAAGAAACTTTGGTGAAAAGAATATTATCGCTAAGAAGAACTTATTTATCCATAGCTTTTTCAAAAGCTCTTACCGAGCAATAGCTTTAAAGTTTAAATAAGCCCAACATTAAAATATAAAGAAAATATTCGTTGCTTTAAGTTAAAAATCAAAAACTTAATCAAAGCAACTCCAATAATTCCTTTTTTGAAACATGTTAAAAGCTGGAGCTGGTCTCTCCAAATTTCTTAAACAAATAATTTCTTTAAAACTAAAACATATTTGCATATTTTGTGTGACATGGAATTTTTTTATTTTTTTTTTTATTAAATAACATTAAATTTAAAGAATTGATAAGGCTTATAATCAACTCCTTTTAAAGCTTTAGAGAAAGTTTATGAAATTTTTAATTTTTTACTTTCTGTTAACTAATCCAAAAATGGTCACCTTAATTTAAAAAATTTTAAAAATATTGAATACTGTATACATTCCTTCTTAGAATTTGTAATAGGCTTTCGTAACACTTTGATTTCCAAATATTTTTTTTGTTTTGTTTTTAGTTCACTTTCATTTACTCAATATTTTTTTTTTTTTGGAAATCCAATCACGTAATTTTTGGAAACAAATATTTTCATTCCTTTTTTGTATGCAGAGAAAAGTAGCTTCAATATGTTTGTCTGACTACCTTAAACCAATACCAACCTTTTTTCAACACTGACACATGTTTTAAATATTTGATGTGTCTGTGCCAGCTTCGACAGTTTTAAAAACTTTCTCTATGAACGAAAAAAATATAATAAAAAATATAATAATCTAAAAAATTGGCACGTAATCCTACAATGTGTTGAGCAATTTTTATATTAAAAAAAAAGTTTCTTAAAAGTTTTGAAAATATTGTAAACCAATATACATATGTACTATGGAATTAGTTCAAAAAAAAATTGAGTCAATTATTAGAAGCTTTTTAAAAAATCTAGAAAGTGAAAATGTGCCACATCTCTAAAAGAAATTCTCTTTTATTTGTTTAAATATTTAGCATTGTATTTTTAAATTTTCCTATTACCGCATTCATAACGTAATAATAAGTCATAGTGTTTTTGTGGAATCAAAAAAAAAGTGAAATTTATCTTACTTAATTTAACATAAACATTACAAGTAAATAAACGCTAAATATGTATTAAATAATCTTGTTCATCTATTTGAACAACAGACAATAAAAATCTTCAAACATAATCGTGACAATTTAAAATAAATTAATGGCACTAACAACGCCATTTAAATATAAAACTATTTGCTGCTACTGCAAACAACAATTATCTTTATAAGTTTTATAATGAATAAAACTTCAACTCTTAAAAAAATAAGCTTTTCTTTTAAACTCAACTCAACACTTTCAACTAACTTTTTCACTTAAAAATCCAAAGCATAACTTAAGGCTTAACTTAAAACCTTTTGTTTTAAATTATTTTGCAGAACCCCGCAGCAAGAAAATGAAGAAAATGTTGGTGCCTTTGCTTTTGGCCTTGAAACTCAAAAAGGCTGTCATCGTTAAAGTTCTTTTCATGATCATCAAGTTTATTTCCCTCAAGAGTTTGGCTATTTCCTTCTTGGCTCTTTTCTTCGCTGGTAAGTGTCAATCTATACCACACTCACAAGCACTCACTAATGCTTTGAAAAGAAACTTTAAAAAACTAATTTCTCATTTTATCTTATTTTCAGGTGCCACTTTCTTTAAGGATTTGTTAGGCAAGAAGAAGGAACACATCACCACTGCTTACATAACCGGCAGTCCCTTGAACGCTGAAATTGTCCATTCCGACTGGAACCGTAATGGTCAAGCTGCTGCTTCTGATTTGGCCTACAACCACTACGGTTTGGCTCAACCTTTCTAGATTCTAACTTATTTAGCTTTTCTATCTTCTAAGCAGTTTTCCTAACTATTCTATTATTCTGCCTATCGAACATTTCCTCTTCATTATTTTCTTCTGTCTTTCCTCCTATTCTCTATTTCTAAATCTATCTTATCTCTATAAATCTACTACTAAGTTTTGATTAGTTTTAGAATTTAGTCAACAAATACCTTATTTAGTTTAATTATTTATTTAATTAACCGCTTTAAACCAAAAAAAAAAAACAAAATCTATCTTTAAACATCAAACATCCCTCTACATAAACGACCAATGGCTATTTTGGACCAAGCTACTCGGTTCATTTTGAAAACAGTGACCCGGGTAAACAACAAAAAAAAAAAGAAAAAAATATCTAGAAAACAATTCAATTCATCATTAATTTAATTTAATTTAATTTAATTTAATTTATTTTTTACTTCTCATTATTCATCCTCAAATACCTTTTCCAATTGAAGGCTTTTTTCCGCAATTGAAAGCAAAATTTTCTTTTTTTTTTTGAAAATATAAAATTTTCAATGTATTTTATTTACTGAAATTCAAAGTCTTTTATAATTTTTATGTATTAAAATATTCTAATTAATTAATTTTTTTTTTATTAATTTAGAATATTTATTGTGAACATAGAGAACTCAGGTTGTATTTCATATATAAAATTAAAATTTTATTATTTTCTCCATTTATGAAGAAAAAAAGAATTGGGTTTCAATTTTGTTATAAAGCCCTAAATGGAAAACCAAAAAGCCCATAATTTATTTTTCATTAATGTTAAGTATTTATATAAAATAAAAAAAAACAAAAGAAAAAAGAAATACTATTAAAAAATGACAAAGCAAATTGAATAAAATAAAAATTCATTAAAAGCATTAAAATTTATTTGGTTTTAATTCATAATTAAAATACTTACAGAGTTGAAAATAACTAAATGTCTCGTCGCAGTTACTTGTGCACAAAATTGCAGCCCTTTAACTGCCTTAAAAAAAGGAGTCGATCTCTACTAAAACTCTCTTATATGCATATACAGGACTTAAAAAAACTAGCTTAATTTCATCACCTTAATGAATAAACCCTCCCTATTCACCTGCAATAAAATTGCGATTATAAAAATTTTCGGTTTAAACACAACAATAATTTTTTTTTTTTAACAATTGTAAAACATTATTTAGGATTATAGTATAAATGCAGGCGTTCCGCAAGGAAGTGTTCTTGGACCAATATTATACACAATTTTTACATCAAATATGCCTGTGACTAACAATATTCTAGTTGAAACTTATGCAGATGATACCGCTGTATTAGCTTCTAGCTCCTGTCCGGTAGAAGCATCGAATCTCGTTCAAAATCAACTTAATCAAACTGAAAACTGGTTGTCCAAATGGATCATTAAAGTCAATACTGATAAATCAGTTCACGTTGTATTCACGTTACTTAAAGGAGTTTGTCCTCGTTAAACTATAAATAATAATGAAATTCCCCAAAAAGACTGTGTTAAATATCTTGGCCTTCATATTGATTAAAGATTAACGTGGAAAGCCCACATAAAATCTAAAAAGGAACATCTTAAAATTAAAACTAAACGACTATAATGGTTGCTGAGCCCTAAGTCACAATTAAATGTTGAAACTAAACTTGTAATTTATAAAACTGAACTTAAACCAGCGTGGACCTAAGGCATTCAATTGTGGGGAACTGCAAGTAACTCAAATGTTGAAATTATCCAACGGTACCAAAATAATACTCTGAGTTTAAATTAAAGTAAAAAGCAAACAAGCATAGAAGTTGTTTGCCGCTTCAAATACAATTTATGAAAACTACTCATGTTGATTATTTGCATACAAAAGATTGTAAAGATTATTTTAAAATTTAATTTTATGTTGTCTGCAGTGTTGCCAAAACTTGGAGACCAAAAATGGCTAAATTTACGGGGAAAAATGGCTAAAAAATGGCTAAAAATGGCTAAAAGTTTTTTTTAAATAAAAACACATTAAAATTCAATAACACAACAGAAATAATTCATTTAAAGTTGTTTACGATGAAATTGTTAGTTAAGATCGATTTCTTAAATAAGAATAAACGTTGTTTAATATTTTGAAAGATATTTAAAAAATTAAATCATCGATAAATTGTATGTCGTTATTGTTCATCACTCGTGCCTATTAGTTTTAAATAATTTAAAGGTAAATAGTAATCACGACAACATTTACCCAACCTTTTGATTCCAGATCTACAATAAAAAAACAAGTTAGAAAATATAATCGGTCAACCCCGACTTTAAGATACCCTACATTAGAACCTGTGTACCAAATTTTATTAAATGATCTGCAAATTTGCGATATGTACTTTACGCACAAGGTTTACATGGACAGCCAGCCAGCGGACAAACATCGTTAATTCGACTCAGAAAGTGGTTCTGAGTCAATCGGCATACGAAAAGGTGGGCTTAGGACCAATATTTAAAGGTGTTACAAACATCAGCACAAACGCATTGTACCCTCTCCACTATTGTGGTGTTGGTAAAAACATTTCATTGATAAAATCGAATTAGCGGTTGCTAAATGTAACCTATTTCTGAAATTACTTTTAACGATGTTTACTTCAGCATTAGACCATGGAAGTGAGAGAAACTTTATAGTAAATTCTGAAATTTCTAAAAAAAATTTGTTGCCGCCAGCATCTCTTTATTGAAATACTTGCAACCAGAAAGAAACACCGATGTTTGTGTTGATCCGTTTTATAAATTTAATATTGGAATACTGTTCCTTTATTTTGAAAGTTGTTACATCCTCGTTTCTAGCGATTTTCAACATTTATAAAAGTTGTGAATTAAATTAAAGCCGTTTTAATTATTTAAAATGTTTATTTTGCTTTTATATATTTTTATAATAAAATAAAAATTATTCTTTTAAAAGAAAAACGGCAAGATACATTTTATGGATAAACCAGTTGAAAAATGGCTAAAAAAAATGGCTAATGGCTAAATGCATTTTTTAATGGCTAAACAGGGTGAAAAATTGCTAAATCTAGCCACTAAATGGCTAAATTGGCAACACTGGTTGTCTGTTTCCTTACATTTGGGCAGTGATGCCAATAGTAGGGAATTTTTCCTTTTTTATAGGATTTTTTCGAAAAATTTTAAGCCTAGGGAGAGATAAAAGGACAGATTTCTTATTTTAAGGCAAATGTAGAGAATTTTCAAAATATTATCTCATTTTAAATATGTTGTCTAAAAATACGTAAATAATCATCTTATTTTCATTTTAAAATTAAATTTTTTTGTATAAAATAGCATTTTTTTAACAGAAATCCTATACTATGAGTTCTAACAGCCTGGCAATCTTCAACAATTGCCAAAGCAGTGTACCCGAATATTCGTCGCCCACCGTTATAAATAATTAGGGGCCTACGAATATTCGCGTTCGCATTTGCGAACTATAGAAAGATCGACGATGTAATGAACGAGATTTCTACATAGAAATTGATTGTAAAAAAAAACAATCAAATCTGAACCAACAGAAAAAACGATATTTTTTCGAATTTTTAATAAAAACTTTTAATGATAAGGAGGGATATATTTTTAAAAGAAAATTTTTTTTATTTTAGTTCAGGGGAACTGCAGAAAACATTTCTTAAAATTTTACAGAGCCTTCCCTTGTATTTGGTATTAAGTTTGCTAAAAATTATTAGATGCTGACGGCCAAATTTAGTTTTTCGTCAGCATCTCAAGTTATATCATTTACTTCTACCGCTTATTCTTCTTCTTCTATATTATATGGATCATTAAGTTAATAAGCTACCAAAAGTTAAGTCTCTGCAACCTTCTATAATATTCACATATGGGAACGTAATATTAGGTAGCCCCGTTATTTATAACAAGTATTCTGGGAAAAATATTAAGCTCTTTTTAAAGGATATAAGATGAAGAAACAAAAAGTCAAATACGAAGCTTGACTATGTTTTGTCTCTGGATTAGACGATATATACAGGAGTTTCTGCCAAAAAGAAAAATTTAAATTTGTCACACAGTGTTATTTTTGAAATTGAATTTTTATATGTGCGTGTATGACATTTACATATTTATTTTGGTTTTTTCTTGATGTTAATAAATGCTTTTATGATTATTATGTGTATAAAATTTTAACAAATTATGTGTTTGTTTGCCTCTTGCTAAAACAGTAAACTTCAAACGTAGAGAAAAGTGTAGGGATTTTTTCTTAGACACGTAGGGAATTGTTGAAATTTCTCCTGGCATCACTGCATTTGGGTAATGAACTAAAATATTGCTCCCAAAACAACAATACAAATACTACCAATCAATATACTGAAATACTAAAAAGAACTCTTTTAATAACCTTCACCACTGATGGTAACGGTAAATATAAGTTTGTCATTCCGTTTGTAATTTCTACCACATTGGTGCCAGACCATATAAAGTATATATATCCTTATGAGAAGAGAAGTTAACATCACGATGTCTTTTCGTCCGTGTGTCCTTTAAAATGGATTCAATAGTAATAATGGGCGGTTATTTATGCATTTCTCAATTTCAGACTAACTCAATTTGTACCATGGAAAGATGCACAATCGAACAATACGTTAAAGTTATTCAGGCTTATTATGAAAATGGTAGTTTAAATCAAAATGCGTATCGTTCACTTCGTGGTTTTTTCGGTCAATTTAATCGTCCAAATGTGCGTACGATCGGCAAAATCTTCAGCAAACCGGGTATGCAGGACATGTTGAAACACCAGTGCATGCTTGTACAGGTCGCCCTGCAGAATATATTGTTGTTGTTCGCGATAGTGTGGCTGAGGAGTCGTCTACCGCAACTCGTCGTCGTGTCCAACTATTGCACCTCTTACGCTCGTCGTTGATGAACATTATGCATAAAGACTTGCATTTACACGCTTACAAGGTACAATTGACTCAAGAACTAGAACCTCTTTGAATTTTCAAACGTCGTCAATGGTCAGAATGGTGGCAAGGAATGGCAACAGTGGATGATCAATCTTCGAAGAATATAATATTAGGTGATGAGGTACATTTTCACATCAGTGGGTTCGTAAATAAGCAGAATTGCCGCATTTGGGCGAATGATAATCCAAGAGTGATTGTCGAAAAACCAATGCACTCACAAAGAGTGACTGTCGTTGGTGGGGTTTATGGCTGGCGGCATCATCGGGCCGTATTTTTTCCAAAATGAGGCCGGTCAGGCAGTTACTGTGAATGGTATTCGCTATCGTTAGATAATGACAAACTTTTTATGGCCCGAATTGGAAGATAACGAAACAATGGCTCTTTTTATCATAGCTAGAGAAGGAGTTGTCCGATTTTGATTTTACAAATGAATGGAAATAGAATTTCCTTTGAGTCATCCAAAAATATTTTTTTTTATATTTTCAACCGTTTCGGAATGATTAAGACATAAGTCCAATGTTATCAAACTTTATTGTTTAAAATAATAGTTTTTGGTAAAATTTAAAATACTTATAACAACCTGGCAAGAAATGGGGTTTTAAAAGAACATATTTAGTACAGATAGCGTTACCGTGGTGCGACTTTATTTGCAATTTGCAATCTTTTTGACGCTCTGACACTTTTTGTGCCCCTTTTTTTGTAAATGAAATCAATTTTGTTTTAAACATTCACCGGGATATGTAACTTTATTTGATTGATCAGATGATTATTTTGTATCCAGACAATTTCAACTACTGAACTGTATTGTATATCGTGTTCATTGAATTTCCGTGACAATGTAGAATGATCGGCATTATTATTTAAAGCATTTTAAGACCCAATTTTTTGCTGCTACTGATCTCATAACTTTATTTAAAAATGTTTTAAATGACAGCTTTTATTAACGAATTTAAGTTGTTATAAATCAAATCCAATGATAAATCATACAATTATATTTTCAAATTTACAAATGCTTACCATTTTTGGCATACAGTAGGAAGCTTAAAAATTGCTTTTAATTAACCATGTCACCTTAATTTAGACAAATAAGCACACCTTAATACCGCACAACAGTTCGTGTGCTGACAATATTTTTTTCAAAATTAGAATAATTGAAAAATAACTTAACCAACAGGTTAAAAGTAGAAATTTGTGAGTCCATGCTATCAACTCTAATTTTTCTAGATACTGAAATAGAAGGTTGGATGTCAAGTAATGAACTTGTGCGAAAATACACAAAAAAGTTAAAAAACATAAAACGTAAAGTTTATACACCCTGAAAGAAATCTGGGAGCAAGTGTCTCCAAGTCACCAGTTTTGTCGACTATTTTGGTGACATTGTCAACGAAGTGTCTACACTACATTTGCCACTATATTTGACTTTAAAACGAAAAAAAAAAATTTCACCTTACCAAAGATTTGTATGAATGTATATTGTTACCAATACCCACCTGGGAGTTACTGCATGTCTATAAGCGATGAGAACAAATTATCGTCATAAAACTTTATTTGCCTTTTTTAAAGAATTTTTCGTTTTTTAAAGAAAACAATTTATTCAGAAAGTTTAAATTTTTCTTTTTAACCGAAGAAAATTTACAAGAGTTCTTGAAGAAATAAACTGTCACCAGCCTATAGTAACTAAAATCTTAAAAAAGTGTGAATTCTCAACGGTAACCCTGAGTACAGATATTAAATTTAGATTTTTTATTTAAGTAAACAATAATAAGGGCTATTTTATGGTTATGTAAGTGCTGATTCACACGCATCAGATTTGTGTCGTCAAGCGAAGAGATTTTAGTGGAGAGAGGTAATAAGGTTAAAAGGGGATACAGGCGTGACCGAATTTTTCTATCCTTTTATTTTCGTAAAATTCTACACGAGTTTAAGATTAAGGGAAAGAAAAATAAAATGGGCAAAAAATTAACTGTTTGCGTATGAACATACATACATGCAAGTTTAAAAGAAACATAAACGGATCAACTAAAACTGATGTGTGTGAAGCACTTAAATATATTTTAAAATTTAAATTATTGTGATTTAAAAAAGTACTTAACATTTTAAGAATTAAAAAACTCTGTTTGATTTTGGCCTCAACTACCATTTTAGTGAAGACTTTAGCTCACTTCTGGCAACATTGTCTCTGACTGTTGTTTAAATTAAAAAGTTAGCAATTCTAAATAATTCTTATTGCCATGGAGCAGAGAGAAAACAAATTAAATTGTTAACAAGCTGGAAACTGTCCTAAACTGAGTATGTGTAGTTAAAGTAATTAGTTTTTCCAAGAAAAATAACAAAAAAGTATGTTTGTAGTGGTCAGTTTTTAACTGAGCAGATCCAGCTCTGCCAGGGAAAGTGCCAATGGGGAGGGTCCGTTATAAATGACAAAATATGACAAAACACAAACTAAGTTTTTATTTTAATTTTTCACTTACTCTATATTCATACCACAATTAAAAATTTTTCGTAAAAAAACAAAATGTGGTGACGTTTTTTTTATTATTCAAATATTTCCACACTTGAGTGAATTTAAAATGGAAACTTTCTTAAAAACGAAGGTCCAACTAAAACTGTATAGTGTGAGGAGACAAAAACAAGGTGCAAAGAAAATTGAGATTCTTTTTCAGAATTTGTTACAATTACAAAAAAAAAAGAAGTAAAACAAATAACTAATTTTGACCACAAATGTCATTATTATCAGTTTGTTATGGTGGCCATATAATTAAGATTTTTTGTTTTCTTTTTTTTACTCATATCATTTTTGACTATTTCAATTTTCCAATAGAGAGTTGGTTATATAAAAAGCAACTTTCATTAAATAAATTTTACTAGTTTTATTTTAAACTTTGATCAAAAAGCATTGTAAAGATCACAATCTCCGATCGTAGTTATGCAGACTTGGAGAACTTTTGAATATTTATTTTATTTAGCCATATTTCTATTGTATTTTAAATTATCGGAATCGGCTTCAATAGATAATATGAAATCAACATTGACATCAACAGCATCATCGTCTTCTATGGATATTTCAACGTCTACTGAAAGATCTCCGACAGATTATCCAAGTACTAGTAGTAGTAGAAGTAGTAGCAGTGGTGGCTCCAGTAAACTCAAACGCACTTTGGAAGAATGTAATAATTCTTTTAGTTGGATGTGTTTAAAACTTGAATTTGTAAATTTGTTGGAACGTTTAACACAACGTAAGGAGTTACGTTTGTTAAATGGCGTTAGTGTTGTTAAGGATCCGGAGGCAAAGGAAATAAAAACTTCAGATTTAATGGCAGGTGAGTTGTTGTACGTATTGTTAAATGTAATTACTACTGTAATTGATTAAACCAACGGGAGAAAGCTGCAAGATGAATTAGTATTTAGAGATAATCACTAGCGAGTGGGCAACCGCAAGTAGTCCTTATAATTTAATTTCATAGATCTGTATCAAGAGATATTAAAAAAGAAATTTCTTCTTAAAGATCTTAGAATGGCAAAGAGATGAATTTGTAGTAAAATCCAGGATACGTTTAATGTCCAGCTTATTGCTTTGGTACTCCTTACCACAGGTGGTGGAAAGGTTATATTTAAGATTGTCATTCCGTTTGTAATTCCTACAATATTAATCTTAGACCCTATAAAGTTTATAAATTCTTGCTCCTTATGAGTAGCGAAATTATTTAAGTTGAAATGGGGTTTCCGGAGACACCAGATATGTTGGAGACTAGTATTTGTTATATACATTTCTGTTTAAAGTTTGATATGGCAATTCAGTCAGCTCGGTCGATAAATGCCTCAGATGTGAGCATAAAATGTCGGAAGATGTTATTTTATTTCTCCTAATAAAAAGAGAAATGTGTTTCAAACAAAAATCTACCTATTTTTTAATTATATTTAATAATGTGTGTTAGCGTGCGATTGGTCTAAGACGCTGCATTACGTAAGCCAAATGTTATAAAAGATTCGACACAGCGGAATAAAGCATTCGTTTAAATGTATGTATATTGTCATCTTAAAAACAAACTTTTTCGACTTTTATTGTTGGTATTTTTTTACAGAAAAAAAAACAAAAATCAATGCAAATTAATTCTTTTTGGCTTTTAAATTTCTTTAATAAAGTCGTAATTTTTGTTTGCATTGCTTCAAAAATTTTCATTTATATGTTGTCTGATAAAAACGAGCCACAATCAATCAAAAACTTGATTTCGAATTTTTGTGTAGTTACGTCCGTTTAAGGCTACGTGGTACAATTAGTACCAGTGCAAGAACTGCCAATGAAATAAACCCAAATGAAATAATTCCAAACTGAAAAAATTTAATGAATCCCAAAAAAAAAACATTAAATAATTCCCCAATCAAAGGAAACAAATTCCAATCGTTGGGCGTTTTTCATAATGAAATAACTCTCAAAAAGGAATAAAATAAGGCCCAAAAAATGAAAGATTGGGAGTGCTTTCATATCAGATCAGAAGAAATCACCTTGCATTACGGGGCCTATGGATCGTTCAACATGATATTACAGCTTCATGGCATCCAGCAAAGTGATCCTAAGGAATATTGCCCAAAGCAATGTGTAAAATATTGCCCAAACGGAACAAAAAATAGTCCGAAAAAATACAAATGGATTTTATATCGAAAAATTGCCGGAAAAACATTAAAGAATTTTATTTTCAAATTTTATTTAATACTTCTTACAATGTAGTACCTTATTGGGTCAGAGTCATATACACGAAACTTAAAATCAAGAAATATCAAATATCTGAAATCTCGACCTTCCCGAATCCCAAATTAAAAATCCAGAATCGCTAACTGCAGCTACTCTGCATAGCCCGAGGATTTTCTCTAATGCCTAATTTTGCAGAAATAATTCTAAGCACATCATGGCAAAGACATGAATTGGGACCTGTTCAGACATCAGAGTTCAACAGAGGATTCTCAACTTTCTTTTATTTTAAAATGCATGGCAAGAGCGTGTGCTAGTGGAAAAAGCAGACAAGCGGGGCACCTGGCGCTTTAACCTAGTTGGAGTACGCTGAGTCCAGTGGTGCTTACCATTTTTTAGTTAAGCTCTTGTTTTCGAGATATGCCGTTATTTCGAAACATCTATTTCGCGAGCTGCATTAGTTTTTGTCCTTAACATTTGTTCACAACATACTAACCCTTTAACTCCACCCCTTAAGGGGGCCCCATACAAATATACCAGTTTAATGAAATTCTTAAATTTGGCCCCTGCAGCGCCTAGGATGCCCCTAGACGGGTCAAAAGTATGACCGGCGCCACACTCAAAAGAAAAATCAATCCATCCGTACTCAAATCAATCTGAATCGGTATTAATAGCACGGTGAGTACGGATTTTCTTGAATCAAGTACAGAAAGATTGATTCAAGTACGGATTTGCAATCAAGAAGTACTTATATTCAATCCCGATTTCGTACTTGAAATAATCCGAAAATAAGATTGATTTAAGTAAAACTAAGATTGAATCACTTTCAAAATGCTCTTGATGTAAGAATTCGTACTTGAAATAAATAAAAAGTGAAATTAGAAGGAGAATTTTATTGTGATTGATTTAAATACACGTGTTACGGATTTTCTATTATAAAACACCATCATCATTCCCGCTATGGTTTTTACATAAAAAATTATTGTGGAAATATAAACTAAATGAGAAGCAAGAGTTCTCAATTAAACTTTTTAAACACAAATCGTTATTAAACTACTTGTGTGATGTTGTTGTAGTAGTCTACAACAAACTTTGAAAAGTTAAATTAGATTAAAGCGCTCGCTTTAAAATTTTATTGGTTTAAGCACAAACTTATTTTAAGAAATTCCGGGATGGATATTCGAAAGTAATCCCATTTAGGATTGTTTTGCTGACGTTTTAGTGTTATTCGTACTTGAATTTTCGAGTACGACTCGTACTTAAAGTAAGTTGAAAAAACATAATTTATCCCGAGTGTTTTTCTTTCTGTGCACTTTGTTTTTCATATCCATCATTTATTTCTAACTTACCAACCCGCAATCTACATTCCTTAAGGGAGCTCCCACACATCATTTTTAATAAAGCTAGAAATATATTTTAGAAAAAATCGACTTGGGGGATAAATTCATGACTAGTCTGCATAAGTTTTTCGTCTTTTAAAAAATTTTCTCAAAACATACTTTCCCTTTACCAACAGTTCTTAGGGGGCTCCCATACAAAAACCAAGTCATTAAATAAAAAGTTGTTGGCAGATTTTTAACAATTTACGGCTTCTATTATTTGGAATTCTGTTTCCTATACGTGTAGAAGAAAAAAACAGCTGAGCTACATTTTCTAATTTTTGAATTTCTAAAGAACAAAAATTTCGAAATTTTTTTAAAAAAAATTTTTTTTTGCCAAAAAAATCATGTTTTTAAAACAACTGCGCATATAAGAAATCAGTTTAACGTTTTTCAAAGGTATTACGGAGTTTCGGTTTTTTCTAGTTTATTCAATAATTGTTTTTGAGTAACGAGTTACGAAAATATATTATGGAATCTCCTCCATTTTCGAAATACATATCATTTAATCTCGAAAACAAGAGCTTACAAGTCTAAATTTCTAGCACAGTGTTGTTGATGAATGTATGCTAGTTTCTGTCGTCATCCAATATTTATGATGAACATTGATTAAAGAAGATGAATAGAGCTGATCACAAGAGAATTACGATCTTATATCTGCCAATATTTAGCTGAAATAGAGACAACTTAACAGTTATAAAAAGACTGTCTTCCGAAACGCATGTTGAATAACGTAACGTATTTTCAAATGTGTCATACCTAAAGTGATCTATTTTGCAGCTGATAGGCTAATAAACGCAACTAGCGCATTATTTTAATTGACGACGCTTTTGAAAAGTTAAAAATTTTAGTCGATTGGATTGAACTCTTCTTTGACAATGAATGCAGGCGTTCAGAAAGGCAGCCTAAAAACATTTCGTCATGATGGGTACTTTAGGATTATTTGGCTTTACATTAGGCCATGATGGCCATTATTTCGAATCCCTGAAGTCTCGCTGAGGTTTGTTATTTATGCTCTTATTCAAAATATTTTTAATCAATATCAAATTGTTCAATATTGATAAACTGTCAATATGGTAAATAATTGTACAAACCCTTTAATTAAAAAAAAATAAATACTTTGTAGGTAAATACCCGAAATAACCTCTAATTAAATAACCCGGGGGTTAAATCTTATTTTGTGTTTTATTCGACCTTTAATATGTATTAATAAAAGAACTTGTTTTACTTTTGAGCTCGAGGTCCTGGTTTTATTGTTAATAATTCCAATTTATTTTGCCAATATTTCGTTTTTCATTGAAAAACATCTTCTGGGCTTTAATAAAGAAAAAAATTATTAATATACAAAAATTTTGCACAAATTATGTCTAATTATTTTGTGTCAACATCGTCTAATTATGAACGGAATTTTTTTTTTCAAATAACCACAATAAGAACAACATTATTTAAACCTTAGTTAAATTTATTAAATTGCTAAATTAATTATTATTTCAGAGGTTGCCCGCAGTTATCCGAATGACCCGGATGCTCGTTTAAATGGTTTCATTATAACCAAAGTCAACAATTTCTTGCAAACTCACTTTTTACGTCTCAAACTAATCGACGATCGTACAATAGAGGAAGCTCGTTCTCTAGCCGAAACAGGACGAAAGGATAAATTTGGCAAGAAGGGTGGAATGGAGGCATTAATAGCTGCTGGTCTCATGATGAAAGGTAAAAGAAAAATCTTCAACTAATTGTACTGTCATTGTTTCATAGAAATTAAAAACGATTTCCTCTAGGCACACTAATGGCCATGGGTATGGGCGGCATTGCGTTAATCGCTGGCAAAGCTTTAATGACAGCCCTTATGGCTTTGACTCTGGCGTCGCTGGTAGGCCTCAAGGGTTTAGCTAGTGGTGGCAAATCTCACACGTACGAAATTGTAACAAAGCCCATTTATACATCTAGTCATTCACATTCCGTGAGTCATGAAGATGGTGGTCATGGTGGTCATATGGGTCACAGTGGCAGTGGTTATGGCGGTTATGCCAGAACGTTGAATTTAAATTTACCCAAAAGTCTGAGAGGAAGCAGTCAAGTGAACTGAGCATGGCAATAATAGCTTAACTTGCTAACATAGTTACCTACTAAGCATATACATATAAAAATTATTTATTTTTAGATTAAGTTTTAATTTATTTATTTATTGTAATAAAAGCAGCGGTTCACAAACTGCAGTCAAAGTAGAAAAAACTGCCATATCTTCCACTTCTTCATATTTCATTGGAAATGTGCAGAGAATTGTTCGAAATTTAAGAGATAATTCAGTATAATTTTGTACATTTTCATAAGGGTGACTGACCCCTATTGAAAATGGTGAGAAGTACATTTGTACTGTTAAATGAAAGAAAACAATTCGCTTTAACCAAAACATTGAAGTTGTATTGATGTTGCCATCCCTGGTTTGTAAACAAACATCAATTTACAAAACAACAATTACAAAAAAAAAGAACAAGTGTAGTAAGTTTAAATAAAATTGAATACATTTTTTATTATAGATTAATGTTTTATTTAAAATTGTTAGAAAACATAATGGAATATTCAGACGGAGAATTTTGCGAATTTCTAAAGCAAAATTATGTCTGCCAACAAGCCAACATATGATTTCATTTACCCAAATAGCACGATAGTATAACCGCATTGTACCGATTATTGTCGCAATTGAGTTCTGGCCGATATGAACCGAAAAAAATTGTCACAATGTGCGACGATAATGGGACAACCTATGAATAAATTGTGCAATGTTTTTACATATGCGCCGATACAGCACGATAAAAATCGTCACAGATTGTGCTATTTGAGCCGATAGTGGGATCTTAGCTTAAGAGTCTTAAAATAACATTCTAACCGGGTTCATAATTACGCATAGGTCGAAAATATGTTACTCTCTCTCTGTAAGTACTGTAATGTAGGGTATCAAATTGTTTGTCTTGACCGACAATACTTTCTTACTTTAATTTACCCCTAATAGTACATTGCATTGCGTTGGAACTATGAAAATAGGTTACGGGAAAGATAATAGAGGACATTCAACTTATTCATTTTGAAAGTGAAGGGAACGGCTTTAGTTGGAAGGGTTTTTTACATCCGGCCGAAAACGAGTTTTCCCTGTAATGCATTGTACGCTGCACCGTCCGGTCGAGCACAAAATGCTGGGTTTTTGTGGAAAAACGTGTATTACCAACAAACGTACGAGTTTCGGGATCCAGATTCCCAATTTCATAAGAGCACATCCCAATTAAGTAACGATAAAACAGAAAAATACAACCCATATTGCGTCGATGCTCAAGAGAGTCAATAGAATTGGATACCCTTCTGTCTGCAATGGGATCATTCGTCTTCTCCTGCACCGCCAACACATGAGAGTTTGATTCTAGTCGTGTATATGTATATAGCTGGAATACTTAGAAATTTTGAGTGAATCCAATCAACTACTAGTAACCTCTAAAAATTAAGCCCTTAGCACTGCAAGCTGTAATTAGTTAAAACGGCAGTTTCAAAGTAGAGTCAACAGAATACGTACTCACACACAGAAAGAAATCAATGTAAAATGCTCGAAAGCAAGGTTGATTTTACATTTTTCGGTAGTGATTTTCCTTCATTTTTACTTCATGTTAATTTAACATGATTTTACAATAACTTGCGAACAACATGATTTTCTTTTAAAATAACTATAATTCAATTTAATTTAACATTCCCGTAAAGTTAGAGCAAAATGCCATTCATATTGAAATAACACTCCGAATCACGTTGAATGAAACAACGTGAATTTCATGTAGAATCGAATTCGTTTGAAATAACAGCGAGAAGAAGCTTCAGAGACAACGTATGCGTTAATTTAAGTAAAATTCTAACTTTGATAATATACATACTTGCATGTGCCCGTGCAAAAGAACTGAATTGGCAAATTGGTTTTTTTTTGTTGTTTTCTTACGAAGACAGTAGAATGAAGCAGTTTGTTTTTTAATTTTGTTTTTTCTTTTTACCCACTTACAACTACAATTCGAGTCGGAAAGAACCCAACCAATTGTAGGGGAATAAGAAAGATAAGATAAGAAAAGATAAACTCACTGTTTATTGTTGGTGTTTTGTTTTGGCTTTGATATTGTTACAAGTAAGACTTTTAGTGTTTATAATTCTTATTCGCTTTAGGGTTTTATATGTATAATATTTTTGGCCTTTCTAAAATCTTTGGAAAAGGTTTCCTGATGAGCTGGCCTAAGCAACCAGTGAAATGCGCATAGAAGCTAGCTTTCCCTCAACAATAAATTTCAGTGTATTTATCAAATATGAAAAACTGGGAATTTAGCACGTCATACGGAAATCGTATTAATAATAAATTTTGTATTCCCGAAAATAACTTTGATAATTGATACTAAACACTTATGTTTGAAAATTTTATGTACTATTTAACTAAATAAGTTTAAAAAAAATAATACGGGATTTTTTTTTCATTTTATAAATAATTTTAAACAGGAAAATAAAAAATTGCATGTTTTTCTTCTTATCGTTTTGTTATTGTTTCTTTACAAAACAAATAAAACAGGATTTTATGGATTCAATATTGAACAATGTTATTTAAAATTAATATGAAACGATGATTATTTAAAAAAAGTCCACATTTTTGCAGAAATTTACTATGATGTTTAATCAAATTTGCGCAATGTTTAATTTATCTTTGATTTTATTTGTCTGTGAAGTTATGGTAGTCGTTACAGTTGAAGTTGAAGCGCAGGAATACGAAATTTTGAACTTTGTTGCGATACAGAGCATTCGACAGCTTCAGCCTCTACTACAACTACTTTATTCTGTTTCAGGGCTTATTTTTAATACGATTCGCTAAATCCGAGTATTGCGGAGACTGCTTAATTTTGTGTAACTTTCCAGTGTTGCACAGTGCACATATTGTTTCTATTCAAAGCCTATTAAAAACTAACTTTTTAGAAATTTTATAAACTTGACCCATAAAAAAAGATAAATTTTTTTCTAGATTTTAATGAGGTCTTTAAAAAGGTCTTAATTTGTACAGCATTGTAACAAATTAATTCAACTTTATTAAATTTCTATTTATTATAAACGAATGAACAAATTTAAATGCATAATAAAAATATTGCATACTTTTAGTCATATTATTTAATGTTATCTTAACAAGGCATGCGCAAAATTATTAAATAACTATTAAATATTAACTAGCAATCGCTAGATGGAGCTTCAATAAGCCAATATTAATGTATATACCCTGCGGGGTTTTTGTGTCAGTTAGTCCACCTGGGTTAGGTGAAATATAACAAGTACAAAACGAAAGAACTCATGACCAGTGAAAGGAGAACCAATCGTTTAACTGGTTTATGAAGAACAAAAAGGTAGAAAAAGTAATGAATTACAGTACAGTCTTCACCGGTGTTGTGACACATTTATGGGACTTTAAAATTTAGTTCTTGAATTTAATTCAAGGTTTTGTTTTATTGAAATAATACAACATTTTATTGAAATAAAACTACATTGTTGTAACTGACACTAAGCACGTTCATTGAGAATAGATGTGTGACTGGTCAAATGGTGTCAATTGATCCCCTTCAATGACAACCCCATGCAGGGCTGCCAGTTTAGGGGTTTTGACCCCATATTAGGGGTTTTCTTGTTGCCAAAAGTTACAGAAAATTTTATTTGGGGTTTAGGGTTCGCATTGGGGATATTATAAAATTAACTTGGGATTCTTTGGGGAAACAAAAAATATGAGCTTAATTTTGCTATGAAAGACAACTAAGTTTAATGCACACATAGTATGTGTCACATACATATAAAAGTGGCTATTTTTGCAACATAACATGATATCAATGAGCACCGGGCAAACAAATAAGTTTGAAGTTTATCTGTCAGTAATTCGAAAATTTGCATTTTCCTGCACAACTTCATGCGTATAAGAGGTGTTCAAAAAAATTAAGTGAACTCTTAAGCCAATGAATATTGGTTCCTTATAAAAACATTTAATATGAAGTTTGGTGACGATTGGGTAAAGAAAAGTCGATTGAAATGTCAAATAGTGAGTACAAGGCAAAACAATCACTTATTTAAGTTTTTAGAAATTTAGTTTTAATGTCGTAAAAGTTTTTAGTCTAGATTATAACTAATTCAAAATGAACATACCATTATGTCTTTAAAAAAGAAATAAAAAAAAACCGTTTAAGAACTAGTAATAAATGATGCCCCAGACCACTAATGGGCCAATTATTACTTGACCTAGAAATGCGATCTGTGCAATATAATTTTTTATTCAAAAGACTTAAAATTGTCAAATAATAATTACGCATTACAGAAAATACAGTACGTAACGGTACGTTACATTGCATTGCACAACATTTACGGTCGACTGTAGAATGCAAGCAATTAAGCACTAAACGCAAGAGCCTTCAAACCTGTATTTGTAGAGAAACAAAAAAAACAATTCTCAAATGAATAACTACTGCACATGGGAATGTAATCCAAACTAGAACAACCTCATTATTTTTTTTAATAAAAGTGGAAATAAAATTAATTTTGTATAATAAACTTTCTTAAAAATTATGTGATTTTGTGGTCCCATGCAAATTCATTATAGGAAAGTTCGATCCTTTCAATAAAAATAATCTCTTATAGAACATGGTACAAGTAAAACTCATATTAATATATAATTTATCCGTTAAAAATTATGTATTTTTTTACCATGACAACCCCATGTAAAAGTGATGGTGCTTATTCATATAAAGTGCCAGAACTAGAACCGGTCTCTGCCACCAAAGACCTATCACGGGACTACTTTGGTTTCAGTTCGATTTCCTTTAGGGTAACAACTAGTTTTTGGTTTTAATTTGCCCTTCACTTCCCAGGAGAGCTTTCCTACTTTATGAATTTTCAGGAATCACTTTCAGAAGATGCCCATATGTTTGACTGAAATACCCTTCACAACGGATTAGGATAATTTTATTAAGCGAGTAGAAAAAGTAAAAAGTCAAAAATTGAAGCAAATAAAAATCGGTGTTTGGTCAGAAATATAAGTGAACACAGATTAGGCTTATTTTCCTTAAAACGAGTTATTTACAAAGTTATGTAGGGGCTTAAAGATTTGATCGAAATTTCTACATATAAAATCGATTTTTGGTTAGGACTACATATAACTACGGCGACCATATTTAAAAAAAAATACAGAACGGTGGTTTCAGTATTAGTTAAAGGCACACATAAATTTGATGTTATGCAAATAGATCGTTGAGTTGAGTAGCTCAAGTAGAAAAGCCGTGTCTGGAAAAACGTCCCCAAAATCTCTTTTATACCATTAAAATGCATCCATTCTATTAAAAAAAATAATGCTTGTATTTCATTATTTTTATCGATTTTAGAATTAATTTAAGCTATTTCTTGTGAACTCTTTTCATTGAAATACAGAATTAAATTATTGTTTGTAAATCCTTTGTCGTGATGACACAACCACTAGCTTATTCCTTAAAATATTTCGGCAATAAAGAATGTCATTGTCAAAAATACCGGATTTTAAGCAAATAAACATCGATATAAGCTTGACTTAAGAAGAGTATCAAGGAGAGCTATGTCAAAAATCGAGAGAGTATTAATGATTTTCGAACGAGATATTTGAAAATTATTTAGTATCCAACAAAAATGTTTAATATGTATTATGCTAAAAACCCAACTGGGACGAACAATGAATTATTTGAAACGAATATTCGTCATTAGAAATAGAACACATTTGTGTATAGGAAAGTACACACAATCATTGCATAGACCGAAATTAGTCGTGCGTAACAGACTCTGCGATAGATTTATTTCTATTTCTTACGTAGACAAACAACGAATATATTGGGAAAGGGACAGCGCATCATGATATAAAAGTCTAATATTTGTTAAAAATCGTGAACGCTGTAAAGAATCACAGGGACAAATCGCTTCTATTGCGAACTTGGCAAAAATTCGCAAAAAATTCCAAACTTTATTTCAAATCGCAAAAT
The DNA here is from genome assembly GCA_949318255.1 of Pollenia labialis. NCBI lineage: Eukaryota > Metazoa > Arthropoda > Insecta > Diptera > Polleniidae > Pollenia > Pollenia labialis. Next base: position 133,136,850 of record OX439139.1, read on the forward strand.
GGGTGAAAAAAAACAAAATGTCGGATATAACAAAAAAAAAAATTGCAATAATAGCGAAAACTTGCGAACATTTTTAATATTTCAAAAAAGCCATAATATTGATTAAAAGTCTCTAAAACTATATGGAATGGCACACATTCGGTAAAATTTGCTAAATTAGCGGAAAATTTACTAACAGCGGCATAACAGCAAGGTGGCATGTAATAACGTTCAGTGTCATAGTGTCCATGACACTCCAAAAAGTGTCATAACGTCCACGGACACTGCGACAATTTTGCAAATGGACATTCAAAAGTGTCATAAGGTCCGTCATTACTAAAGAAGTTAAATACAAAAAAAAATCTACATACACGCTGAGAAAAACATGTTTTATTATGGTCAAACCAACAAAACTATTTTTAAAGAAACTAATTTAACCATAATATGGTTGTCGGTTACAACGATTTGTTTAAATTAAACATATTATGGTTAAATTTTTTTTAAAAATGATTTTGTTGCTTTTTCTCTGAGTGTATATATTAAATATATAACGAAAACACTTTTGGGCTAAAGGATTTTTTTCTCTATAGTATAAGAAATACCGGCTTTGCTTACTAAAGCTTATCTGCACAGCCAGCCTTCGGCCGGGTGCAAGGATTTTTCCTCTATGGCATAAAGCTGAATGTACATTAGGGTGGGTCACTGATTTATGAGAAAAAATAAAAGTTCTCGAATCATATTCTAATAGCAATATTTTTTTGTATTACGTTAAAACAAATAAAAATTGCAAAAAAAAAGTTCAAAAAAGTGTCATCTTGAGCCCGCGCATGAGCTCCTAAGAATTAAGAATATTTGAAAAAAGTCCATTTTTTAAATTTTAATATTTTATAAATTAATAATATTTTACAGGGATCTAATTCAGACAAAAATACAACATATTTACGCTATTAGAAGTCGATAAGAGAAAAAATATTTTTTTGACCCAGCCTAATGTACATGACATGTTTTTGTCATCTGACATGTCAAATTTTAAAGTCACATGTAATTGTGCATGTCTGTCAAAATCGCTGATTTACATAAGGTTTATAATATTCGGTCACAAACGTACATGTTATTTGCTTCTGACATCGTCTCTGTTTTTTTCTCATAGTAATTGCAGAAACCAAAGTAGTTCTGGGTTTGAAAATAACGTGCTGCCGCCGTAAAAAAGTTCAACCTCCTTGAAATTTTTTTCTTTAAATTCGAAGATACCAATTTTGGGTATAATAATGAAACGTTTTTATATATGTATGTACGTTATTTCTTTTAAAAGGTAAAAAGAACATACATTTATCGGTATTGTAAAATAACAACCTCAGCCGGTTAATGAAATCGTCAATAGTGGACGCCGCTGACGGTTTCTGCCCGGCATAGATTTCAGAAGTCAGATGGTTTGCCAGAAGAAAATAGAGCACGCTCTAATTGAAATTATGTCAGATGACTTTGCGTCTGACTTTTCCAGAAGCAAAGTTAAAAAGGTAACACACGACATGTATGTATTTTGCAGTGGGAAATTTGACATGTCAGATGACAAAAACATGCCGTGTACGGGCGCCTTAACAAATACTGGCTTCGCTAACTCAAGCTTATCTGCACAGCCGGTCTTCGGCAGGGTGCAAGGATTTTCTCCTCTATGGAATAACAAACACCGGTTTCGCTAGCTTAAGCTTCTCAGTATAGCCGGCCTTCGGCAGGGCGCAAGGATGTTCTCTTCTATGGTATAACAAAGACCGGTTTCGCTAATTAAGATTCTTAAATCTGCCTTGTTTTCGAACGAAGGCCGACTACGCAGAGAAGCTTTAGTTAGCGAAGCCGGTATTTGTTATACCATAGAGGAAAAAATCCTTTAGCCCGGCCAAAGGCCGGCTATGATCCCAAATTTGTTCAGATTCTCGCTTGCAAGAATTTTTTGCATTAAAGTTACTTATTTTGAAGACTACAAAGAATTCAAACATAAAAAGTTTTTAATTATTCACTTTTAATTTGAAATTAGATATTCACTTAAGAAAGCAAATTGGTTTTAAGTTAAGTTGTGGACATTGGGGCTTTGGAAAGTGTCATAACGTCCGTGGATGTTATGTCACTTTTCTGATGGACAATATGACACTTTTAAAAGTGTCCTAAAGTCCATGGACACTATAACACTGGACGTTATGACATGCCACCGAAAGCAAATGGTACTTTTTTTGTTAATCGTTAAAGCTGTCAAGAATCAGAAAACTTACAGGAACAAAGCGCTTTTATCGCAAACATGGCTGAAATTCGCTTAAAATTGCAAAATTTGAAACAAACCTAAAAAACTAGATCGCTAAATCGAAATGCAGAAAACAAAAAATGCTGAAGGAATCCACTTTCGAGTGGATTCGCATTCTAATTTAAAAAGATGAAAATGGTTGCAGCAAAATAAATAAAGAAGTTAAGAATAATAAATGTTTATATAATCTAGCGTCCAAAATTAAAAAAAAACATTAATACCTGGAGTTTATGCACTTATTAGGTCTCAACTTACGCAACGAATTCTTGAAGACGAATTCGTTGTTCATTGCAAAGTTCGTCATTCGTCCCAGTTGTGTTTATACCATTATTTGGAAATTTTGTTTAGAACCACAGTTTTATCAAAAAAATTGTTAGCATTTGCACAACGTTTCGATAGCTTAAACATCATTTAATAGTTTTTAAATAACATTTTACAAATATCTTCTTACAAACAGTTTATCAAGTGAATACAAATTATTAAAAACAAAGCTTAAGTTTAATCAATTTACAAATATTTGTTAGGTCTGAACATACCTTAAAAATAAATTGGCTTAGAGTCAGATCTTTTACAATTTTGTAAGTTATTATTTCTAGAAATTTTTGAAAAAAAATGTGGAATTTTCTATTAATGTGAAGTCAGATATCATCTGATAATCGATCACAGATTGAGACGAATTTTATAAGGTCTTTACGGCGGCGTAATGCATTTGACTGCTTAGTTCTCACAAAAAGTTAAAGAAAATTCCTACAAAAAAGTTTCGAAGATAATTATTATTCTCAATCGCCTTCATCCAATGATGGCCTTAAGACATCTGCACTGGATTACCAATCGTTATTTTTAGGTATGAGCTTGCTAGACTCGGCACTAATTTATAGGTTTCACTGGATTTGGATGGCTTTGGGGTACCTCTGCTCTGCTAAAAATTAAAGTTTAGCGAATGACTATCGATATTGCTAACGATTGACCGGCCACTTATACTTATTATAGGATTGCCAGAAAATTGTGGCATCAACGACTAAAAGGAACGTAACACATTTGGTAACATTTGTACAGCATTTGGAAACCAGATTCTATGACTAACGCAGAATGTGCGATTAAGAAAATGAGGAGGAAACCGTGGAACACCTTCTTCGATACCGTCCTGCACTGCCGAGGAGGCGACTGTCCGAAATTTGATCCCTCAATGGATTGCATAATGTCTCTCGCGTTAAGTTAGTTTGCACTTTGAACTCCGTTAGCAATTCGAGCTGGTACTAAGGTTTGGGTTCTGCTTAATAGTACTCCATAGTATCACAATCGATTATTGGGCCTAAAAGTGTGTCAGATCAGTATTGACTTCAATTTCTACCTTACCTAGCCTGGGTATGTGTCCTTCAAAACAAAAACATCAATGTCCCAAATATGCAACATGTTATGGCTGAAAAACACTTACACTATTTTTAGAAGTAAACATATTATTAATCACAACATGATCGGAGACAACCATAATGTGGTTTTGGCTTTTTGATGCAGGACTAATTAAACCACAATATGGTTAAATTAACCTTATCATGTTTAAAAACGTTTCGTTCTTTACAGTCTTGTTAAAGGTGACCATATCGAAAAATGTGTTTTCTTTACATGTGCGGAATAACAAACCCAACACAATATCATTCATCACTTGTAGTAGTTAATTATTTTAATTAACCTTTTGAAACACATTTCTTTCAATTCAAGAGATTAAAACTGGGGTTTTTTTCCAAAAACTACAACAAGATGCTCTCAAAAGCAAACAAATTAAATCCGGTTATTTTTAGCATACTCTGGCCTTGTACACATGCCGGTTGATGCATTCATTTTCAATAGAAAAATTTCCAAAAAATGCTCTTCAAATAAAATTGCAGTTTTTAAAGATACTCAACTTCTACCAAACAAGAATTAACTTGGAAATAACAACCAGATATTTGGTAAGAATAAATGTTTCAATTTACTCTTAATGTTTAGCCAATTCTGGTTTATGGTGGATGGATGTTATTAACAAAAAAGATTAAATTACAATTTCAGTTCATATAAACAATATGAAACTAAAGAAAAACTTTTAGTTGAAAGAAAGCAGTCGTCAAACACTCTTCAACACCCATGACAAGCAACGATACATTATTGAAATACAAGCAACAAACTACTTAATAGATTAATTAACAAAAACATGCTTTTTGTTTTAATCACTAGAATTAAACGAAGTAAGAAAATAAAACGCGCAAAAATAGCAAGAGAAAAGTGAGCAACCTCAACAAGTCAACAAAAAAGTTAAAAAATGAGTTTTAAAACCAAAAAGTATCTCTAACTTAACCAATTCATAGAAAAGTAAAAACCGCAAAACAGTGTAAACAAAAAAGTTTTAAAAAAAATCAAATAGAAAAAGTTTGAAATTTGTGTTAAAAGAGATTGCAATTGCAATTTCTATGTGCGTTCAAAAGTTTGTGATAAATGAGTAAAAATAATAATAATTATACTTAAATATTTTAAACACGTTTGAAGTTCAGTTACTTTTATTTTGTTAAAGAAAGATTTAGTAGTTGAGGTAAAAATTCATTTTAAAGTTTTAAGTATATTAAATGTGGAAAATACAGTTAAAGGCAGTTTCACAGTTTAAAACAAGTCTTTAGTATTTCGCTTGGTATAATTTGGTTTGTATTGTGCATTAAAAAGTTTTTAAACAATTACTTTTAATTATTTAAGCTTGAGGTCTTTTTATTTATAAAAAATTATATTTATTTGTTTCAATATTTTGCTAACCTTTGGTTTGGTTGTATATTTAAAAATAAAGACACTCATAGCGTCGGCAAAACCCTCCATGCAAGGCGAACTTTGATATAAATTTATTTTTATTTGTTACGCCAGCGAACGACGGACAATTCACTAAAGCGGCTCATAAACTTGCAATAAAATTGTTAAATTTTACGTATTGTTTAATTATATCACCAATGTGTATGTGATATACGATGATGGCACAATATATTGGAACAATCAAAATACTTTTGAGTTTTACTTTTGATTTTTTTGTGCATTGCTGTTTATGTTATTTCTATAGGTTATGTTGACCTTTTCATTGAATGAATGAAAACATAGTGCGACTTATTGCATAATATAGGACAGCACGGAAATAATATGGCGAATATCATATACAATAATATTGCAAGTGTATGGGCCGCTTAACAGGTGGCCATGTTTGGTTTTAGTTTTCAAGTGCTAAAATAAATTTATTTTTTCTTTATTTAAAATATATGTACATTAGGGGTATAACCAAAATAAGAACCTATCATTACGGTATGGGCAATGTTATACTGATATTAAAAATCGATATCAGGGGTCATTTCGGTCCAAAAACCTTCGGCACCGAATGCAATTTCTAAAACATTTATTTTTTTTTTTCAATTTTTATTACAAAGTAAAAAAATTAAAACAAGCTTAATTAAATAACTTATACATTATTGTTGTACATTATAAAGTTCAAATTGAGAGTTCGTGTTGATTTCCAGAACGGAAAGATGTCTTGAACATCTTTCACCGCCCGCTCAGCGCATATATTGCTGCGCTGCTGTTTAAAAATTCTTCCCCAAAAATTGTTTGTGGGAACATCTAAGAAGTTATTATTAATAAAAATATATGTATTTTTACGTTATATTTTTGTCGCACAAATTGTAATATAAATTTTTATGGTGGGTATCCTTCCCCTTTTTTTTTGTTTCTTTTTTTGGAACGCAAGGAATCGCCATTTCGACGTTAGAATTATGAATTTCCTGTAAAACTGAAAAAAATTATAACCTAAAATTTCATCGCGATCGGTGCCGAACCTTTTTGAACGCTCGCGAAAAAAGGAAGGCACATTTCTTCATATTTTTTTATGCACTATCTCACTATGATAGGTCCTTTTTGATGTTTGCAAAAAAATGCAAATGGTTATATCCCTAATGTACATACATATATACAAAATAGAAAACTATTTAAATTGTTTTAGTTCTGTTTTTGGTAATGTTTTCTTTTAGAACGTTATTTATTTAATATGGTCACACAATTTGTCTCCCTATAACAGCTGTTAGTTTATCGGCATTATTGTGCTTCATGTCATAAATTTACACAGCTATTTTTACCAACATAAATGTACGTGGTATTGAGCGAAATTCGTTGTTCGCTCCAGTTCTGTTTCCAGCCTTAGAGCAGAAGTGCAAACAAATTTGTTTATTTTAAAGAAAATGCTAACAAATAAAAAAACTTGTGTTCAACTTTTACACTTCTTTAAAAAAAAAATGCTAAATGGTTAGAAATAAAAAGAAAATATTACTTGGCCATTCATGCCAAAACCACTTATTGAGTTAAAATTGCTGGTGTTGACGATTTGTTAAGCAACTCTTTGGGTACTACCATGCCACTATTTACTTTAAAACTTAAAATATTTATTACAGTATGTAATTGCTTTTTTCTTTCTTTTTTTGTTTTTAGTTACCATAATTAAGATGCACTTTTATAATCAAAATGTGAATAATGCTGTAGTTAGTGGCTTAGAAATTGTAAGGAAAAACGTCAAGATAAAACAAATAAATAGATTAAGCCATGCCTTATTTTTGAGCATCAAAAAAATTACGATTTCGCTTTTTCAATACTTTGTTTTAACACAAATATTATGGGTTAGCAAAAATTGTATTGTACTCATAAAAATATGAAATTAATGTAGGTAAAACCAGATCGCAAAATGCCCTTTGCCAGTTGAAAAAAAGACAAAGCTGAGTCTGGTCCCTTGTATACTGTTCCTATACAACAGAAACGGTAACTGTAGTGGGAGTAAGATAGTTCGGGTTATTGCCCTCCCAATAATGTGTAAGAACTATCATCTGTGTGCAAATTTCCTGAATTGGGATGTCCGTAGAACTGGCAACCACCCAGGCAGAAATTACGACTCTTCTAAATATTATGTACCGCCACAACACTGTAAATACAAAATTGTGACTCTACCAAAAATATGGTACCACCACAACACTGTAGATACAAAATTACAACCTTAGTTTTTTAATAACGTTTTTAAAAAGATTCAACACCGGTACAACACCCTAAATACAAATATACGACTTTAGTTTTTTAAAGTCGTATTTACCATAAAACTATACCGCTACGACACTGTATATACAAGAATTAAACCTTTATTTCCTAATACCGTGTTTACAACAATTCTATACCGCTACAACGCTGTATATAAAAAATTTCAGTCCTTATTTATTAGTGTCGTTATACAATCCAATTTCTTTTGATGAAAGCGGATATTCGAAAAATTTATTGATTTCAAGAAAAATTTTACTTTTCAAAAAAATTTCATTAGGTTTTTTTTTGTGGAAAATTGTTTACCCACAATTTGTGTGACTATTAGTACCTATATGTCCATTTTGTAGTAAACATATATTATCAGGATGGGTTGTTGTAATTTTAAACCCACAAATATTTACAAAAGAAAAACAAGCTCGTAATTTCAGAATTTTGGAAGAAAAAGTAGGAATAAGTTTGCTAAATATATACATATTTGGGGGATTCACAAGGTGTGCTATCCAGTCATATCGTCATAATGTCCTAAATAATATTTTACAATTGTATAAAATAAATGTTGTTGTATGTTTAACAAAATAAAAATGTTAATGCTGTGTTTATTGATTCGTCATAACTGTACAGTACAAATCTTAATTATAAGCGGGAGCCAACAGCAGTTTACAACTTTATGACTACCTTGTGAATCCCCCAATTATGTATATTAACCTGAATTCCATTTCCTTCTTTTGCAAATGCTTTTTTTTAAATAGAACAATGAATTTTTATAATAAAATTTTCAATCAAACTTAATTTTTAAAACGTTTTCTTATTTAAGAGGTATTGCATAGGTACAAAAATTGCAAATTTGCAACATTGTATGGGAACGTTATTTTCAGTTAATCAACATCAGATCAAGATTAATATTAAAGGTTTGTGTATATTGCTTCAATGTTGTAAATTTTTATTTACGGCTTTGTAACAATATTGAAAATATGAGTCGGAAGACGGTTGTAACTACGTTGTAAATTCGTGAATCCAACATTGCAAATTTAAATTTACAGTACTGAGACAACACTAAAAAGAAGAGTCGGAAGACGCACATTTGGCGTTATCATTTTAATATTGTGACAACACTGTAAATTTGGTAAACAGTACGTTGTATTGATGTTGATAGTACCCCCTGCAAAGTCGGCACAGCGTTGTGGTGATTGTCTTTTTCTGCCTGGGCACTTTACAACGTGGAAGTGCATTAATTTTCGACAGGTTATTTTTATAACTTCAAAATGTGTTTAGTCACTTGAAAAAACGACCACTCCTTATGTTAATGTAGGGTGTAATATCAACCTGATATAGAGAAAATTTTTTTTTTTATTTAACTTTTCTATTTTAAGCAAACAGAAAACTTAACTATACTTAAGTCAAGTCTTTGTTCTGTGTGCAAATGTGTTAATTATAATAAACTGCAGTTTGCATTCGGTTTCAAAATGTTTGCATTCGGAAAAAAGTGAAATTTTATTTTGTATACAAAAATATTTATTTTATTTATTATTCGAAAATGTGTACATTTAAATTGTATTTATAAGGTGAATGAGTACTTTCAAGTGTCGGAGAAATAAAATTTCAATTAATAATTGTTGAGACATGTTTTAAATTGAAATGAACTCAAGCATGAACTTTAAAGAAGCAGGTGTGGCCACGATATGGCACCCATTATGGAAATTATTTAGAAACTACCTTTTTGCTTATTTGGCTTTTATTTTCTTGTTAAGGCAATAGAAACTATATTCTGTTATTTTTGTGATCAGACGGAAGAGAAGTTTAAGTCGTTAAAAGACAGAATTGAAATATTAAAGTAAAAAAGGTGCAAAATCCTCTTTATAACACAAATCGTCAGCTCATTATTGGTTTGGCGCATATATGCATGATATGCGCCAAAGCAATAATGAGCGGACGATATGTATTTTTAAACTCTACTGAAGTTGTTGTTGATTCGATAATATACAGACTTACTGCCAATTTCACCATGTTCAGTAATAATTAACTATTTCTTGCTTTTATTCATATTACTTTTTAGCGGTTTCATTAAGTCTAATGATGTTGTTTTCTATTTCACCCTTTCCTTGAATAAAAGTTCTTAATTAAACGAAACCATAATCATCATTATAATGCGCTCTAATAATTTTCATCTTAAACATGTTAAGAAATTTTTTCTGAAAAAAACTCCCCCACACACATTTAAAAAAAGAAAAACTATTTAAAGTGTCGCAGTTATTATTTCAAAGAATAATCTAAAATAGAAGTACTAAAAGAACAGAATAATTAAAGAGTAAAAATAATTTTATTACAAAAAAGTTACTTTAAAACATAGAAAAAGTAAAAAACAAAACTGTAGTAATTGTTTAAAACAAAATATCGTTACTAATTACACACTTACATACATAATATTAGATCTCTCATGTATTTGCTATAAAATGCCAGAATCGTGTATTAAACAAAACGTTACATATGAAAAAGAAAAACCGGAAAATTAAATAAATTTGTTTTATTTTAAGAAATTCATTGGATTTTTTGAGTTTCTTGCAGTTTTTAAAAGTAACTTTTTGTATTGAGTATTAACTGTTGTTAAATAACAGCAGAAAAAATTAAAAAGAAATAATTTATCTTCGCCTTAAATCTGTATAATCAAGAGTTTATCTCAAGTACGTTTTACTTCCGGTAAGGCGGGAAACAATTTAAAATTTTTTAAGATCCCATTAATTCCCGCTTTAATATTAATTTTCGAAATAGTTTTTAAATGTTTTTTGAATGCTAAAGATTTGAAAAGAATTTGGTTATTTAAACCTTCTAAATTCTAAGATTTGCTTTTTAATGAATTTCATTTTTGAAAAAATTGTTATTGAAATCTATATGATATCGATATATGTTTAACCAGTTTGAAATTATATCGGAGTATTTTCAAGAATACAAATTGGGAATTAAGCACGAATAACAAAATCATTTAGATTCAACATTAAGAATCTAAATGATTTTGTTATTTGTGCTTAATTCCCAATTTTTATTCTTGATAAAAACACTGAAATTTATTGTTGATGGGATAAGCTATTCCAATGCGCATTTCACTGGTTGCTAAGGCCAGATCATCAGGAAACTTCATCAAAAAAGATTTAAAAAAAACTAAAGATATTAAACTAAATAAACCCGTTAAGCGTATAAGAATTATAAGCAACAGTTCTACTTGTAACAATATCAAAGTTTAAACCAAAAATTGTGATTTAAGCACGAATAAAAAAATCATTTAAATTAAATTTTGTATTCCCACGAAAATTATTTTGATAATATTAAGAATCTTTTTGTCTTCTTTCATCGCACTCTAAGAGTTATTTATATGAAATTTAGTTAGCCTCACTATTGTAGTTATGTAGATATAAATCGATCCGCGAAAAATGGGCTATTCGTCCCCCAGTTCACCACATTCAACTAAAAAATTTATTCTAGATTGATATTTTGTGTATAAAAAGTAGACCGATTTGTTTAATTTTTAACACATAACAACAAACATTTGTTAGTGAAAAATACACGGATCATTCGGAACTACATAATAGTAGACCGATCTGTTCAGAATTTCGGTACCGAACGAAATTAATTATACCGCCCAAATTTGCATGTGTTGTAGAGAATCTTTATTTCAATCTTCATCCTCCTTATCTTATTCCGATCCAGCCCTTTTTCAATGAAAATTAACTATGTGCAATATTCAGAAAATAATTGACTGCATTTTTATTCACTAGGAAAAACCCTTTATAGCAAGATGACCTTTATTAGGGACATTGTAAAATTACTCATTTACTATTTAGTTTTGAAAAGAGTCAAATTGATCCCATATTTTAATCAACTCCTGAACAATTTTCATTGGGATGTATCCAATATGCTATTTCTATAGTTACTTTGTCTTAGAATTTCAAAGAGTCTCAAATAAATTTTAAAGCGTTTGTAATCTTTATTACTACAATTTATTAATAAAATTAATTTAATATACAACTGTTAAAATCAAATATGATCAATTTCCTGTTACCTAAAATATTTTCAGTTATTAAGAATATTTTTACAATTCCTCATCTAATTAACAAAAATATTAATAAAACATGTAATTAACAACATACACACTTTTCTTTATTTTGAGTTTAAAGGAATTTGTAAGTGCGTTTGTTAACAAATAGAAATAAATAAACGAATGAATGTCTTCATAAATGTAAATAAATAAAACACAAAATTCAACCAACTTTCCCTTAACGAGCTCAAAAGCAAATCGTTAGCTGTTTTAAGTAAATGGTTATTTGTCTAACCTTCTCACACTGGGGGATATTAGAAAAAAAGGAAAATATAAATATGCAGATTTTGATTAAATTAAATACTGAATCAAACATTTTAAACCAGTTTTTTATACACTAATAAGCTTGCCTGATGTGGAGAAAAACTTATCAGTAGTTTTTTTTTATCAATCAAAAAAATTGCTTAAACAGTATTAATGCCATAATTGAATCAATTATTTTTTTTGTTGAAAAAAAAAATTAAGGATATAATTTTGGTTTAATTAACATTTTTGTTGTTTTAAAATAAATTTTTAATTAAAATATTAATTAAATAACAAAAAATCTCAATTGATTTTTTCGTTTAAAATAAAATTATTGAAACTTGTAGAACTGTTGTTGGGAATTGACAAAACCTGAGCTATATTTAATTAAATTAATTAACGCAAAGTTTTTTGATCATTTCAATCAATAAAATTAAAAGTATTATTATATATTGAAAACAAACAAAAAATCATAATTTTCAATGTTTAGTAATAAATATTTATAAATATTGAAACCAATTACGCGTATATTATGTTTTTGAATAGTTGCCAACATTTTTGTTGGTTAAATAAAAATCAAACAAAAATATTAATTGAAACAGCAAAAAAAAAGCTCGTTTGAAAATCATTTAGCAATAATTTTTCCTGTTTGTAATCATTTTGGTAATTGGGGCCAAATCAAAAAATTTTTTTACTTGATTCTATGAATTTGGTGATTTGAGACAATTTTTTCTGTGTAGTATTTTTTTTAAACTATCGAACAGTGATTTTGTAAGCATGGAAAATATTAGTTACTAGAGAGGGCAAATTAAAAAAAAAAATATATCGATATTTTTAAAGAGTATCGATATTTAATAATTGCTGTCCATGTAGCTTTGTGCGCAAAGTACAGGTCGCAATTTTTGTGATAATTTGATTAAATTTAAAAAAAGGTTCTTATAGGCACAGGGATCAAGGCTATTTAAAATGGGCAAAATCGAAGGACCACGAGGGAAGATAGGCGGAAATTTCTGCCTCTTAGAAACTATCAAAACGATTTTAATAAATTTTAAATCATAAATAGAATCCAATTTATATGCACACATAAGCCTATGCAGTTTTTTAAACTTAAACTTCCAAACCGATTTTAATGAAGTTTATAAACATAGATAAATCCATATTTATATGGACACAGAGGCATATGGGTTTTTAAATACTGTGGTGTAGGGTATCTTATGGTCGGGCATGACCGACTATACTTTATTACTTGTTTTTATTATGATAGAAGATACTATGACAATTATGCGTGAAACAATATATAGGCCAAATGCTCGCCACGGCTTCAATGGTGTACCTTCTGTTTCAATGACTCTAAGACATAATTCAGGTTCAATGTCGGTAACGTGCCAAATTATTTCATCCTTTAGCTCTTGGGTTATTTTTACACTGTTTTCTTTTAAATACCCCCAAAGAAAGAAGTCCAACGGTGTCAAATCACATGATCAAGGCGCCCTATTAATATCGCCACGACGTGAGATAACACGGCCATTGAATTTTTTGGCTGTGTGGCAAGTGGCACATATTTAGAACCACATATCGTTTATGTCCATATCCCCAATTTCTGGGTACAAGAAGTGCGTTATCATCTCGCGATAGCGAACACCATTCACGGCAACTGCTTGGCCCACCTTATTTTCGAAAAGGTGCGACCCGTTGACGTACAACGAATTGGACGAGCATGCACAGGTGTTTTCACATTTCCTTCCGACCCGGTTTGCTTAAATCTACGCACGATTCTTCCAATTGTGGGTACATTTGATCGATTATGCTGACCAAAAAAAATTCACTAAATGTACGATATGCATTTTGATTTTAACGCCCATTTCCGTAAAAGGCTTCAACAATCTTAACGCGCTACTCAATTGTGGACCTCTCTATGGTTGAATTTGTCAAACACTGAAACAAAGAAATGTCAAATTAAGTTGGGAAAAAATTTGACGTTAAGGTGTGACTCACAATTAGCATCGCGCATTAAAATGAAAAAACAATTGTTTTGTTAAATTCGTGTTTAGTGAAGCTGCTAATTTTCATTTCATCAATCAACATTAACAAAATTACTGCAATAATTCTGCACTAATTGTGCTCTACCGCCATCGTTTAACATATTGTACAGTGTGAAATATATTTTTTACAAAATCTTTGATATTTTTTTTAACTTGAAAAAAATTTTTATATTTCTGAAAAATATAATTAGTTTTTTTTGGGATAAAATTCGTTTTGAGTCTTGCATATTGCATATGTTCGAAGTATTACACTATAAAACCTCCTATAATCCCTTTAGGTTCAAATATTTAATATGGAACCATGCTTCTAACATCGCTTTGTATAGTTTAATTACAATCGTACCCACGTTTAGCAACTGCAAATTTATTATAGTTTTTTTTTTTAATTAATATCCCCCACTGTGCATCTGTCTGTATCTTGTAATTTATTAAATTCTTGTTAGAAATTTTCAACAAGTAAACAAATTACAACTTAATTCATCTTTTGGAATATGTGGTACGAATATTTCTACCAAAAAAACTGGAAACTCAAAAAATAACAGTGATGAAATTCTCGTCTTGCATTGCAGAAAGCAGAACTTTTCTTAAAGTGAAAGCATTCATATTCTTTCCCCCTTTATTAACACTAACAGTATGTATAAATACAGATTTTATTAAAAAATAATACTGTAACAAAGTAGTAAAAAAAAAAAGATGTAAACGTAAATATATTAAATAAAATAATTCGCTACGATTTTTTGTTAAATCAAGTGAAATTTAGAAATGATAAACTATTTTCGGGGAGTTGGTTTTGTATGCATTAAAGTCATGAGTAACTACAAAGCGACCCTTATTAAATTTTATATCATAACTAAAAGCCATATTTAACAATTACCAGCAAGATTTTCAAACTTCTGCAAAGAAGTTTAGCTTAAATAACGTATGCATAGATGAAAGCTGTTAAAACCCATGAATCAAAAAAACAAGATTGCGCATTGCGCAGGTCCGTTATTTTTGTGTGTGACGAAGAAATAGTATTTGTTTTTTTACAACAAACACTCAGTTTTATTCTATGATGACGTATATGCGCAGTAGAAGTGTTTTTTTGTACGGCTGAGTGCGCAATCTTGTTTTTTTGAGTCATGGTTAAAACCCGGTTTCATACAATCGGTAGTATATGGGTGTTCAATTAATCGGGTTTTATTATCGATATTTGGCATTTTTAACTTATTTGATTAAACGAATAAAATTTAAAAATTAATCGATTAATCGAATAATTCTAAATCCAGAAATTTAATAAATTACGCGATTTGTTTTGGATAATTTTAGAAAAAAATTAGAGCTTGAGTAAATATACATTCCTTTTTAAATAAAACTTGTCAATGTAGCTCCAAATTGTTGCACTTAGAATACTATAAAGCATAACCCGGTTAATTTCGCCACGCTTAAATGTCTTTTAAGGTTATTTACCTTGAGTTTTAAATTCTCGTTTTTTCCCATTTTTCAAAACAAAAATCCACGTTTAAGTGCCATACGCTTAATTACTTAATTCGGGTAATTTCCTTAAAAATGTAACTTCCAAAACAAAATTACACCTTAATTTCATTCGTTTAATTTCCCCAGTACTATTTGACAACAACACAGCAAGAAATCCAACCAAGCTTACATGTTAATAAAATATCCACTAAAAATATGCCCAAAAAAGCAAAATATGGCTTATTCGAAAGCAAAATATTCCACAATTTAATATTTACATTAAAATAATAATGTTATACGGTTAAGATTCATATAAGAGTCATTTATGCTGAATATTATACTGCTACACCGAATTACTGATATATTTTGTCTTAAATGGATTCAAGGAAAAAACGCTTAATTTTAAATTGTATAAACATTTAAAAGGATAACATAGCTTGAATATTTAAGGGATTGATACTTGTATCTGTATGTTTTAATTTGAACCGATTCAACCGTATTTAATTTGCAGCAAGATCAAATTTGAATCAAATTTTATCAAAATACGAACATATTAAATGGTTTTTGGACATTCATCATATGTATTTTTTGCTTAATATTTGCTGAACATGCATAAAAAATATGCTTTAATAACGTGAAATTTGTGTGCAATTAAAACGCAGTAATAGCTAAAATATGTAAATTATTCTCAAACAAATCGATACTAAATTTTATAAAAAGCTCTAAAACGGATAAATATACACTCAAACCTCGTTTTATGCGATTTTTTTATGCGAATTCAAATTTGTGCGATTTTGAATTTTTTTTCCAGCTTTTTTTGTGCACGCTTTTGTATGTACAAATTTTTTTTGGTTGCGGCAACACTGCTTGTGACTTTTATTGCAGCGCGCTGTGACTTGGTGTGAATATCATTCTAGTTTTCAACTAAGGGGAAATCCCTTTTAATCAACAAGTTAAATATAATATGTAGTTTATTGTGGTGTTTGTTTTCACGTCTTAGTGAATATTACTCGTATAAAAAATTGAGATTAATTTATCGTAAAAGTGATTAAAGTGAGAACTTATAGAGTTTTGTTATTTTAAAGTTTCTGTGCTCAAAAATATTTTATTATTACAGTATGGATAAAAATAAGAAAAAACGACAAACAATATCCCTAGAGACAAAAATTAAAATTCTCGAACTCTTAGAAAATGGTGCAAAGTATACATCTCTTGGAAAGAAGTTCAACTTAGGAGAATCAACTATACGATCGATTAAAAAAAATGAAGATTTCATAAGAAAATCCGTAATTTCGGGCACAGAAATGAGTTCAAAGTATTCGTCTTATACAAGAGACATACTGATTGAAAAAATGGAAAAATCTCTTAATTTGTGGATTGAGGATTTAACTAAAAAGAGGATATATGATACAAGAAAAAGCCCTAATATTTTATGATAGAATAAAGCAAAATCAGCCATCAACTTCTGAACCAAAAGAAAAAGAATTTTTAGCTAGCAATGGGTGGCTTGCACGGTTTTTAAAAAGAAATAATATTTACAGCATCCAAATCAGAGGAGAGTCAGCATCAGCAGATGAACATGCTTCTATAAATTATCCTGAAAAATTAAAAAAAATAATAGAAGAAGGACAGTATTGCCCAGATCAAATATTCAATGCAGATGAGACCGGATTATTTTGGAAAAAAATGCCAAATAAAACCAACATTGCTAAAACAGAAAAAAGAGCCAGTGGATTTAAACCTAGTAAAGAAAGATTAACGGTTTTACTATGCAGCAACGATTCAGGAGATAAAATGTTAAAACCATTAGTCGTAAATAATTTAAAACCACGGGCCCTTAAAGGAAAAGGCTTAAAACGTTTGCCAGTTCACTGGATGGCAAACACTAAAGCTTGGGTAACCTCTGCATTATTTAGTGAATGGTTTTACAAATATTTTGTACCAGAAGTTGAATCCTATATGAAGGAAAAAAGTCTTGAATTCAAAATTTTACTTGTTATAGATAATGCTCCTGGACACCCACATTTGGAACATTCAAACATTAAGATTGACTTTTTGCCACCAAATACAACTAGTATTCTTCAACCACTAGATCAAGGAATAATCTCCACTTTTCAGAAATATTATATAAAAAGCACATACCAATTTATTTTAAATAAAATTGAAAATGAAGAATTAACATTGACCGAGGCGTGGAAAAAATTTAATATTTTCGATTGCATACTTTTGGTTGCATCTGCAGTATCCAGTATAAGATCAAAAACATTAAATGGGTGCTGGAAAGCTGTATGGTATAAAGATCAGTAGTTTTAAGAAATGTTATAATTTGTGTTATGTTTTCTATTACCGGATTGGACAAGAGGTTAATGGGATCTGTGCCCCTGAATAAGGTTTCTCTGGAATTTTTAGTTTATGGACATTCATATAGGTAGTGATAGGGTGTTGTTGGGATTAACATGTTACAGTTGCAAAAAGGAGTAAAATTATTATTATATAATGCACCATGTGTAAGTCTGTTATGACCAAAGCAGAGTCGCTCGAATTTGATACGGTCTAATCTACTCACGTTTCGGTCATTGCCGACGACCAAATTTTGCATCGAGTTCTGCAAAACATTAGTTCTTCCGTACCAGAAAGTACTACGACTAAAAATGTGAATTCTTTTTTTTTTGGGTATATAAGTAATGTATAAATTTACCTATACATATCTTACCGATTATGATTTTGTGTCAACAAAAGTGGTTGTCTTGTAGCCTCTTTGGCACCATAGTCCGCAAATTCATTACCCCGTATTAGACAGTGTCTAATGAGAACCTATAAGCCAAATTTGATCAAATTATCTCCAAAATTGCGGCCTGTACTTTGCGCACAAGGTTAATGGACAGCCTGCCAGCCAGCCAGCCGGACGGAAATCCTTAGATCGACTCTGAAAGTGATTCTGAGTCGACCGGTATACTTTAAGGTATACACATCAGCACAATTGCATAATACCCTCTCTACTATTGTGGTGCGGGTATACAAAGAACAGTGTTGGTGTACAATTTAAATTTTGTCAAGATTGGTCTATAGTTAGCCATTGGCCCCATAAAAAGCCAACTCCATAACAATTCGAACTTTCGGTGGAGGGTATCAAGGATTCGGCACAGCTAAATGTAGCATTCTTATCGGTTTTTTAGTCCTTTTTCTTTTCTAAAGGATTTTTTTTACATCGCTCATTTGTTGCCACATCGTCATAACAAAAAATTATAATTTTGACATAAAAGAACTTTAAAGTTTTAAATTAACACACAACATAATGAAAAAAGAAAATTTTAATCTTTTCTGAATAGTTTGATTTTAATGCTTAACTTTGCATTAGTGAAATTAAGTCAAAATTTGTATTGTTATATAAAATTTTCGCTAAATTCTCTTTATGAAAAACGAATTTACAAAATATTATCATATTTTTTTTTTGCCTTTCAATATTTTTGATTATATTTCGTGTACGTTAAGTTTAAAAGTAAATCCACCTTTAAATTTCATGTCCTTTGATAGGTTTTGTCTAAAAACTTTTTCTGTGACACAAGTCTTATATAAAGTACAGTAAATATCTGCCGTATTCATAACAAAAAGTTAGCCACAGTTTGTATACTACGTACAACGAGCTAGAATGCGGATAAAGCCTAGCAGCTGGAAAGCACAGAGTTTATTCATAACAAACTTTTGTCCATCTGCTAATTTTTAAAAAATCAACTGTGATTTTTAATTCGGCGACATTTTATTACTCAAAAATGCAACACGTTTGCATTAATCATCGCTGGTTTTGTAATTTTGTTTTTTCCTCCACATATAACAATTTTAAAGAGTTTTTTAAATAAAAAAAAGAAGTAAAATAAAACCAACCAAATTGTTTAACATTAAATAGCAATTTTTTACAAGTTGGCAAACATTTGGCAGTTCGTTAACAAGAGTTTAGCAAACCGTTAGCCAGAGTTTGGTAATTGTATTATAAATAAACTTTGTGCTCACTTCATGCCAAATTTTCATAATGAATACGGCTGTATATCTTTAAGGAGCATTTACATATTTTATTCGTTTATTTCAAAAAAAAGCTTGTTTTTAAATTTATGTTACTGGCAGTAATTTAAGTATAAAAATAGACTAACTTTTTAAATATTGCAGTCTAAATCGGTTACATATAAAGTACCCAAAATTCCCATTTTTACCCCACAAAAGGTCGACTTTAAAAATGTATTTTTTGTTAAGTGCCGGAGTTGCTTAAGAAATAAAAAAAATATCACAAAATTATGTTTACAAAAAGTAACAGAGTACGTTTTTAACGTTATTTTGCCACTTTAAGTTCACATTTTTTAAGTCTATATCCCTGCATTTTGCATTTATAAGGCAAAATTTCGTTGATGAAGCGTTTCATTTCCCTCTGTAAGACACGAATGGAAAAAACTTGTTTGATTTTTTTTTTCAAATATCTCCAAATTTTTTATATTTAGTACATATATGAATATCGCACACTAAATCATAAACAGTCACATCTCAAAATTTATCAAAATCTTTTATTTTTCATAAACCAGTTCCCATGTTCTGTAACTTTGGTGAGAACTTCTCGTATCGAAAAAATGTGAAACAAAATATTTCATCGTCTCCAAAAGTGAGAAAACAGTGTGTCTGTAACTCATATCGAAAACTATCAAAAGAGATAAAACCGTTACTCTATAAATGTCATAATATTCCACTAGAAGCCTATATGAAATTGCAGACGTTGAGATCGCCAGTCACACATATCGTTGACGGCGACCAAAATTCAATCAACGATGGCGCGCCGCGGCGGCAAAAATACATAAATACGGCTATACTAAATAATGTAAATTCCAAAATAGCTTTGAAAGCATTCGTATATCGATCCCTTTGCGCGAAATTATCGTATATGCCAATTTTTGGAAATTGAGTTTTTGATGCAATCTTGTTCTACATTCAAAGAGACGTCACCTGACAAAATATTGTAGGCGAATTCCACTTCGTTGCTCCAAAAATTTAATGTGTATTTTCATTTTTATATGCAAGAAAACGTCGAGAAAAGTAGAAAAATGTCTGTCCTGTAAAATTTGGTTTTTTAACATACGATAATTTCGCGCAAAGGGGTCGATATTTTTCAAAAATTTTAAAAGCAAAATAATTTAACAATGAAAAAATCCTTCTTATTGTTCATTGCATTTCAGATATATTTTTTTTGTGTTAACATTTTTCTCACCCCGTTTTTATTTATAAGCAGTGTTCGGTTCGGTGATTTGTGGAAAACACAAACGCTAAGATTGTTTGTGTAGAAAATCATGAACAAAAATAACGTTTTCCTGTTAGACATCTTTCGAACACAAAAATAATACTGTTTTTATCAAAATCAACAAAAGATTAGAACATTTAATTCCGTTCAGTTTTTTTAAAAACCACAAACTTCATTGTGTTCGGTTCGGTTCATTAATGTTCGTCGCTTTTGGCTAGCAAAAAACACCAAAAATTTTCCACAAAAACAAAATACACATACGAAAAAAAAACCAATTTCTTTATCAATGTAAAGAAAAAAACATTATAGAACATTAATATATAATGTTTGTCTGCAGATCACTACAATTGTTCTGTTTTTTTTTTTACGGAGAACAGAACATTATTTAATGTTCGGCTCTTTCTTGAAAATAGTTACGAACAGTACAAAAGGACAATTTTAAGGACACACTTTTTCTGTTAATTGGCGAGTAATTTCCTTACGTGACTGACAGCTTTTTCTCGAAAAAATTTAAGTGAGAAAAACAGTTGTTTGTTTCAATTTATGAAATTTTTCTTTATTTTTTACATTTCAAAAGAAAAGTTTCTCAAAGCGGGAATTTTAGAATATTGACACAGTTCACAAATCAAATCTTTAACGACCACGAAAATTTCGTTTGCGTCACTGTCTTTTTCTGCCTCTCCTAAACATTTTTAAATTTTGAGTTGCGACTGTTTATGATTTAGTGTGCGATATGTACAGTTTAAAAATGAATACTTTTCTTCCAAATTATAGGCTTTCTTTAAAAACAATCTGTTATTACGCACATTATTTAGCCCATAAACACTATGAAAATTTTGACAAAAACTTTTTTTGCTGTATTATCTGCCATAATCCCTGTGAGTCATAAATGTCACGACATTTTAACACGAACAAAAATCCCATAAAAACCAACATGCTAAATCTATTTAAATTAATTTAAATTTTTGACATTTTTTTATTAGTCTTTGAAAAAAAAGATTATGTAAAGTAAATAAAACATTAAACAACAAAAAAGACATTAAACCGCATTTTGTAGAAAAAAAAAATAATTATAACAAACTTGCCAGTCATGTTCTGCAGATCAAAGTTAAAAATGTCATAAAATGAAAAGTATAATCAAGGCAGAAACAATTTCCTCTACTATTATTAAAAAAAAGAAACAATAATGTGAAATATGTATTAATTAATAAAATAATAAAGACATACAAAAAAAAATACGTTTGCATAACAATTATTACGGCATTTTTTTAATTTGTAAAAACTTCGGTTTAAAATTAGAAACACGACTTTTAATGTTGTACCTGGACAATTTGAATTAAATATTTTATTCCATTTGATTTCATATTTGCTTTTTTTTATTATGAAATACTTTAAAATTACGCATTATTATTCATATGTTGAAATAGTTAATAAAAAAAATTAATATAATTCACCAGCATATGGCTTATGCAAATACATGGTAGATATATTAAAAAATCTTAGAAAATAATCTAAATACAACGTGAAGGATGCAATAGATTTCAAATCAAGGATCAATAAAACTAGAATAGAAGACGACGAAATAATGATTTCATTTGAGTCTTTTTTTCGAGTATTCCAGTCAATCTGGCACTCCAAACAATTGAAGAAAACTGTAATAAATTAGAAAATAACACTCAAATACAAAAAAAGCTCTTCATAGATATCCGTTCTTTTTGTATCAAAGATACAAGATATTACAAATATGAAGATAAAATATTTGAACAAAGATAAGGTATGCCAATGGGATCACTAGCATCACCTGTAATTGAAAATGGAATACCGTACTTAGACTGTGTAGTTCTTAGACAAAACAACCTACTTAGGATAGACTGTTATGAAAAACTAACATCATCTGGATGACTTATAAACTTCTACTCCAAACATCCTAGGCGAATAATTATTAACAATGCAACAAATTGTATAAGACGAGTTTTAGAGATAAGTGATGACTCTTTCCACAAAGATAATTTTAAAAGAAAAACTGAGACGGATTCTCTGAGAGGCTTAAGAACTCTGACATATACAACAAAGAAAAATACGGAATAGCGCTTAATACCAATAACTCTGTGCACCAGAAATATGGGACATTAAGCAAACCAGCAAACCAAGACGAAACTTGAAAAGGAGGAAAAATCAAACATGATTTACAAAATAAGCTGTAAGGGGGACGGGTCCAACATATGTATGCCCAAAAGTATATGTGGGGACTACAAAATCAACACTCAAGACAAGATTATCAGGACACAAATCTGATCAGAAAGCTGTAACAAAACCAACTGAACAAAAAGCTGCCCTTGCGGCCCACTGTACAATAACGGCACACAAACCAAATTTTAATAATTTGAGCATCTTACAAGAAGAGAGTAACTATCCCTGCAAATAATAGGACTAGTCCAAACACGCGTGCAAAATGTAGCCCACAATGGACTAGGACAACTCCAAAAGTAACCCATACGTATGGAAAAAACATGGTCTATTTGACATTACGATGTCCCAGGGCAGGATCATATAACCCAGCTTTGGATTACAAAGAGGTAGTCTTAAAACTACTCCATTGCATACTCAAGAGGATTAGTTTTAACTTCGTTTAGAAACGAAAACGTGTCATTAAAAAACGAAGACATATAGTCTCACTACAAGCACTTTTTAAAAATGATATGGTCCATGGAGTGGTCGATTTTATCAAATTGGATCAGGTAGTCCAATATTATTTGCAGGGTATGCTAAGAGATACACACTGGAAATGTTACACATATGGGGGATTCACAAGGTAGTCATGAAGTTGTAAATTCATATGTCCTAAAATAATTACAAGAAATTTATAGGACTGCTGTGGGCTCCCGCTTATAATTAAGATTTCTACTGTACAGTTATGACGACATTTATTTTAAACAATTGTAAAATATTATTTAGGACATTATGACGATATGACTGGATAGCACACCTTGTGAATCCCCCAATAGTAAATCGTTTTATTTTTCTTTTTTGAGCCTTTTTCTTGTAATTTATAAGAAATCTGACTCTTTTTCGTTCAATATTTTCAATAAGATTTGCAATCGCTATTGTTTACAACATTTTTATAATTTTTTTATGTTCGCTTATAAAACTTTTAAAATGAAGCTCATATTCAAAAATTCAAACTTTGAACAGCTATTGTGCAGTAATAACGCATCAGCATCACAAGCGCAACTGGTGATCACGCATCAGCAACAAAATATTGCATCACTGCAGCCTTAACTCAAGTACTAAAAGGGACACTCACATATTTAATAGATCTAAAGAGGAAAGCTGAAATTATGTTACTGCCCCAATGTGCACTGTGCAATTAGTAGATCAAAATATTATTTTTCAAATAAATATTTCAAAATTACTTTAGTTTAATAACATCAAATAATCTTTTAATTAATACAATGAATTAACTTAAATTGCAAGACTATGACCACAAGAGCATGTTGAAATTTATTTTTTCTTTATCTAATAGAAGTTTTACCTTTGTTCACTCATCTCACACTTTTTAACAAAATAATTGAAAGTAATTAAATCTTAAGCAATAAGCCATTAAAACAAACAAACAATTATGCACTCCATTAATGTAGAGCTTTTAAAAAGTGAAAATTTGTAATAAAAGATTAAAAAAAAATTACATTAACCAGCCAAACATGAAAATCGAAATAAAACCTAAATAAAATACTTTTAATAAAATAAAACAAAACGATATCATTTACAAATAAAAAAAAATTAATCGTGTTGAAGCAGTCATAACTGCAAAACGTTGAACCACAAGAAAACGTATTGAATATTTTTGTAGCTGCAACATGAATCATCATGCAGCATAATTTATATCGGATTACTGAGAATGGCCCAGTAACTTGGTTTGTAACAGTGTGAAAATGAAAATAGTTTTCAAGTAAAAACAAAATTAATTCACAATTTTTCTTTGTTTTCTTTTTTAACAAGCAGAATTATGTAATTGAAATTAAAAAAAAAAACGTCAAAACATTAACATAAGAAAAAACATTTATGGGTTTCACATCCATAAAAAACATAAACAAACTAAAAAACAAAGAACATTTTAAAACCATTATGTAATTTCCTATTAAGTTTTATGTTTGCCAGAGAAAAGACTTTAAAACAAATGAGAAAAACTGACCTTTAAAAACTAAATTTTTGGGTTTAGTCAAGCAAGTTTTTTTTTTTTTTGTTTTTTTTTATTTCAAAAATTGCTTAAGAAAAACACTCAAAAAGAAATGTAAGATTTTTCGATTAACCGTTAAAAATAATGTTAAACAAACATTTATTTTATGTGGAATTTAATTCAAGTCGTACGAGTGTTATTCATTTTAATAATGATAAATTGGACTAAGCGCTTTTGCTCATCCCAACAAAACCAGCAACAAAAAACGAGATAATTGCAATTATATTTTTCTTTGTAATCAATTTATTTTTACTTATTTCTAAAAAATGGACTTAGAGCAGAAGTGGGCACAACTAAAACTGTACTTGTATTGATGATTATTAGTGTTAGTGTGATGGAAGACCCTGCAAATAATAGGACTAGTCAAAACACGCGTGCAAAATGTAGCCCACAAGGGACTTGGACTAATCCAAAAGATACCCAAACGTATGGAAAAAACATGGTCTATTTAACATTACGACGACCTAGGGCAGGACCATATAACCCAGCTTTGGACTACAAAGGAGTAGTCTTAAAACTACTCCATTGTATAAACAAGAGGATTAGTTTTAACTTCGTTTAGAAACGAAAACATGTCGTTAAAAAACGAAGACATGTCGTCTCACTACAAGCACTTTTTAACAATGACATGGTCCATGCTTGCATTACATCAGACCAGTCCATGGAGTAGTCCATTTAATAAAATTGGATCAGGTGGTCCAATATTATTTGCAGGGGAAGTCCCCACCAAACATAAAGCCAAGCGTTTACAATACAATAGTGCATTATATTTCCTTATTTAATATTTTACGCATTTTAAGTAAAATAAAACATTTTTTTAATAAAAATTTTTTCTCATTTCCCCAGTTTAAAAGTAAAACTCTCTAATGGTTAACATATTTTGATGCAGTACATCATCAATAATTATAGCATGTGGATAGAAACTTTTGCGTAATTATTTGTTGCCATATGCTTAGGAGAATATATAAATATATCATATCTCATCTTATTATCTGTATAAGAATTGTTAATGAAAATTTTGTTGTGCGTGTAAAAGGAAAACTTATTTTTGAGCTCTTGTAGGACATTATTCTCCAACAAGCATTATTTTCAAAAGGTTTGCATATAATGAGTACAGGGAAAATTTTCGTTAAAGTCGTGAACAAAATCCGTGAGAAAGTACGATGATAAACCACACATTCGGGTTTGCCAAAATAATTTTCTGAAAATAAAAAATTTAATTTATCTAACATTTTGTTGGGGACAAATTTTTTTATATGGCAACGCTGGTTTTAATCTTTTTTTAAGCAACAAGCGATAACACGACCAGCCTTGTTGAATGCTCAAGCTAGACTGATTAATGTTGTTTAATTCTCTACAATGTGTGGCTAGGAAATCGTGAATGATGGCAACACAATGGGAACTAATTGCTGGACCCATCTGGGCTGTGCAGCTACCAATAGAATCATACCAAGATTAAATTTGGATAGTTCTTCTATTTTAGTTCTTTAGATAAATAAACATTATAAATCTTTGTTGAGGGCCGAGCAGTCAGCAAAATGCCGTTTAAATTTTAGAAAAACCAGTTTTATTGCAATAGGAGCTCTAAGTTATCTTTCGCTTTAAATTTCTTTCCAACGGGAAAATAAGGAATTTAGTCGACATAAATAACGAAAAGAATAATGTTTTATTTTCATAATAATAACTGCACGATAGACTTTTTGTAAAAAATAGCGTGGGTTGCGAGATTTGCTTCTTTTGAAACTTAAAACTTTTTCCACAAAATATAAAAAGTTATTTGGATTTAAATAAAATATTGCAAGCCTGTTTTGAGCCCCATATACCATCAATTACACTTAAATTTTAAAATGTCTTCCATGTAGATCAAAGTATTTGTTTAAGCAAAAACGAAATATCGTCGGGTGGTTACTGTTTTGCTGCACGGAACACAAAAATTTATCTACATGTTTTGAATAGAACATGCAGCATCACAATTACAAACAATAATATTTTTACTTTTACATTAAAAATTTGCTTCATAGAACAAAAAGTGACGAATGAAGCAAAACAATGTTAAGAGAACTGTAAAATTAAGGATATGAGGCTATGTCTCTCTTAATATATTCAAGATATAACAAAAATGGATTAAATATATGAAAAGAGGACACATTTATTAAATAGAATTGATTAATAACTCAATTTTTGTAAAAATGTGCCATGCGGCATGCCAGGAACCACCCGGCGAAATGTTGTCCGTGGCAAAGCGCTCGGGCTTATGTTGCACTACTAATAAAAAAAATACCAATTAAAAACTAAAGATGGGGAATTTCAGATTATTTAAAAGAAAAAATGTGCTAGAACTTCGCCTAAAGCCATTCAAAGTTGGTTTTATTTTATTCTGGCCCATTTGAATATCCGATTTGTAAGTTTTTCTACAGATCGTTATAAAATTATATAAAACTTCCAAACAACAACCGAACCTTAAAATACCGACTGTAGCGCTTGCAATTTCTTAGAAAGCAATGACAATTAAAAACTCGTTTAAAAAACGATTACAAAAGAATACATTTTATGTTAAAGAAGAAAAAACGGCTAATGAAGCGTATACATGAGTAAATAACTGACTAAACGTTTGCACTCTTAACGCTCATTTTTATTACAAGTCGTGCAGAAACAACATAAACTTAACAATGTGAGTAGTGTAAATGACAAAATAAACTCAGTTCGTTTTAACTATTAGAAGTAAAATGTTATTATGACCTAAAACTCATTAGACAATATTGTGCAATTTCGAAACAATGCAAGGCGGGAGAATATAGAAACAAGTTAAAATAAAGTTATATAACTTGAAAAATTACAATGGAAAGAAACTTCATTAAAAATATGAACTTTAAGTTCTTCGTTTAAATTGACAATTGTAAGAACAAACAAGTAAGAAAGTATAGTCGTCAAGCCCGACCATATTGTACCCTACACCACAGTATTTAAAAACACATCATGCTTATGTGTCCATATAAATATGGATTTATCTATATTCATAAACTTTATTTAAATTGGTTTGAAAGTTTGTGAGATGCAGAAATTGAACCTACCTCCCCCTGTGACCATATTTTAAAAAAACTGCATAGGCTTATGTCTCCATATAAATTGGTTTCTATCTATGATTTAAATTTTATTAAAATAGGTTTAATAGTTTCTGAGTAGCAGAAATTTCCTCCTATCTTCCCTCGTGGTCCTCGGCCCATTTTCAATAGGGTTAGTCCTTGTGCCAATAAGAACCTGTGTCCCAAATTTTATCAAATTATCTCCAAAATTGCGAACTGTACTTTGCGCACAAGGTTACATGGACAGACTGCCAGCCGGACGGTGGGTCTAGGACCAATATTTTAAGGTGTTACGCATCTGCAGAAATGCATAATACCCTCTCCACTATTGTTGTTTGGGTATAAACATTTTTAAAACAAAAAATTGGAAGAATATAAACAATTTTTGAGAGCTGGAAAATTCTACTGAAACAACTTTCTTTTTATTAAATTATAAAATGCAGATTTTTAAAAGCAAATTTATTTGTAAAATGTTGCTTTGCCACAAGCTAAGATGACTTTACTAAAAGCTTAAAAAAAATATGACAAACATTTATGACGTGTGACAATATAGTGGCATAAAAATATTTAATACATCTTATCTTTCCCATTTTCTAAGCAAAAGGTCACCTCAATTCTAATAATAAATCACAGACAGCAGCTTTAAGAACATTTAAGAACATCAGAAAAAACCAAAATATTTCACACTAAAACCAAAATTACTTTAACTTGACGTCTCTTTTGTTTGCTTAAAATTTAATAAAATTCCATTAAATAAAAAACAAGAAATACTTAGCAAAAAAACTTGCTTCAAATGTAATTGGCATAAAACATCTTAAATTTTATTTTTATTTTTGTATCTTTTATATGTAGGCCAATTGTCTGACCAAGACTCTTTAACAACACACTCAACATAAATTGAGATTTTTACCACAATCAACCAGCAAACCCAACTAGGGTTTCTCATTTCCCTGACTTTTATATTCGGGAATGTAAAAAACTGTTCTAGAATTTCTAGGACGTTATTTGTAAAAACAAACATTTCTCAAACAAAAAAGTATAGAATTCAAATAGTAGATATAAATAAAATTTGTGTACAACGTTTCGCCTTTTGAGTTGGTTTGACAGCGACTGTTAACATTTAATGAATCAGAAATAAAAGCAACATTTTTTTTGGCCAATGACAAATGAAGAAGTGAAAGAAATGGCAATTTTTCTACTTTAACTAAATTTTTTAAACGCTGGTTCAAACTATTTTCGAGTTAGTCTTTCAACCATTTTTAATTCTAAACTTAAAGAATTTACGACACCTAGACATTTTTTTTTTTAATTTTTTTTTTGTCTGACATCAATGTTGATTTGCGTGTGTATAAACCGATATTTGAGCATGTGAAATCCGTTCGCGTTAATCATTTTTATCACACGGCGCAAATTTTTTTTTCATACAAGGATGCTTTTTGAAGTTAGAAACATTTTGTTTCCTCCAAAAAATTTTAAATCCTTGAAATTTTTTGGTGCGTTTTCAATTTTAGTATCAAGCTAAGTAAAGTCTTCTATTCGATGTACGTTTGAGCGGAATTTATACAGCGCTTCAGTTGTCACAAAGCGAAATGTGTTTGGAAAAAACTGCCGCTGCACGCGCCAGGGTTGAAAAAAAATTATTTTTTTTGCATTTTATCAGTTTAGTCCGTAGCGAAGAATCTACTTAGATACCTAAACATGTTCCCATGACATGTTTTGATATAAAAAAAAGCTTAAAAATAAATTGTTTTTTTGCAAAAATTTACAAAAGTTCATAAAATTTTTGCGTTTACAAATTTTAAAGTGCGTTTTCGTCTCGGAGGTACCCTTTACGAAGTTACTCACATCG
The DNA here is from genome assembly GCA_949318255.1 of Pollenia labialis. Classification (NCBI taxonomy): domain Eukaryota; kingdom Metazoa; phylum Arthropoda; class Insecta; order Diptera; family Polleniidae; genus Pollenia; species Pollenia labialis. The sequence continues at coordinate 133,166,469 of OX439139.1, forward strand.
CGCAATACACTAGCCAACTTAAAAGGCAATTCAGATTGTCAGACGCAAAAAAGATACATTTTTAAAAAATTTACCCTAATTTCTTTTAAGTTTGTGATGTCCGTGATACGTTATTGGTGCGCTGACACCAACTTGATACACCTCAAACTTTATAAAATTACGCAGTTTTTTAATTCTGCGCTTAAAACTCATTTTTATTAAACGACGCAAAAACTCTATGTAAAATCTTCAAAAATTTCAAAATTCGGAAAATTTTGGTTTCACTTTAAAACACCATGCAACTTTTCACCCAGCAGCGATATCAAAATTTTTTTTTAGTGGATATATCCTCCAAGTCTAGTGACTATATTTTGTATGGGTTTGGATCTGAAAGCTTAAAACTATTACAAAGCAAACGGAATGAATGAAAAAACTCTTGCAAGTTTCAAGTCGTTTTTTTAATTTTTCGAATTTTAGATGACCTCCAATTCTTAAGGTGAGGACTTTTCAACGTAAAACTTTGCACGTCATATCCTTCAAGTATAGTCATCCAAACCCTGTACAACGTTTTTTTTAATTCATTAAACTTAACGAAATAAGAGCCATAGTATGTCGGTTTCAGCAGGTGCTCAAAAAATTTGAAGTAGCCCATATACATAAACTTAAAAAAAGCAAAGATTTCGAACCCTTACCGCTTTAGTCACATCATTTTAAATTTTCGTGTTTTTTAATTTATGACATTATTGGAAACACTTGCACCATTTCCTAAAATGTCACTGTTACGATTTTATAGCAAAAACAATTTTATCGTGACCCTGAAAATAATATTGGACTCCCTGATCAATTATGATCAACCAAACCAAAAAAATAAAATAAAGCCTAACTTGTTTTGCTTTTGCAAAGTTGCGTTAATTGAGGCTTTGTTTTTTGAAAAGTTGCGTTTACAGAGTCACTAATGTTACGAAAATGGGTGTTGCTTTAAGCGAGGGCTTGCGCATATCGAGGGTTGCGTTCAACGAGGCTACACTGTATGTGCATTCCGCCACTATTTATGCTAGTTTTTGTAACAAAATTATGAATTTTTTATATGCTTGTTCCACATTTTGATTTATAAATCTTTTCCTACCAAACCAATTTTTCTGAATATCAATATTGACATTAATATTGTTTTTTCTTTTGAGTCGTTCGAAAGTGAGCGTGATTTCAACAAACGGACAGACAGACGGACATGGGGTAAATCGAGTGAAAATAACTTAAGGACCCAAAATAGATATACTTGATGTGGTCTTAGAAGAATATTAAAAAAGTTTCACACGGCTTGACGAATTTTGTATACCTCATCAAAGCAAGTTGTGGTGGAGGGTATATCAATGTTAGCAGCAACTAAAAGTTTATGGTTGCCAATATTCAGCTGCGTAACCAACGCAATTGAAGTTCGGTTGTCATACGTTATCGACACACAAGAGATTTTAGAATAAGACTGATATTTAAATTAAGGCCTGGAACAGAATAAAGTAGTTGTAGTAGTAACTGAAGCTGAAGAATGCTCTGTAGCGCAACAAAGTTAAAAATTTAAAATTTCGCGCTTCAACTGCAACGACTACCACAACTACGTATTCTGTTGACACTCCTATTAAAATGCTTTTTTTAACTCTCCTAACGTTGTGCTGCAGCAACTACTGTGTTCCCCACTTAATGCTTAACTTCCGATATAATAAATTAAATTTTTAACAGAAGAAAGCGTTTAGAGATTATTATATTTACAATTACGTATCTGTACTGTACCAATCAGCTGTTTGCTTTTTGTTTTATGAAAAGCAATACAAAAGCTTACCCAAATTTAATGTACCAAAGTTGTAACGTTTCATTCTGTATAAAATATAATTTCATGCAGTGGAAAAAAGTCTCTCAGATGCGACAGAATCTATTGAAAACTTAAGAATTCCTGCGCCATTTTCAGATACACCATGTCGTTGCGCCAGTAAATAAGTGGATGTGCGTCTCTAGAAACATTAGAATATCAAAGGTTTATCTCGACTCATTCTTTAGCTGAACCACAGCTAAAGATGGCCAGAGGCTTATCCTTATCGGATTTTCTTATGACTTTTTTACAAACGCTCCAAAATTCAGCCCTTGTAGAATAATTAGAACTTTTTCAAGTTTTTTTTCGATACGATTGATTAAGATTGTCTTTGAAATATTCGAACTTTGTTTCGAAGGTTTCAAGAATTGTAGGTAAACAGTAGGATTCATTGTTCTCTAAGCCCTTGAATCTCTCGTTCGGAGCAATCACAAGTTAGTCGAAATTTGTTGGGACTCCAAACTGTTATGCATATCAGTTTATTTATTTATTTATTTATTAAAGATATAATTTTATCGGCTATTTAAAAAGTGTTCCATTATTACAAATTTTCTTTAACCTGAAGAGAGCAACAAATAAAAGTAATGTTGTAATAATGGAGTACTTTTTATACGGCCGATAAAATCCTACCAGTAGTTGTGAAAACAGAGGTAAGACTACTAACTAGCGGATTAGTCCAGACAATATAGCAGAGGCATTGTTTATGGATTTTTTAGTCTCTTCGAAATATATAACCCAAAATGTTCTGCAAAATTACATTTATTCTTAAAAACATTAATGAAAATTACCAAAAAGATCTTAAAACGTACAGAATCATACAAAATTTAGCAATGAGAGAATAGTTCACTACTTTGTTGCACATCCAAACGTCTAAATCGGTCAAAAAAAGTTGAATCAGTATTAAATTTTATTGACAAACTACACAGCAAGTACGTTGAATGTATGAAGTAGGATTACTTTCTACTTTTGCATGCGTCTGGAAAAACGGTCAAGAAAATTTCGAACGCATAGTGTTGTGGACCTTTTGCTTAAGAGTTAAAAGAAACAATTTAGTAATTTGTTTTTATTTTTGTTTTTTCTTTACCCAATTACAACTACATTTAGAGTTGACAAAAAATCAACAAAATTGTAGTGGGGACTGTAAGAAAAGACTCGCCATATAAAATTCATGTCTTCCGTCAGCGCAATGGTAAGCGAAACGTTTATGCTTCTCCCTTACAAACCTGCTTCGTTGGAAGCTCCATTTTTTATTGGGATCTTTAGCTTTTTTAAAATCTTTGGATGAGGTTTCCTGACGATCTGGCCTGGGCAACTAGTGAGGTGCGCTTATCCCAACAACAATAAATTTCAGTTTATCAATAGTATGAAATGCGAATTTAGCACATTTAAAAGAAACCTTGTTAATTTAATATTCTGTTTAAATTTTATGCTCAGCTTTTTAATATGTTATTTTGTGAGTTTTTATGCAAAAAGTATGAATTAAAAAATATATTGTTTGTTTAAAAGAACTTTAAAAAAAAGTATCTTCGTATCGACAGTTAGATATCGCCGATACCGATACATCAGAAAACCTGAAGCACCGCCGATATTTCGGAAGCAGTAACATCCAAAATTCAAATAATGTTGAAAAACTAAATTCAAAACTTACGATTAGGCGATTATTTGTATTAAATGCAAGTCCTAAAATTACTTAGTATTTTTTGCTTCGATACTAATATTTTTTTTTTAGCTCACGAAAATCCGAATTTTTTCGTCTACATAAACATTTTTGTTCCCGTATAGAAACCCTAAATCCGACCTTTTACCCCTCACTCAGATCATAATGTACATAAATTTTCTTTATGGCCATAACGAAACTATGTAGAGCAACAGGTGGCGGTGAGTTTAACTTGTTTTCCACCACAATTTAAAAAACGTTAACATACATACTATCGCAAGCATCTACAGGATTAAAAAAAAGCAATTCTAAATTTTTTTACAAGAAAAACTTGAAGTAGCAAAACAAACAAATTGGTCCAAAACAACACCAACAGATAGGAAAACTGAAAACAAACTTTTCTTTAAATCAACACATCATGGTCTCGTTAACAAAGTTGGAATAGTAGAAAAAATGTTTGCCAAGAATGGTAAAATTAGCCAAAAAAAAAATGTTATTTAACTTTTTTTTATAAGTGCACACAGTCGATGTGGCATAGTTAGGAATAGTGTTTTATTTGTTCAGATTTGAAAACAAAAGTTTTTAAATTATTATAAAAATCAGAAATGAATCAGTTTTTAAGGGTATGTTTAAAATAAAATTAAAATGATTCACTTTTTCGATTAAAGCTAAAAAGTTGTGTTTTTAAGAGATTGGTTTTATGATTATTTCTAGTTTGTATTATCTTTAAAATATTTTTGAGTTCTTTTTGTCCTTATTTTCTTCCAAAACATGTAGTACAAATTGGTTTACTTTCTCTTTGGTTAATTGCCTTGGACAGCAGGAAAAGTCTTTTGAAATAATTCTCGAAAACGAAAGTTATTTTTTCCAATCGAAGCCAATGTTTGCATTTTTCCCCACGTTTTAAACCTGAGCGCAAATAACGGCATTCGTTATCGATCAAAATTTTAAATACAATTTTATTTTAATCGAAATTTCAGTTGAATATCAAAACAAATGAATTATTTTTAAATGAGATCACTAAATTAATTCACTTCACTAGTAAAAGAGAAGTTTTTTGAAAACTTAAAGACCAAAATAGGATTACAAATTTCGATATCTTTTTATTTCCATCAATTTATTTAAAAAAATTGATTTTCTATGACAACACAAGACGGTACAGAAGGAACCGAAACTTAAAAATTAAAAATGTTAATATTTTATATTAAAACTTAAAGATATTCAGCCCAATAATGAATACTAATTCCCAGGGAGTTTTTACCCTTTCCCCATTTTTACGATTGAATTAACATAGGACGAATGGGAGAAGGGAGAAAACTTCCGGGGAATTTTTATTCATAATTGGGCTGATTAAATTACATTTATGGTTGGTTTTTGATGTGCTAGTTTAAAAACTACTTAAAAATTGGCGGCCAATTTTAAAATTTTTAATTTTGCGGTCGGTATTTTTGGGGATTTTTTACTGTACTGAAACTATAAATAGATCAGAACCAGGGCTGCCAGGTACTTTTTTTCGTTCTCCCCAAATTTAAAATTAAATTTCCCCAAATATCCCCTGATAAAAGAAAAAATCCCCAAAATAAGCCCCTGTAAAAAAATACATAATTTTTGACGGATAATTTAAATATTTATTTGGGTTTTACTTGTACCATGTTCTACAAGAGATCATTTTTATGGAAAGGAAATATGCAGTTGTTTTTTATATTTATATATATATACATATATTCAGTCGAACATTCTTATAATGAATTTGCCTGGGACCACAAAATCACTTAATTTTTTAGAAAGTTTATTATACAAAATTTATTTTATTCCCACTTTTATTAAAAAATAATCAGGCTGTTCTAGTTTGGATTACATTCCCACGTGCAGCAGTTATCCATTTGAAAATTGCTTTATTTGTTTCTCTTCAAACACAGGTTTGAAGGCTCTTGCGTTTAGTGCTTTATTGCTTGCATTCTACATTTTAAGAATTAAGGTTACTTAAGTCGACCGTTAATGTTGTGCAATGCAATGTAACGTACGGTAACGTACTGTATTTTCATATTAAATGTCATATTAAATGTTTATTTTTTATACAAAGGAACCAATTAGCCCATTCATTGGCTTTAGAGTTCACTTTCATTTTTTTTGAACACCTCTTATACACATGAAGTTGTCCAGGATAATGCAAATTTTGGACTTTTTGTACATACTCGAATTATTTACAGATTAAATTCAAACTTATCAGATATTTTTTTAATAAAAACGAAACTTTGTTTTGCCCGGTGCTCATTGATATCAAGTGATGTTGCAAAAATAGCCATTTTAATGTATATGTGACACATACTCAGTTAACTTAGTGTCTTTTATAAAAAAATTAAGCTCATATTTTTTATTTCCCCAAAAAAATCCTAAGTTTTTTTTTTAATATCCCCAATGCAAACCCCAAATAAAATTTTCTTTCCCTTTTAGCAACAAGAAATCCCCTACTTTAGGGTCAAACCTAGGGCAGCCCTGATCAGAACTATAAAAAAAAAGATCACATCATTTGCTACTTTTGATTTGTTGTTGGTTTTTAAATTTTTACGTTTAAAATGTTACTACTACTTTTTTACTACTTAAAGGTAGAAATAAAAGTGGTTTATTTTTAATGTAGTGCAGATTGAACATGGATAATTTGTTATGTGTTTTTGTTAAATTCAGTGTTTATCCCTCGAATTCATAAACGATGATTAAATTTATCAAACGTTTATCAAGGAAAACTTTTATAGAAAATTTGTTCTGTAAACATTTATTAAATTTAAAATTTTTTATGAAAACAGGCATAAATGTATTAGAATGTTGTGTGCACTAAAAAAAACTTTTTTTTATTATTTGCTCCTTTCTACTTTAATGCTACATCATATGGTACTTTATTGTTTTATTATTATGCTAATTTATTTACATATCAATGCTATTTCATTTCTATACCACATGCTACGTTGTTGAAACATGAGATAATATTTTATTGCTTAATCATGTTCCACTTTGTTGCTACATCCCTTGCTACTTTATGGCTACATCGTGTGTAACTTTATTTCTACAGCACATGCATCTTTATCGCTACTTATTTATATGCTACTATTTTCTAAATCAAACGCTACTTCATTACTATATCTTGCTAATTCAACTGCTATTAGATATATATATATATATATATGATATATGCTTTTATATGTAGATAATTTATATTGCAACAACCATCTGATTGCAAATAAAAGAGTAGCATATAAATTTAATGAATCTGCTACTCTAAAATTGAATTTTTCTGCTACGGCTATTGCTAAGAAAAGCTGTAGAAAGCAGAAGCAATAGTAAAAATATGGCTACTAATTATATACATTTGTACACCAGACTATTTAGTATATTTTCATTGCTACTGCTACTTGTAGTCTAATTAGGCTATTGTAAATGATACAAATATTTTATTATATAATAATATGTAAAAATGTTAGTTTATTATAATTAATTTTAATATTTTTTATTAAAAAAAAATCTTTTTTTTTTAATAATTTTCATAAACCAACGCAAACAAGTCTTTTTAAAACACGATTATTATCAAATCAAAAGCCAACTTAACGGCACTTATAAAAAGAAGCACTCTTTACTTTCTCACTCTCTGCAAATACTCTTTTCTTCAAAAATAAATAAAGTTTATTAAAATAAACTTGACGAAAGCATTTCTTTTACAACAAATACTCGAACTTGAAATTGTTTAAACTTTCTTTTCGTTTAGCATATTGGAATTTTGAAAAGAGTTGAGTTGAGTTTTCGTTGTATTGAATTGTAGTGAATGAAATATTTTATATTTTAAAGATGTCGTTTGGTAAGTGAACATTTCACAAGATCACTAGCAACTGTGCGGCAGCGTGTTAACAGCATCAGTTTGTCACTAGTTAAGCAAGAAAGCACAACGTTTTAACGCTTGAAACACCGCAAAACAAAGTCAGCAAGCACAGTTGACTGCAATTTAACAAAAGATATTTTTGTTTTGATTGAATTATTTTTTAAGTAAAAAGAAAAAAAAACGAAGTACAACAAAATTTTATAAAATTTGCGGTAGGAAATTTTTGTATTAAAAAATATTTTTCGTTTCTTTTATAAATTGTAATGTAATCCAGTTTTTGGTTTTGTGTTTTTCGATCTCAAAACTGTGTTTATTTTGTTGGCCATGATCTTGTCGTGTTCAGTTGTTATTAAGATACGCAGCAAAACGCATGCAACTTATTTCCGAGTCTGGTTTGGTGACAAATTTTTGAAAAAGAGAATTAAAAAATATAATTTGAAATAGAAATTAAAAAAAAAAAAAAATGAAAATATCATCTTAATGATTAAATACGAAAAAGAAAAAAACAAATAAATTTTGTGAAAGTGTGAAAAATACCCCTCAAAAACTTAAAAAATTATGTTTAAATTCAGTAGATGTGTTATTGTGAGACTTGGCCATTATTTGTAGAATATAAATAAAAAAAGTCAAGCATCTGTTTTTGTCACTTACAAAAGCAATATAACAATAAAACAGTATGTTAATTAGAAAAAAAATATAATTTTTATAAAAAAAAAAATTCAGTTAAATGAAAGTTATTTTAAAAAGCCACTAAAGGCTTTTGAAAACTTTCAATTTTATTTTTAAATTTAAAACTCCAACAACAATCACCGTCGATGTATCGATTCTTTGCAAGGTGACCCAAATATATCTTATTTTTTTAAGCAGTTTTCACACAACAACAAAAAAAAAACCGAAAATCATACAAAATTATGTTCATGTTGGTCGGTTGGGTTGTTCAATATCCAGTGTTTACTTTTGGTGAAATGGAAAGTTTTCTGCTTGTGTTTGGGCGTTACTGCAAAATATTGTTTTGCAAATAATCAATTTTATTTATGATCGGCTTAAAGGTTTCTGAACTTGGTAATTTGGGGTATTAAATACATACATACTACGTATTGGGTGTACAACTTAAAAATGTGGTTATTATTTGGCAAAATTTTTGGTGTTTATTGAGAAATATTGCCACAATAAAAATTTGTCTGTGGTTTTTATATTGAACTGTTCATGGTTTAATACAAATTTTAAATATTTTTTAAATCAGTCTTTAGTTCATCCAATTTAATTTTCATTATTTCATTTCATTTTAATTAAGAAATAATTTTCATTCTTGACTCAATCAGGACTTGAATTCAGGTCAAATTTTTCTGTTTCGAGAACAACTACATTCGTACCATCAGAATTCTTTGAAGTTTTTCCCTTTTCGCCACAATATATATTTATTTTAAGTATTGGCTATCGTTTTTGGATTCCCCTCAACCGATCAAAACATATTGCAGTAGAACGGCCCAAGGTCAAGACTAAAAGCGGTGTGAGGCAAAACTTCACAAACAACAAACTCTTAAAACTTTTTAACTGGTCTAACAACATGCGGCGAAACGATGTCTTGATGGAATATTACGGCTTCACGTTCGGTCGCATAATCTACCCTACAAGAAATGAACGAGCGAGTAGTCACATTTTTCATTTTGATGTTAAGAAAATTATAGGAAAAAATGACCGAATGTGACCGAAAACTTGATTTCGGTCATTTCTTTATATCATTTTCTTAACACCAAAATGAAAAATGTGACTACTCGCTCGTTCATTTCTTGTAGGGTAGGCTTTTGTTTCAGCCAATGCTGGCTTCAGGAGAATTTATTAAATACGTTGCAACCAGGGTTGGACAAAATACATGCATTGAATAACTTATTTGAAATACAAAATACATTTAAGCAGTATGAATTATTTATCATTATCAGTTTAGTAACAGCTCCAGCGCAAAACTAGTATTTCGTTTCATGAACACTAGATTTTTAAATGTCAAAGCTGTTTTTTCCGCCCGAAAGAACTCTCGAAAAAGTTAGTTGTCAAACGAATTATTATATTGCGCTCAGTTTTTAACATTTATGATTACAATATTTGGGCAAATTATTCTGAAAAGACTTAAGCATGAACACAGCTACCAAAATACATGATTTGTCTGTGAACATTAGTTATCGATTAGTAAACTTTGTGACTCACAACTTATGTTTGGCTTAACAGGTTTGTTAACAAGTAAAAACTTGCAACATATTTAGTAAGACTAATCCTTAACAGACCCTATAGACTATAATTCATCCAGAAAAAGGGGCCGTTTTACACGCTTATGGGTTTATCGGACATTATTTCTTTAAAAATTTGCCATTCCAGTTCGATATCCGAAAAACTTATCAAATATCCAATTTAATTTACACATTTATAAGGGAAATCACGATAGGTAGTGCAAAGTGTGCGAACGATGCAAATTCGTGCAAAAATACACACATTTACATAACACAACAACAAAATGAACGTATTTGCAGTTTGCAAAACTAGTTGTGCATATTTGCTCAGTTGCAAACAAATGTAAACAATAACATTTGACATATTAAGCGCCATATTGGTTTTGAGAAAACTTATAAATTCAACATTTTCGTGGATTTAAACATAAAATAGCGAATTAAATTTAAATAATTTAAAAAGAAAAAATTTATTTTAATATGCTCGTGTATAATTGTAAGCAAATGCAGATTTTTAACAGTGCTGCCAGCTGTTTTTTGTGTTGCCAGAATAAATTTTTAGAAAAATAACACAATTGCACAAAAAATAAAAGTGGTATGCTCACGATCAATTATAAAATGCACTGCAAATTTACCCAAAGACCATCGTGATTACCCTTAATGTTTCAAAAGCTGTAGTAAAGAGAGATTTAAAGAGTTGCATCTTAAGGGACATGGACATATTAACTTGCGTCAAAGACAGCCTATTATAACTTCGGCCATTGACGCCTTCTAAAAAATATTCAAAAAAAAGTATACTGAATAAATGATAAATAGTGACTCTTTCTAAGAATTTAATCATGTCCGTAGTGGCCAAAGATGTGAGACAACATGTTCTTTTATTTATTAAAAGAACATGTATTTTGTGAAAACATATTTTGAGACAATAAGTATTTAAAATACAGAACACATATGCGACAGGTATTAAAAATACAAAATATATATTGGTGATGTATTTAAAATGCAAATACAAAGTAATTGAAATACTTCTCAATCCTAAATACAGATTTGTCGTGATTATATTGTCGGATGTAAGTACCGCTTTTGTCCCATAACACCATGGCTATTCGGCTTTGGTGGTAATTCGGCTAGCTTTCCGAAAACCAAATATTTCCCGCGCTTCGGCCTTTCAATATGGATTAATTTTTTTTCGCTTACAAACGTTTTTGAAATAAAATGAAACATTTCGAAAACGTTTTAAAAATGTGCAATACTTTAAAAATTTGTATACCCTTCACAGCTGGTGGAAAAGGCGGAAATGGGTTTCTAAAAGACCCAGAAATTAAGGGGTCTTGGTTATTATAGATTTATATCACAACTCCGTCAAAGTTTGCCGTTTAAAACCAACCAGTTCGGTCCACAAATGGCTGGGAAAAGAGTAAAAAAGACCACTGCTTCTAATTTTAACCATTCAGGCCTTCATGTTATTTTGCTGTATATCTGGACAACAGCAAGAGCCAAAGTTTTCGAGATTCAAAGTTTCCACATTAGGAAGAAGCATATTGGCATTCAATAGATAATATCCGACAATATGTGGGTAGGATCAGATAAGTGGGCTTAGCACAAAATACAATTATTTATTTGACTAAAAAACGGTATTGTTTTACACTGATAGAAAAGGCGTCATAACGCTGATGTATTTTGACATCAGTACTATGACAATTGTTTCGTTTTTGACCCCATGACACTTTTCATCATTGTGATGTCAACCTTAACATCACTTGGGCAAAGTGTCATCAGGGTCAAAATGAAATTATGTCATTAATGGGATGACACATCGGCATCACAGAAATGACAAACATGTCATCAGCGCGATGACGCAGTAACACATTAGCATCTATTTAATGTCAGTTTGTCATTAAGTCAAAGTCGTTGGAATTGACTTAAGTCAAAGTGAGATAATATTATTATTTACTTACCCGTTACAAATGTTTTTTCACGTTTGTTGAAATACGACCTTTGTTTACAGCAGAACTCTCAATAATAAGACACCAGCACCATGCCCCATATGGTTTACGTAATCATTCTACTTTAAAACTTTGATATATTTAACCAAATAACTTAAAAAAATAGAATATAGGAATTATTGGTGCTTGAAATACATTGTAATAATGAAAATAATGTTAATAATATACAAAATGTGGCATCGAATTGATATCACTATAGTCATAAAATAGATGTCAAGTAAAAATTACAAAATTGGACGAAGACGTTAATCATTGGATTGATGTTACTTTTTGCATCATTGGTGCCATTTGTAGTAAAATTGATGTCACAATTCTGATGTTAGGGCATCATCAATATGAGGATGCATTTTTCTATCAGTGTAGTACCATGGTAAAAGGGCATACTCGAGTCGGCATTGCCGATTGTAGCACTCTAACTTGTTTTAAGTCGTTTTGTACATGAGCAAACACAAAACAAACTTAATTTTAAGTGACAGCTGGTGTAAACCATGGTATAATAAGTACCAGGTGTGTTCATTAGGGAGAGTTTTCATTATTTACCCATATAATGTCAAAATAATTTAATTGATTTTTGGTGTTTGTTTTAATTTTTTTCCATATTTTCTCTTGTTTGACGTTATATGGGCTTTGAAATTGAGAACAACATTTCTAATGACTATACCTTGTACTTATTCTACCATGGTGTAAACAAAATAATTTCGTTTTTTCATTTGCGCTTAAAATTTACGAATTTCTTTTTATTTCATAAGCTGTAATTAAAGCCAAACCCCTTAAAACATCAAAACTCCACTAGAATGCGCAGTCAATTAGCAAACGCTTGCGAAAACTTTTTGCTCAAAACTTTTCAGTTTCCCTGCCACTGTTTTATTATCTACATATGTATGTAGCTGCATAAGTTTCGAATAATATACTCCCAACAAACACGGAGGTTTGATTTCAAATTGAAAGTGATTTGAAATCAAACGTTTTCTCAAACGACAAACGTTTGATAATGATTTGAAAATCATTGGTAAATCATAGCGTTCTCAACAAAAAGGGGAAATTATTTTCAAATTGAAAAATGCCTTTATTTTCAACTTGCTTTCAAACGTAATTCTCAAATGTTTTTCAAATGTGGATTATAATACAATGTGGAATATAAATAAAACTATTTAATTTTTTTAATTTAAATTTATTATTTATTTAAATAAACTTTGAAATAAACATTCGGTACCATAGCAAAAAGATTAAATAGTGTTCTTTCCGTCTTCTAATTCTTGGAAAGACAAAATACTTGGCACCCTTTTATTTTGAGGATTGTAGCACCGTTCAACAATCTTTCTTCACTTTCCTGTTTTATTATATTTCTTTTTTTTCGTATTTTTAAACATTGTAATTTCTCACAAATAATTTTTATTTTTCACTAGAAATATACTGTTCACTTTATATTAAAATTTATTTTTAATAGTAAAACACATGTAACCACAAGGAAAAATAATTTAACTTTAATCGCCATTTTTAATGCTTACATTTATTTTTCGCTTTAGTACTGCCAAGTTTATTTTTGATTTGATTTTAACTTTGACAAACATTTGACATCAAATTGAAAAAACATTTGATATCAAATGTTTATTTTCAAATCATTATCAATTTGAATTTAAATGTTAAATCAAACAATTGAAAAACGTTTGAGAATTGCGTTTGATGTCAAATGATAAAGTCATTTCATATCAAAGGTTTGACTTCGTGTTTGTTGGGCTTGTTGCGCTCAAAAGCAAACACATATAAAACCACGAAGAAAGTATGGTCGGTCAAGCCCGATCATTTGCTAACATACACCACAGTTTATACAGATAATTTTTCGAGCATATTTATCCGTTTTTAAGCTTTCTGAATGTCAGCATACATTTGTTAGTGGGTGTTTTGCATACTTTAGCCTTTAAAGCATGTTGTTCCATATTTTAAATAAAAGTGGATTTTTGCAGCATTTTTCAAATTTAAGTGCTTTAAAGAATATTTCGATATTTGCTATATTTTCATCCTATTGCTTTTTTTTTTGGGCCAAAATACATTTTAAAGCGCATTCTTTCGGTTTATCAGTAACACAGTTTCATAATTGCGTACAATATTAATTATTTTATTGCAATAAAATGATAGTTAATTGGCATTTAATATCATTGAAATTTATATTGTAACGAATACATATTCCAATTAAATATATATGTTCATAATTCTTGAAAAAAAAAATTATATAATAAAGAAATGAATAATAAATTAAAATGAAAACAGTCATATGACATAATTAAAAAACATGCAATTCATATAATTTACATAAAAGTTAATTTAAATGAAAATACAGTGCACTCTGGAAAACGTCAACTAATTAAAACCGCGGGTGTTGACGTTTTACAAATTGTTGACGTTTACGAATGTAAAATTTTTATATAAAAAACATATCGATAATGTGCTTTTAAACGTTTTTATTAATTATAAACTAAATCCAAACATAAACAAATTCAAAAAGGAAATAAAAAAGGCATTCAACCTGACTAAAACCATAGAAGACAACTGGAACTAAAAGAATACATTTTAAATGAGATCATATTTTTAATTTTACATGCACACATATGCATTTTAAAAAAAATCTGTTATTTTTTTCTGCTGTTTTTTTCTATCCAACACTTGGAAGAGAGCCTTCTCTCTTAAACGTCTTAATACATTTAAGTCATTTTGCTCAACATTCTCGCATTGAGCCCAATCCAAAGTCCTGTTAAATATTTCGACGGCTTCGCTTGGTTTTATTGTCTGCACATTTGTATCTAAATCGTTCTCCTCATCATCGATCACTTCCAACTCCTCAATTTCACACGAATTAGAAACATTATCCAGGTGGATCCCCAATTTCTGAATTGATTTCATAAAATAAATGTGTGTGTGTACAAATGTGTGTATTTTAACTGCTGCTAAATTCGAAATTTTATTTTATTCAGAGTTGACGTTTTAGAGCTTTATGGTTGGGTTGACGTTTTAGAGTAGGCAATGTAAAAAAAAAGGGTTGACGTTTTGGGATGTTGACGTAAACGAGTGTTGACGTTTTCCCGAGTGCACTGTAAATTCAAATTAACATGAAAAAAATCAAAAACAAAAATGTTTCAATTAAATGCTAATTTTAATGTTAACATTAAACTTAACTAGAAAAAAAAATATTTAATCAAGAGTGAAAATTTAAACAAATATCTTCCAGTCAAAAACAAACCTACAAAACCAAACAAACAACGAGTTTTCATAAAAGCAAAATCTTTCATAACCTGAATTCCTTGCAGTTTTATAAAAAAAATATTCAAATGAAAAATAATGACCACAATTTTAAAATAATATGCTAAAATATAAAAACAGAGATTTAATTGAATTAGAAAGAATTAAAAAATATCTAAAAAGCAAATAAAATGTATAAAAAACTTAAGGAAAATTTAAATTCATGCAAAAGTGAAACCCCAAAAACCCCCGACAGAAACAGCAGCAAAAACTACAGACCATTGAAAACCGAAACAATGGATCTACAAATGGAATATTGTTCAGCGATACATTGTCTTCATTATCAACAAAACCTTATACCAGAATCTATAAATCAGTCATTTGATAAAAAGAAAATTAACAATTCTATAGAACGTAGAACGTCAAAAAATTCAACAACGACAACATGGCTTAGAAGCTTAAGTTTATTTAAAACGAAATATAAACAAGAACACCAGCAAAGACAACAACAGCATCAACAAAAGCATCAGCAAAACAACACTAACAAAAGTTGGCTTTTGTTAACAACCATAATTGTATTATTAGCAATTATAGAAAATTCTATGTCACTAGCAAAAGCGGATGAAAATGTTAATAATGTCGATGAAAATGTCAGTACAGCAATACCATTAGCGACACTCCAATACCACAGTCTTCAACAGAAACAGCAACATCTTCATGATGACATTTCCAATGACAGCAGTAACAGTAGAAGTGTTACTCAGCCATCAACGTTTGCACCAATTATCGCCAACAACAATGAATCTTTATGGCTGAACAATTCTACAAGCAGCACATTCTCCTCCTCCGCCGGCATTTCATCACAACAACAAAAGAAATTCAAATCGAAATACAATGCAACAGAAGATTCAATATTTTTACGTTTCGCTAAACGTTTTACGGTCGATAACAGTCTTTGGTCTGGCATCATACAAGACTGCTACAAACGACCAACATTTTCCTGTTTCCAAAAGAACGTCTATTACTATTTAAATGATGTTTTGGA
Source organism: Pollenia labialis (assembly GCA_949318255.1). NCBI lineage: Eukaryota > Metazoa > Arthropoda > Insecta > Diptera > Polleniidae > Pollenia > Pollenia labialis. The sequence goes on from OX439139.1 coordinate 133,182,338, forward strand.
TGTCCAGGATGTTAATGTAACGCAACGTTTGAAATTCTTTAAAAATGACAATTTATATCAATACGACGTCCAGGAAGCTGAGGACGTCCCAGCACCCTCAACTCAAGCGTCTTTGGCTGTAGATCTATTGGAAAATGCGTCAGCTGAGAAGGAAAATGATGTGGAGGAAAATGAAATACCATCTGGCCGTAATGGTCGTTCATTTACAGGTGAGTTAAATTTTTTATTATGTAAAAGAAAATCTTGGTTTTTTTTTATTAGATAACATTAAGCGGAAGTTTTAAAGGAATTAAGTCTTGAACGTTAAATATTATTTTAGAACTTAATTGGATAAATAGAAGTAAATGATTTTTGTAGAGTATTCTTTGCCAATTAAATTTTAAAAAGTGGGCAAAAAAAATTTAATTTCTAAAACAAGGGGTTACAAAAATGGTATTTTAAAGCAGTGTTCACAGACCATTATTTAGCGTACGGTTCATAACTATTTTCGTTCGTAACTATTTTCAAGAAAGTAAAGAAAATTATATATTGTTCTGTTCTTCGTTATAAAACAAAACAATTATATATGTAATACAACTAAATTTTCAAGCTTGAGGTCTTTTTTTATTTTATATAAAAAACTTTAACGTTTATTTTTAACCAATATTTCGGCACTTCTTTGAGTGCCTTCTTCAGGGTTCTTTTTTAACAAAAAATTAACAATTTAAAAAATTGCCGAAATATTGGTTAAAAATAAACGTTAAAGTTTTTTATATAAAATAAAAAAAGACCTCAAGCTTGAAAATTTAGTTGTATTACATATAATAATAAAGGTCGAATAAAATACATATAATATAAAACAATTATATTTTAATGCTCTATAGCAGCGTTTAAAAAAATACAGTCAAAGCAGAAAAACTGCCATTTCTTTCACTTCTTCATTTGTCAGTTGCTTTTACTTCTGATTCATTAAAAATAAACAGTCGCTGTAAAACCAACTCAAAACGCGAAAAGTTAGTTGTGCAGAAATTTTCGTTTTTTGTTCGGCAGTTTTTGTTTCGACTGCAGTTTTTTAAACCCTGTTCTATAGTGTTTCTTTTTTAAAATTGATAAAGAAATGAGCAAAAAAAAAATATTAGCAACCCCCACTGCACGAATAGCTTGTGTGTGCATTGTGCACGTGCTTTGTTTGTATGAAATTTTTGCACTGGTTTATTTTTTTTCGTATATGTATTGATTTTGTAAAAAACAAACATCTTAGTGCTGAACGGAACACTATATTAATTTATTAAGCTAATTTTCATAAAAACTTAAATGTGTATTTAAATACAGATTGGTTTTTTGAGTTTTATTTGAAAAGTCTTATTTAATTAAGATAAAAGTATGGTAGCACTACTAAATACAAAAAAAAATATAAACAAGTGTATTTATTTACAAGGTGGTCCGAAAATACAGCTGACTGTTAATGCTTTGCCTGTTGTTGTTGTATTGTTGTGATATTGAGGCCACCTTAATGAAATTTTACAATGGAAACTTAAGTTGAAATTAAGTGTACCACATCGGTGACTTAAGTTCCACTTAAGTTTTTAGTGAAGAAGAGAATTTTGTATTTAAAACTATTTTAAAAATAAATGTGTTTTAATATCAATCCTGAAAATTGGCCATTTATGTATATTTTTTAACACTGTTTCAAAGTAAACCAGTTAAATTTCACTTTTGGGCTGTGTCGAAACTTTGCTACCCTCCACCGAGAGTAAGAGTATTTTATGAGGTTTTAAATATATGGGATCTGTGATAAATTATGACATCTGTTTTAAAATTTGTTGCACTTCTAGTCGCATTAGGTTTAATTTCGAGAGAATGCTTCACAGTAAAAACTTCGCTCACTTTTTCAATATGAATAGCTTCTTTCATTCATTATTTAGTAGAGCTTTTTTTATAACTACTTCTTTAACAATTTCCTTAAGTACTTGTTTTCTGGAAATATGTAGGTAGAAAAACAATGACATACTTTTGAATGCGTTCATCTCAAGACAGCCGTTGTAAAATTCATTGGTTCTTTCAGTAGAATTGTAAGAAGTGCTTTTCTGTTTTTCTGATTACTCAACACATTATTTTGTAGGCGAAGTTTTTACTGGGTTTATATGACACCTATTTTATATTTATATTATATTCTTAACTAAATCTGGTGGTATGATTTCTAGTCTTATGCAACAAATTCATTATTCGTTAAGGCTTAAGGCGTTCTAAAGTGTTTTACGAGAGCTGATTTTTAATTGGTCCTGTGATAAGTTATGAACCGATCTCTAAAAAATTTCTTGTTGTCACCAATTTGGTTAGTGTTTGCCACAAAATTATGAATTTTCCGGGGAGGTTGCTCCACAATTGGGTGCACTACTTTCAATCTACTGAACCGATTGTGCTGGGTTTTAACCCCACGTTTGGAAATTAGTGTGATTTTAATAGACGTTAATGGCTAAATCGGCTTAAAATAATACAAGTGAAGTATAAAAAATTGGTTTATTCCAGTTTAAGTAAAAAAAAAATTTTGACTGCTTTAATCGGCTGTATCGAATCTTTGAATATTTCAGGAGTTGGCCCACATGGGATATATAAATTGATAACCAAATGTATAAAAACTGAAAAATTTACATGGTGTTATTTCTGGCCATATAAACCTAAATTAAACCAAATTTTACCACAATTTATACATTTGCTACGGTTTAAATGATTTCCTAGTGTGAGTTTCATATGAGACCTATGGTAAATTATGGACCGATCTTCACAAAATGTAACAGTGTGATTTCTAGTCTTCTAAAACTGTGACAGAACAAATAGCTTAATTCGTTACGATTAAATTGTTATTTTCTTTAGTGTAGTTCGGAAGTGAGCGTATGTCAACAGTCAGACAGGCAGACAGACGGAAATAATAAAATCGCCTAAGAATTACTCAAGGACCCAGAAACTTAAGCTTTATGTATTAAATATTTCACGTCCTACACGTAATCACTAGTTTTATTAAAAAATTATTTGCTTTTGCAAAACGTTTGGCTACATCAAACATCTTTCAGCAGTTTCTTAATTACATTTTATACAATTATCTTTTTTCAAATAAAGTAACGTGAGATGAACGCTTTTTTGGATTTTTTTTTCGTCAAATATTTGTTATGTTTTCGAATTCTCTAGGCCCTCAGTAAAGTCTCACCAATACGGCCGATTTGAATGATTGATTATGAGGTAGTTTTTCAGTTTCTTTTTGTTTCTCGTCGTGATCTTGGCAACTTGAACCACAAGATCACTAGGACATTTGAGTCTTAAAAAATTAAAATACTACAATCCGTCTAATAACACAGGAAAATTCGAACATTCTGAATTTGAAAATAGAAATCAGATTTGCTAAATTGTGGACAATTTTTGAAAAAAAAAAATACAATTAATTTACACAGGAAATTCAGTATAAGTTTCAAGGCAAATAATTTGTGTGTATCGAAAATGAAACATTATGCAAATAAATCAGAACAAAGCGTTTATTTTCTTTAAAAAACGGTTTAACATGGAAAGCGAAGTCAATTCGAAAAACTTTATTGTATGCTGAGTACTCGGTAAGCAATCTTAGTTTACAACTAAAGTTTCGACTGGTGAAAAAAGTTGTTTATTGTACCACTGTGTTGCAGTACTGTCCGATTCAAGTTCAATTTCCAAGCAGTTATGCTTTTGTTATAAAAGCCAAATGCCATTGAAACCAAAAAGTAATTTAATGATTCAAGTATGTACTTAGAATTTATACGATCAATTTATCATCATCAGCACAAAAATTGAATATCAATTGTGGTTAATTAAAAAAATACATCTTTAAGCAGTCATAAACTGTAATCTAATTCAAGAAATTTTAACGCCAAGATTATTATTATTGATTTTGTAAAATTTGTCAGTTCCTCTTATGCTACGTTTGTCTGCATTTAATGTACCAATATGTTTTCTTTATAAATTCTTTCTTTTCGATTTCGATTTCAATTTAACTTTCACTTTTAAAACTTTTTTTCAATTCGTTACAAATATCAGTCAGTGTTTTTTTTTATTGCTGACTGCGTGCGCAAAATCTTCATCATCATCTGACTTACTGTCTAAATAATGTGTTTAATCTGTATGTCTGTTTGCCTGTCTATATTTCGTACTTTAGCTCATCTTCCAAAATTTAACAGATTTATTTACTTTTATACATTTTTCTTTATGTTTGTAAAGATTTCAATTTGTTGTATCGATAGAGAAAATGTATCTTGCATGTGAAAATTAAATTTTTTTTTGTTTTTGAAATTTTTGTTTGATAAATAACGTGCAACAGTCTATAACATTTTAAAACAAATTTTTTAAACGAAAGAAAATGCAATATTTTTTAATTTAAATATTTGTTTATTTCGCCTTAATTAAAAGTTTACACTTATTTGACTACAATATTTGTATGTTTGTCAAAAGATTTAAAGAAAACAACTAATGGCCTTGATACATTTTTGTTTTTACGTTTAATTTGGTTTTTATACCCTACACCGAAGGTAAAAGGGTATACATGAGTTTGTCTTTCCATTTGTATTTTCTACAATATTGATCCAAGACCCTTTCACGTATAAATATAAGGGGTTCTTATGAGTAGCAAAGTTGATTTAACGATGTCCTTCTGTCTGTTGAAATGGGTTTTTCGAAGACTCCAGATATAGTGGGGACTTGGTTGATATATATTTTTGTCACATCTGCTACGGTAAATTTGGGTATTGAAATTTAGCAAAGATATGAGCAAAAATTAAGTAAAATCAAATATTCCAAAAAGGCAGTTTTACTATGCTGATCATTTGCGCAATCGTTTTTAATTATTACCAAATGGATGTTCTCATATACAACTTTTGTACGCAAACTACGGACAGATTTGTTCAGTTTTACGTGATCATCATCCTAAGACCCTTCCTCACGGTGCTCTTAACACTGGGTCAAAATAATGCGTTGACCAGCGCCCCCTTCCTCCTTCGCCACGCAAACTACAGCCAGAGGAGAGAAATCGGTCTTCGAAGCATTTGTGTTTAAAATGATCATGGGAACCTAATTTGCGGACTCAGTCCACGTGGTTTTCACGCCGTGGCCAACAGCACCAAACAGATTTCCCATATTGCACAAGGCCAGGTACTTAATCCCTAGTTAAAAGAACGTATCTACTTAGCCTCTACTGTCAAAGCAGCTTCTGTTGAATAGCATCAGCCGAATTTATTTTTATATTACAGGCAAAAATCAGCCGCTTACTTGACACTTAAAGATTTTCCTTCCACTCCTCGATTTGGTTTGGTCCTGAGCGAACTTAATCCTGTGGTACTATTTTAGTTTCAACACTGATCTTGTGTATATCTGGTGTGTCATGGAAATCGAAAACGTAAAACGAAAGAATTTTAAGAGCCGTTTTTCAATAAGGTTTCTGTAATAAAAACATTTAATGACAATTATTATACAAATAATGCTCTATTAAACAAAAATTGCAAACATTTGATTTAAAGTTTAATAAAAAGGACTGCCAAATTCTTTCGTTTTACGTTTTCCATTTCCATGACACCCCTGTATATAAAAGCTAAATAGTATTAAATAAACTTTTATTCCCAGATTTTGTAATGCCATATAGAACTTGTTAAGGAAACTAATTAGAAGCTGATATAAAATCCTTAAAAGAGTAGTTGTAATTAAAAAAGGAATTTAGAGATTATTTGAGTTCTAGACCCAAAAAATCGATCAACATGTTAAACCTGATCTTAAAATAAGTGTAAACGTATTAAATGGGAATACAAAGTTTAAATTAAGATTCGACTCTTCGCGACATGAAAGATCATAAAAGATTTAATGGCCTTTCTAAAAACCAACTCTGAGAGTGCTTCTTTAAAATCATTTATGATTTCATAAATTATATTAGATCCCTCTGCTAAATAAACTTGATTTGGTTTACAATGAGTTTTTCGTGTTAAGTTACAGATGAGAGCAATGCACTTAAACGGTATTATAAATATTGATATTTCTCAAAACCCCAAGGTCTGCTCAAAAATCGAAAAGGTTTTTAAGGTTTTTGTTAACAAAATATTAAATTCTGAATTAAAATAATTCTCTTGATCAAAAACTTTATTAATGTCATACACATAAATCAAAAACTTTATTAATGGCAAACACAATAAATCTGAACTACAAAGGAAACAATTATAATTGAGCTGAAATACAAGATGACAAATTTTTCAACAAATTTTCTTATCGGAATTTTCTTGCCTGTTTTTATAACACAAACAATAGCTTAAACATATCTAGAATTCTATAGAAATTTGCAAAGTTTTCTTTTACAGCAAAATAAACAAATCAGACTTTTACTTTCAATAGCAAACAAAATTAAACAATCAAATTAGAAACACAAACATCATCAAAATCATCCAATGCAAATTAGAATGAGCGTATAAGTAGAAAATTGAAGTTAGAAAAAAAGAAAGAAAAGGAAACGATATCTGGTATTTTAAATCACTTTAAATACGTGAAACACTTTTATGACTGACGGATGGAGAGACAAATCTAATTTTGTGTGTTGTTTGTTTCATTGTTTTTACAACAAAACTTAAAGACAAAAACACTGAAGAACAGACAGGCTACTCCGAAAGTTGTATAAACTTCAACATGGAAAGACAGATGAGTAAGTGAAGATGAAGTGAATATGAAGTGAAGATAAGTGAGTTTAAATTGTGAATTTTTTTTTTCAATAAATAAAATTTTCTGTTATATTTCTTTTTAAGCTAATAAGACCTAATGAAGTTGATGTAAATAAAAACAAATTTATTACATTTCACCCGACGTTTCGTCACTTTTTTGGTGACTTTTTCAAGGGTCGTCTATTTAAATAAAAATAATAAAAGGACAATATTAATACAAAATATTTTTCACAACAAGCAAACACAACTTACAAAAATTATATATTATTTTACATTAAAAACATCAGATTTTTAATAAAAATAAATTGCACAAAAACATTTAACAAAAAACAGTAAAGCACAACTTAAAATTATTATTACAGATTTTGTTATATTGCGGTTCTACAACTAGCGCTAATGTGATTGCATCGTCAAGTAAGGTGGCAAGTACTATATCTGCTATTGTATGCGAAAGAGGGTTGCCCAATGGCATGCCGAAGATCTGGTTATAGACCGTTTCTTCATACACAATGTAGTTATTGTCCGTTAAGCAGAACTGAAGGACTTGTAAAAATTTTGAGCTACAATAGCAGATATAGTACTTGACACCTTACTTGGCGATGCAATCACGGAGCTTAGAAATAAAAATATTGACATTAAACACATAATCAAATATGTAGACGATACATTAGCCATAATTAACATCAAGGACAAGGATATTATTCTGAACACTTGTAATAGTCACCACCCCAAAATTAAATTTACAGTAGAACTTGAGAAAAATGCTGAAATAGCGTACCTTGATACCAGGCTACGTAGAGAACAAGATTTTATTACATTTGACTGGTACGCTAAGGAAACTTCATCTGGCAGAATAGTGAATTACAACGCGACACAACCCAAAAACCAGATAATTAATACAGCAAAAAATTTTATATCAAGAGTGTAAGCGACCCGCAATATCATAACAAAAATATCGACAAAATCGCAGAAATATTAACTAGCAATAGTTTCCCTAAAAAATTAATTAATACACTTATCAACGATACACAAAAATATGTACAACACAAAAACATCAATAATGATAGCAACCCTGAAAAAGACAAACATGTTTACAGTGACACATAATTACAACAATAAAATCAGAACAAATAAACTTTGCATACAAACCAAACTCAACTTTAAGTGCAATATTTTCAAGAGTTAAGGCGCCAATAGAAAAACTACAATAAAGTAATGTTGTTGACGAAGTAAAGTGTAACGGAAGGGACGATCAGAATTGTGACTTAATTTATATAGGAACAACAAAACGCTCACTTGAAAAGAGAATGAGAGAACATCAAAATGACATATTGAAGAGGAGATAAACAAGTGCATTATCACAACACATTATTTCAAAATCTCACTCCTTCGAATTGGATTTTGACCGATGGGAGAGGAAGCGATACACAATAGAAAACTTAAGAATACAACAAAACATAATGAAAACAATGAACCACAATGAAGATATTGACAACATTAGCGCCAGTTATAGAACCTCAATATAACAAAATCTGTGATAATAATTTTAAGTTGTGCTTTACTGTTTTTTGTTAAATGTTTTCGTGCAATTCAATTTTATTACAAATCTGATGTTTTTAATGTAAAATAATATATAATTTTTGTAAGTTGTGTTTGCTTGTTGTGAAAAATATTTTGTATTTATATTGTCCTTTTATTATTTTTATTTAAATAGACGACCCTTGAAAAATTAACTAAAAAAGTGATGAAACGTCGGGTGAAATGTAATAAATTTGCTTTTATTTACATCAACTTCATTAGGTCTTATTAGCTTAAAAAGAAATATAACAGAAAATTAATAATTAATTGGGCAAAAAAATAAATACGAATAAAAAAAAATTTTAGTTTAAATTAAAATGATCAAAAAATTTTGTCGTGTCAAACAATGCGTGAATTGATTAAATTATAAATAGCTAAGGTTTTTACTATTCCCAACAACAATTCTACAAGCTTAAATTATTTTATTTTAAATGAAAAAATCAATTAAAATTTTAATTTTAATTAAATCAAAATTATATTTTTAATTTTCTTTCATAACTAATAAATTATCACATTAATTAAATTGAAATACTTTTTTAAGAATTTTGATAACTGATAAAAAAAAATTACAATCTGAACACAAAATAAAGAAAAACAAGTAAGAGTGCTTTACAGGGCTTAATATCAATATTGAAGAATTACAAGCTTATATATACCCATTGTCCACCTGTGGTAAAGGGTATCATAACGATAAATCGAAATCGAAACTATTCTGATTAATTTGAAAGGAAATACCGGCAAAACCGACAGTGTTCGAAAATAAACACTACATATCGCTCCTTAGTGTTCGGTTCGTCCGACTTGTGAATAACACAAACGCTATTAAATAGTGTTTGTGAAGAAAATCATTAAAAAATATAACGTTTCCCTGTTTGTCATCTTGCGAACACATAAATAATACTATTTTTATCCAACTCAATAAACGATGAGAACATTTAATTCCGTTCGGTTTTTTTTTTACCACAAACTTCATTGTGTTGGGCTCGGCTCATAAATGTTCGTCGCTTTTATCTGGTAAAAAAAACAAAATATTTTTTACAAAAACAAAATACACATTCGAAAAAAAAACAAAATGCCAGCAAAATAATTTTACACAAACAAAAAATATACACAATACAGGTGCACACACAAGCTGTCCGTGCTGCGGTCATTGCTATAATTTTATGTTTGCTAATAACTTTATCAATGTTAAAAAAAGAAACATTATAGAACATTAAAATATAAAGTTTGTCTACAGTACACTACAATTGTTCTGTTTTTTAACGAAGAACATAACACTATGTGATGTTCGGCTCTTTCTTAAAAATAGTAACGAACGCTATTAAGAGTTGTGTTGGTCTACACAACTAATAAACAAAAAAGAAAAGAACAATGTTGGTATGAAATTGCTTCAAGTTATCCTAAGCAGTAAAACATTGAAAACACTCAACAAATTCGGTTTTGTAGGATGTAAGTTAAAAGTCCAAATGTGGAACCACCGCCTTAAAAAATTGATAACTTTGGTATTGGCGGCACACCTCCGTCCGATGGTCCATATTTTCGATGACGCTTAAGCATAATTGAGGTTCTATGCCGTAAATGAGCCGAATTATCTTATTAATAACTTATTGGATTCTAATATTGTAATTTATAAGATACTTTTTGTATTAGATAGGCACCAAATAAATACAAAATCTCATCCTTTAGCTCTTGACGTACACCTTTTCTTTCAAATAACCCCAAAAAAAAGAAGTCCAACGGTCTCACATCACATAAACTTTGCTGCCAATTGACATCGCCACCACGTGAGATAACACGGTCATTGAATTTGTCGAGCAAAATAGCCATTGTTTCGTTAGATGTGTGGCAAGTGCCACCGTCTTGTTGAAACCACATATTGTCCACACCAATATCTTCCAATTCGGGCCATTAAAAGTTCGTTATCATCTCTCGATAGCGAACACTATCCACAATAACTGCCTGACAGGCCTCATTTTGGAAAAAGTATTGACGAATCCACCGAGGTGAAAATGTGCCTCATCACTGAAGATGAAGTGCACGATATGCATTTTGATTCGAACGACCATTTTCATAATAAGCCTGAATAACTTTAACGCGTTGCTCGATTGTGTATTTGTCCATGGTTTAAATTAAGTTAGTCTGAAATTGAGAAATGTCAAATGAAATGCCGAAAAAAACTTGACGTTTAGGTTGGGTTCACAATCAACATCGGCAACAACAAATTTAACCACCCATTTCGTGAAATTCGGTCCATAATTTACCATAGGCCCCACATAAAGCAAACTCTCGGAAAACAATTAACTATGCCTAAATCCGTAGCCAAATTTGGTTTTTCGTAGTTTTATAATTCTTCCAATCACAATTAACCATATTCCCCAAATAATGTCCGCTCTGGGAAATTATTTTCAGATATAGATGTTGCGTTACAATTTGGTCCAATTTATATTTTTATGGCTACAAATTATACCATGCATTTTTTAAAAAGCTGCCTTTTGAGACCAATTCAAAACTATACTACTATATCGAAATTTGTTCATATTTAGTTGTTTAATACCGGAGAACACTGCAGAATTTTGTGAACATTGGTCCATAATTTACCACACCTATCGAAAATATGTGTTGCAAGTAACTTTGATATGACTAGCAATAAAGGCAAAAAGCTTTCTGATTGTCAGTGAATTATTTAACATATGAAGGTCTAAACCGCAACCAATTTAAATGCAGACGGACTTTTTTATAAAGATTAATTAATAATTGATGGATACCATATAAGGCAAACGCCTGAAGTATTCTAACTGACGGTGGAATGTAGCACTCTTTTTTTGGTTTGTTATAAAATAATTATTTCCCCGGCTTTACGGCAAATATCATTCTTATAAGTAATTTACCCAAGCCCGAAAATATCATATAAGCTTATAGTTATGTTCGCACCTATTAAATATTTGACTTCCTACACGTAACCCCTTGTTTTATTAAAAAGTTAAATGTTTCTCTAGATCAAACATCATTTAACAGTTTATAAATTATATAATACAATTATTATCTTACAAATAAAGTTTAGAACCCAAGTCAATAGAAATTGTTAAAAATAAAGCTAAAGTTTGTTCAATTTACTGGTCACGCTTTTTTTGGATTAAGAATTCTCCAATGATAATTCCAGCACAATTTAAAAATGTTATAAGTACATATCGAGCCTTTGGTGCAATATCGTAGTAACTCAAGATTTTAATTTTTTGAGCTGGGTATGCAGAAATGATCTTTGGAGAAATATCTATCTAAAGAAAAAAAAATTATGATTCCATCTCTAACTGTTCAGATTTTACAGCTAAAAATGTCTTTATTGCCTCTAGCTATTTCCAACCATATTGATATTAATATAAAAAAAATATTTAATATTATTAATAATTGTTCACCTTTTTTTAATTACAAAACATTCCTCTTTATTTAAAAACTTGTAAAAACATAACTTTAGTAAACAAAAGTGCTATCAAAAATATTGCTGAAAACTTCAAATGCATTTTTCTCAGTTCACGATTTTTTGAATTACTACGGTATTGCACCAAAGGCTCGATATGTACAGTTTTATTAAACAGGTGCTTTCGCCGATCTTCCAATCTTCCGATTTATCATCGTGAATAGCATTAAATGAATCTAAGCGAATGATATACCGTGCCACGTTTTGGACTATAAGTTGATTCTGATAAGTTTGTTCTCTTACTGGCTGTATTTAGAAAATGAAAACCAGTGAGTGAGTGAGGAAGTAAATTGAAAACAACAATAAAAACCAAAATTTGTTTTTGTTTTCAATATAATTTTTCACTGACTCACTTGTTTTCATTTTCTAAAAACAGGCAGTTAAACGGCATTGGCTTAGAGCCATATATTCTGTGGAAATGTTCTATCAAAGGGTATGATAGTAGCTACAATAAAACAGGTCAATACTGATTTGGTTATGTAGAAACCCATATTTAGTCATATAGAATATCTCAGATCATCATCTAAATGCATTTAATTGAACTGAACCGAGATCAAAATGTATAGGAAATTATGCAAATTTTACCTTCAAATATTGGACTCAATTTGACTTCTTTAAAAATATATTTTTCTTTTTCTTATAACAAAAAAATTTGATTTAAATTTCAGAAAATAAACTAAAATTTGGTGTATAAATTGTTAAATGGACTATGAACTAATAATAAACAAATTCTAATGATTATTAAATTTATTCGTTTAATAAATCAAATGAACAAATTCTAATAAAAAAAATTTTCCAAATCTTCCCATGCACAGACAATCCACCCCTGGCCGAAACACCTATCGAAGAAGTGACAAATGCCTTGTATGGAAAAAGTATGAAATTTGCGATGACGCATGATATTGAATTGAAACTGCCCGAAATAATGTTCGATGGTGCAACATTTCGCATATCACCACAATCCATTGAGGGAAATGGTGTAATCGCCAAATTGGAATTGATACCAAAACAGCAGTCGGAAGCACGTTTGGCGGGAAAAATTTTAATGAAGAAATTACGTAAGTAAAAATAATATGGAACACAAAGTTGCATTTAAATTAATTTCAAATACTAATTTAACTTTTCTTGCCTTTAGAAAAATTCATGAAAAGCAAATTGTTGCTGTCATTTCTGGCGTTAGTTCTTATAATCAAAATCATCAAAATTAAATTGTTTTGGCTGTTGCCGATAGTGATTGGTGTTGGCGCTGCAAAGAAACTGCTCTTGAAATTTTTACTATTTCTCTTTCCTGCTCTATCTCATCTGTTCAAGTTATGCTCGTACTACCAACAGACATATCATTCGACCAAATTCCATCATCACCATCATCATATTAATCATCATCATACAGTGAGTCATTAATTACAGATTTACGAGTAAATGAAATAAATGAAGAGAAGTTTTGTTTAGTCAGAAAGAAGAAACTTTTATGTAAACAAGAAGGAAAAATTAATTGATTCAGAAAATATAAATGGAAATGGAATTCAAGTCTTACTGCATAATTGACTTAATAAAAGTGCAACTTGGTTTTGAACCTAAAAAAAAGTGAAAATTTATTAATTTCGTCTTATAGACAAATAGGGTCTAGCTTATTCTCAAACAATAAATTTTTGTGTATTTATCAAGAATGGGAATTAAACACGAACAATTTAATTTAATAAATTAAAAATTATGTATTCCCAAAAATTACTATGGTAATAAATTTGCAAGTGCCCTTGCATAAAATACTGATCTGGCCAGTTGCTTTATTTTGATTTTCTTGCGAAAGCAACAAAGCAATTTTTTTTTTTGTTTATTTTGTTTTTTCTTAACCCGCTTAAAACAACAATTAATATTGGGAGAATTCAAACCAATTGTAGTGGGGAATGTAAGAAGAGATAAACTGACTGTTTATTCTGGTATTTTATTAAAGCTTTCGTACTGTTGAAAACAAAAATATTGAGTGCTTGTAATTCTTATTCGGTCTATTGGCATATCTAATATTTGTTAGCTTTTCTTAGATTTTTGTGTAAAGTTTTTGATGATCTGGCCTAAGCAACCATTGAAATGCGCATAGGAACTATCTTATCCCCTCACAAAAAAATTCAGTGCATTTATCAAGAATGAAAATTGGGTATTAAGCAAGAAGAAAAAACCAGGGGAGTTTTTCATGTATACGAATATATCGCTGTTAATTCTGGCTTCTTTTTGTTCTTGTTGCAAAAGATGAATTTTTCCATTTAAAGCAAAATGTATCTTTTATACAGGAAAAGCTCCCCTGATTTTAAAGAAAAATATTCTTGAATTACGCTGAAAATGTTGGAAAAAATACTTTGCAAAGGATTTGATATTAACTAGAGGTTTTTTTAAGTTTTTCTATGGGGAAAAAGGAAAAAATAGTAGTTTTTGGGAAAGCATAAAAAGATACAACATTTCGCAAAAATGTTAAAACTTCATTCAGGTGACAATGACCAGCGTATTTTTCTTGAGAAAAATCTTGGAAAAACATTTTATTCGTTCAAACCCCTTTTGACTAGGATTTAACTTCGTCGCCGTCTCTATCTTTCGTAGAAATATTTATGTATATGCCAAAGTTTATATTTTTGGGTTTTAGCAAAAAAAAAAAATACCAATATGTTTCATCTTATAGGTTCTTATTTACTCAGGACTCTGCACCTATAATGTTTTGTCTTTAGGTTCAATATTGCAGGAAATTCAAAAAGTACCACGTAGAACGGAAAAGTGAAAGAAAAAAATTTAATTTCCCATATTTCCCTTTTTTGATACTTTCTTTTCTGCCCAATAAAGTATCTTAAATTTCAATATGTATTGTAGTGGGCGCCCATAACTAAATACGCATATGCCATGAACGGATAAAAAAGTTTTGTAAAAAAATGATTGCCAAATAATATAGGTACAATTTTTTACCTCTTAAAGGTTGGAATTTCGAAAATGTACCAAAGTTTTATTTGTATTTATAAGTTAATTTACGAATGTGATATAATTTTAATCCCTATGGCTTTTTGGCCTAAGGAGTCGAAAGAGATAGTTCTATCTCCAACTCCATCAGCTAAAATGTTTTAAGTACGACTCCGAATCCAACTCCTACTCTAACCTCGATGCTAAATGTATAAATATGAGACTAACCCTTTTTTGACTTTAAACCGTTTTGTTAATGCAGTATCTTGTAAATGGTTGAATATAGCAAGAAAATAGTTCTGTAAAAATTTCAAATCGAAATTTTAATTCTAACACCTGCCTTATTGAGCTTTAATATAGTTAGTTGCATATATGTAGAGTATACTGTAACTTATTTTTTAACTTCAAAATTTTTAAAGCAGACTCTCTTAAAATTTTTTTATTTTGAAAATTATTAGAAATTGTTTTATGCCGAACGATTTTTGGAGGCGGGGTCGCAATTTTTTGTGGGTACTTCGACTTTGACTTCGGTACAAAAACCTCAACTCCGACTCGACATCCCTGGTTTAAACAATAGTTGGGGTGACAAAAAAAGTTCGAATAAACAGGGTTTACCCGGTTACTCCCCAAAAGAAACGAATTTAAAAAAAGTACCAAACCCATTTTTTTGCGTTTGTATCTTTTTCAGTTTCGGAGATGTAGGGTTACCGAAATTTAATGTTTTTTACCCTTTTTTATAACCTTAACATTTAAATTTCCAAAAATTCTGTCTAAGCGAATCGATTTTTCGAGAGACCAATCTCCAGTTCAATTTTCTAGCTTACAGTTATGTACATATCTGTTGTTTTCATGGGCAACCACGTATGGCTATTTTTGTTCGATTTTGAGATGTTGATGTCTTATTGCTTGACTTTGAACAATCTTTACACGGTTCTCAAAATTTCTGAAAAAAGATGTACCAATTCCGATTTTTAACCTTTAACTGTGGAGGTGAAATTTTGGGACAAACTTAATGACGTGGCGGTAAATTTTACCCCTCTAAATTTTAATTAAAAAAAAATTTAGTAAAAAATATTTTTTTATAATTATTTGTTTTTGTAAAATAAGGTCCCACATATTTAATCAGAAAAAATAAAGAACCCAAAAATAATTTTTATTTGTTAAAACAAAACAGGTACTTAACTTCACAATCCTTTTTTTTAAATATAAAAAAACAATAAATTAAAAACATAAAATATGAATTTAAAAAAACAAAAACTTAATGGGCATTTTTTTAAAGCCAAATGTATACACTTAACGATATAAAAGAGATCATGAAAAATAATTAGGTGTAGAAACTACAGGTCAACCTTTTTATTTGGGTTCTTACACAGGTTCTTACAGTTCTATGCCCTGCAATAAATTCTGAAAATCGGTTTCAGAAGTTGTGGCATTGATGTAAGTGTCATTCATTACCAATTCATCAAGATTTGAGCAATTTTACTAAAGGCCAGCTCTAAGCCATGCAACCAAGACAATTCTATAAATAATTGCTTCTTCTAAGTCTTATCTGTTTGGGTGATAGATCTAAGCCCTATCCAACAGCAAAAGCTTCAGGGGCCCGCTGGATGAAGAAAATTATATATTTTTGCATATTTTACATTTTTCGAAACCAGTTGCAATCTTGCATGTACAATTCAAAAATGAATGCCTTGGTAGAATTTAGTTTATTTATTTTAAGAAAAAATATCAAAAACGGGTTACTCTGTTAATTCCTTCGATGATCTGATTTTATTAAAGCGGTAGGATAACTACAAAATAATTAATGTAGCAGTTGCACGCGCCACATTAAAATCTTTTCTAGGTCATCAGTGGTGCTTTACCCCAAAATTGACTACCTTTTTTTATGAAAATATAGACTCCAAAACTTTGAGTTGACAGAAGACAGCCTTAAAAATAAAGAAATTCAAGGATTACATTCCAAAACCTGCTTTTTTTGAAGCTTGCAGCATTTCAATTGATTTTTAACAAACACATTTAGAAAATTGGAAAGCCAACAAGTCATTTCAAGATGCAAAGAACAAAGTGCAACATCTGCAAGTGGTAAGTGATAACTATGACAGAACAAGTTGTGGCTTTGGCTAACACTTACTTCAATGTCACAACTTCTGAAACAGATTTGCAGAACCTCAATAAATTATTTTTAAACAAAGCAAAATAAAACGTTTGCTATTAATTTTTTTGTTGGGTATCATAAAGTGTAGTACAAATCTGTAAGCCGGTGTAACTCAGGTGAGAGCAAATTCAAAAATATTTGATTCTAAATTATATGAATTGATCTTTAAAAGTGCGTTGTTAGTTTGTTTCATTTTCATAAAAACTTTAAAAGTTACCAAATTGTCCAAGTTTACCAAATTTATGGAAAAATTACGACAAATTTTAATGTAGGGTGTATAACTGAGCAAATGCATTATAAAAACTTATAGTCTTTGTACACCAAAATAAAGCTTGGACATTTTTCTTTTAAATTATTTCATCAAAAGTGAAGCAAATCGTGGTTTTTGACAAAGCTATGAAGAAATCTAAAAAAAGGCCAGTAGATCCGATTTTTAGCAAAAATTCGACTTGAGCGACCTCTTCCGAAAAATCTGAAAACAATTTCAAAAATACTTTACCCTATAAGCTCTTGAATTGTGCTTGAGAACCCATGAAAATCCAAAGAAAAAATTGTTTTGACACACACTAATGTACACTTATATTGTCTTAATAGTAAATTACGATGGAATATAAGCCGATTTTAGCAAAATTATTTATGTTGCTATAGAAAATCGTCGAGCAAAGTCTCAGCTGGAGGCCAGAGTCATTGGATCATTAAAGAATGCTAAGCGCTAATTCCGGTAAGCTTCGGACTAAACCCAATATGTACTTTACACTCTTTACTTCATAAATGTATAAGCTTTAAAAGAATACAAATATCTTAGAAAGTAAAACATAGTCAATAGGTACATATATCTAACGGGAATCTGGGACAAGCTATGGTTACATGCGATGAAAATCTTCAGGGCAATCTCATAATACTCACCCTGCCATGGTGATGTAGAATATAAACATAGATTTTGTTAACCATATGTGTTAGGTAAATTTAAAATTTTCAGAGTTTTTTAAAACATATCTGTTCAATGAAATATAATCTTCAATGTATTCTTATTTATTTATGTATATTATATAATTTTTCTTATTGTACTTACAAAATACCGTTTACCATATAAAAAGGGCTAAAATGACACATACCTAAAAAGAAAGAAAAGTTAACAATTTCGTTTAATTTCAATTTAAAAAAATCGTAATAAATGAAAATAAAAAACTTTTCTTATATTAAATTTTATTGATTAACTATTACTTTCAGAAATATTCTTTAGCAGTAGTGCAATAGCTATAAACTGTTTTGCAGTTATCTTATTATTATTATTATTATTGCTATTGCTTAAGGTTAAAAAAAAAAACAAATTCAAAAAGAGCAGTAGCTTAAAAATTAAATAATTTCCTACTTTTGCATCATTATATTTGCGTTCTTCGGAAAACCCATTTCAACAGAATTTATAAATTTTATAGGGTCTAAGAATAATTGTATAGAAATTATACCGAAATGACAAACTTATATACATTTACCCTTTTACCCTCGGTGAAGGATATAAAAAGGTAGCAAAAAAATGTAGTTTTTGATGCTGTAAAAAAGTAGTCAGAAAACAAAATCGTCATTAATGTTTTTTCAACTTAAAATAATAAATTCGTACGTATTAAATGGCTTTTACACAGCGTAGCCATTTTGCCATTTTTGCAGCTTAATTTGTCAGTTTTTCTGATTTAGCTGTAAATGTTAAATTTAGCAGTAAGCATTATTTTAACCATATTTAGCATTTTCAAGCATTATTTAACTTATTCAATTATAGTAATCTTTTTTTTGAAAATCTAATCCAAAAGCAAATAATTTTTAAATAAAACTAGTGGCTACGTGTAGGACTTCAAATATTTAATAGGTGTGAACATAGCTTAAGACAACGATTGCCAAAAAAATTTTCATAATTGAACAAACACTAACATTTTTTTGTGTAGAAACCAGTTTAGAAACTCATACGTGCAAATTAAGCGAACGTTTTAAACAAGAAATGATTCATTTCACTGTAAAAGAAATTACAACTTTGGATCATCAGTGGCAAAAAATAAATTCATATGAATTGTTAAAAAAAATCAACAGTTGATTTCTGGATAAATGTACTTATATGGATATAAAAATGCATTGAATGAAAATCCAGTGAATAAGCTTCTTTTGCCATATAGGAACGCAGAAGTTAAATAGGGTTTTTCGTGGTATGAATCTCTTAAAAGCAAAACCTTTTGCTTGAAAAATTTGTATGTGCGTACATAAAATACATGTAATGTATACATATAAAGAAAGACTGATTTATATTTGTTTTATAGTTTTAAGACTTTTTGTCTTGAATAACTATTTTATTGTTATTTTGTAATCAGTTTGTTCTATTGAAATGATGTGCAATAAGTATTTATAGGGAAGAACTATGAAAAATAAATCTATGTATATAAAATTGAAACGATACATCATCATCGCACAGCCTAAACGCCTAAAGCTTAAAACTTGAAATTTGGACCAGAGATTGGTCACTCCCCAAATCGTTCCAGTAACACGGAATTTTTGGAAACTTGAATGTTTAGGGGATAAAAAAAAGAGTAAAAACGGGAAAATTCGGTAACCTTACATCTTCAGAACTAAAAGAGATACAAAAAAAATTTAATACTTATCGTTGTTCTTTAGAAAAATAAGCGGACAGGTGTCTCGTAATTTTTTTAAATTCGGCCCTATTAGGGAGTAAAAGGGTAAAACCTGAATTTTGGTACTTTAATACCACATTCAAAACTTATCAAAAAAATACGAATATGAATTTGGTACTTTTTCGAAATTCGATCATTTAAGGGGTGATAATCTTAACTATTTTTGGTACTTGTTTTTACAAAACATTTTTCTCCATTCATTGACATATTCGTACTAAATTATGGGCTGCCACTACAATACTGAAATTTTTGATACTTTAATGGTGGAAAAAGTAGCACCCAAAAAAGGAAGTGTGGGAAATTTGATATGATTCTTTAGCTTTTTGGTTCTACAACTGGTATTTTCTAATTACATTTGCCATAGAATGCAGTGTCCTGAGTGGATAAGAACCTATTGAGGAACTTTTTGGTACTTTTTTGTTCTTTAACTGGTACTTTTTGAATTTCCGTTAGGATTGGACCTAGAAACATAAAATTAAACATGCAAGGTCCAGAGTGAATGAAAAAATAAACTTTGGCATGTAGATATCGCACTTGTTCAACAATAGTGTATTTACTCAAAATTTTTCTCTTTTCTTTTTTTGGAAAAAAAAACGAAACAGTTTATATGTATTCATATCTAACCGCTGTAAAAATATCATGCTATTTGGTTTACTTTTTAGTAATGAAACGGTCGGTTTAAGAATTCTTTTGCACATATGCGTTTTATGTAAAATTAAAAATTGGTTTGCTTCTACCGAATTTTTTAATTTTGAGTTAATACACTATTGTTGAACACGAAGAAAAAGGAGACGCCAACGAAGTAGCGGGTTAAACGCTAGTCATTTATAAAGATATATTAGCTAAAATAACAAAAAATAATACAATTAAAATTTAAGCATTATTTTTGGCGGTTAAGGATTTTTTTTGGTATGATGAGAGAGAGAGAGGAAGAGTGCTTTGTTTTTACTTTACTATAATGCAAGCATAGTATACAACTAGTATGCCGACTGGATTTTAATTTCACCATAAGGTTCTGTGTGAATTCAACACACCTAAAAACAACAAAAACAACACCAAATTTAAAATTTTTCTATTTTGAATTTTTCACAATATACTAATCTTTGTTCAATTTTATGACGCAAACACATAAGTAATAAGTTTTTTCATTTTACAATGTTTTTATTTTTTACAAACCCAATATTTAAAAAAAAAATTCTTGACACTTATTTTTAACTGTTGTTAATATTATTAAAGCCAGCAGAGTAGCATTTTTTGGTATGAAAAACATTTTTCAAATCCTTAATTAAAAAAATCTGTGGTCACAAGTAATAACAGTCTAAGGCTGGTTTTCAATAATGTTCACTGAAAATCAGGAGACGGCTTTTTTGGGAAAACTTTGCTACAGATTCCAAAGAAAGGAATTTCTTTACTTAGTGGTTAAAAAAATATTGTTGTTTATTCTCGTAGTCAAAACAAATTACCGAAAAAGACACTTATGGCCAATTTTCAGGATTGATATTAAAACACATTTATTTTAAAAATCGTTTTATATACAAAATTCTCTTCTTCACTAAAAAATTAAGTGGAACTTAAGTCACCGATGTGGTACACTTAATTCCAACTTAAGTTTCCATTGTAATATTTTAGCAAGGTGGCCTCAATATCACAACAACACAACAACAACAGGCAAAGCATTACCAGTCTGCTGTTTTTTCAGACCACCTTGTAAATAAATACACTTGTTTATATTTTTTTTTTATTTAGTAGTGCTACCATACTTTTATCTTAATTAAATAAGACTTTTCAAATAAAACTCAAAAAACCAATCTGAATTTAAATACGATTTAAGTTTTTATGAAAATTAGATTAATATAGATTTAAATACAATCCTGAAAATTGGGCATAAGGCTCTTATAAATTGTTGAACGAAAGAAAGTCAAAAAGTAAAAGTTGAGTTAGGCTATTATTCCAGATAAAATAAAAAACGTTCAGTGCGCCTCAATTGATATAAATTATTATTCAATGCCAAAATTTTTCAGATTCGATCTATCATGTTGAGTTAGGTTGTTATTCCTATATAATAATTCATAAAGTTTAAAGAATAACGACTTAAGTTGATTTAGGCAATAATGAAAAAATAATATGTATACTAGCGTGGCCGTTAGTTGTATGGAGAACTTTTTTTTTTTGATTTCTTATATTCTCCCCCCCCAAATCGGTTCAGTTTTATGAAAAAAAAAATACAAAAAAATTTCGTAGCGAGAAGTTGTGTTTTAGGGGGGGCGTCCGCCCCTCAAAGTTTGCCATCAAGTCATTTATTCAAATGTAATTTGTTTGCATATTACTATCTCTTAAAAACATAAATAAATAATTAAGAAAATAACAACAAAATACCAAACTTTTTATATACGTTTTAAATATATAAAAGCCGGATTTAATGTTAAGTGACCCAATTTTGAAATCGATGTATTCCGATTAGGATGAAATTTGCACCAAGGTTAGTAGTTTAGACACAAATTTTCAACAAGATCGGTCAAAAAGTTTCAGAGTTAGAGGGGGTCAGAGCTAAAATATATCATATTCTTGTAAAATGTTGTTTTTAAGAGATAGTAATATGCAAACAAATTACATTTGAATAAATGGCTTGATGGCAAACTTTGAGGGGCGGACGCCCCCCCTAAAACACAATTTCTCGCTACGAAATTTTTTTGTATTTTTTTTTTACATAAAACTGAACCGATTTGGGGGGCGAGAATCTAAGAAATAAAAAAAAAGTAAATAACGGTCACCCTAATGTATACACATATCGCTCATTTGCTGCAAGACCGGCATAAATCAAAAAAGACAATTTTGGAGTTAGTGATGCAGAATTGTTCGCAATGTTTTTCTTTATATTGTGTATAAAATTCATCTTTATATCTTTTATACTTTTCCCACTTGAAGAGAATGTATCGTTATTTTTTCTAAGTGGTTAGAGCAAATCAAAAACTTTAAACGCGTTTATCTTGAAATGGAGTTGTTTGACTTATGCCGGTCTTGCAGCAAATGAGCGATATGTTGTTATCCTGAATTGACTTAGGTGGTTATGCCAAAACAGTCATTGAAAAGAATAACTTAAGCATTTATTTTAGGGTTAATTGCCTTCCTATAACAGATACAAAAAATAAAAATTTATAGCAAATAGATTTAGACACGCTGAATACGATGGTACTAATAACCCAATTGTGTCCTAACTCGAGTTTGGCTGTTATGGGTTGTGACCACAGAAATATTTTCCGATATTGCAGAATAAAAATTAAACAAACATTGTTTTTAAAAGTTTACAAATGGAGACAGCATTAAATAAATTGAAAATTTTTCGAATTAATAAATTTTTGCCACATTCTATACGATGTTATGCACCTTTGTTTAGTGGCAATAATTTTTTTAAGCACCAATAGATTTGAAAAAATCTCACGAATACAAACATCTACTAAAGGCTAGTTTACACTATATCACAAGTCTTACGTATTATATAATACTTTGTGAGATAGAAATCTAATGAGTTTTGTTGCGACTGTCAAAAAATCTAATTTAACATGACAGTTTGTGTTTACACCATCACACAAAGGACTGGCGGAATAAAATATTTGATTATGCCAGTTCAATATTCTCTTAAAAATCATAATATATGCGGAGTTTTTATTGCATTGAATTTTTTTTTTAATATTCTACCCAAATTGTCAAATGTTTTTTAATTTCTAAAAATATCCTGCATATAGATTTCATTAATATGAAATCAAAAGGATATTAAAGTATTTAAAAATAAAAATTTATTTGCTTTTCATGCGGTTTTTCATACACTAATGAAATTTTTTATCATAAAATTTGTTTTAATTTTTTTTATGGCAAATGTCAAATTTATTTCTCTATTAAACTGCAAGATATAGACAGACAAAAGTAAATGTTGGTAAAACATGTAATTGAAACCATATGGCCGAATCGCAAAGGATAAAGAAAAAAACAGACTGCAAAATGTTTACTTTAAAAATTTAAAAAAAAAATCGTTGGATGGATGGATGGAATAATAAAACCAACCAAAAGAATAATACAAAAAAAATAAGGATCAAATAGCATTTTTAAACAGAGAAGAGGAAACTGCGAGGCAATCATTTATAATAAATAACTAAAATTCTACAAGATATAAATTGCTTTAATAAGTAGTTTTACGTAAAAAAGATTTAAGTTACAATTGCAAATATTTTGTTGAGCCAACGAATAAATACTACATAAATACTTATGAAATCAGGCAATGAACACCATAGCATGATAAATAAAAAAGAACATAACAAATTGATAAGCAATATGACTCAAAAAACTGAGTGATTTACATATAAACTTTTCTACACAATCAATTGTTTGTCACGTGGAAACATCACATTAATCTTAATTAAATTTTAAACATGTCTGTCAACATGTCTTCTTAAGTTTTTTTTTACTTTCAGCCAACACTCAGGGGATGTCCCCTACTAATGCAATGTATTGTGTTTGTATTAGGAAAATAGGCTATGAAGAAAAGGAAGTAGTGCTTGTGGATATTAGAGGTCTGCAAGAATAAATAAAAAGCAATTTCAACACACTCATTTGTTTTTTAATTACAATGTGTCGGTCACCCAATGATAACGAAACAAATGAAAAAATAACCAGAGACAAAACAACAAAAACTCATTCTATTCAGTCAACTCAAGTCAAATGAGTAAATTATTCAAATATAATTTGAATGTAAAATATGTGTACCTACACATTATGTATGTATGTGTAAGCTTAACTCTTATAAATAAAAGAAGCCACAAGCTTACACACATATTATGGCAAGGTATTCAAATAAATGTATGCACATTCAATAATTCAAAAATTATTTGAATAATTTTTGGAAACTTGCTCTCTCTAACGGGTCATTCCAATGTTTTGTTATTTTTGAATTACTCTCATATTCATTTACAGTAAACAAGTTTTTAATTCAATTCATTCATTCTTATTTTTGTATATGGTTTACTCTCTTCTTATCTTTTTGAATGTTTTATAATTGAATAAATGTTGTGCACTTTGAGTAAAGGCAAACAAGTGAGTTATTCAAAGCAGACCTCTAGTGGATATTTAATTTATATTTTTTCAAATTTCCAGCCGACTGGGAGACTTCTACCAGGACTCTATTCCCCATATGTCTAGTTCGGCCAAGAAACGAATTTTCTCTGTAATGCGTTGCAAGATACATTGGACAGTCAACAACGAAGGGATGTAATCTGCTGGAAAGGCGAGTACTACCGGCATGCACCCGCGTCTCAGGAATGAGTTTGCCCTTCTCAGTTGAACACTTCAGTTTAATAAAATTAAACACGTATCTACATACATGCACCATTTTAAAGTGCCACTTGTTATTCCCATCCCTGAAATGGACCATGTGTTTTTTTTAATCCATAAGGCAACATCAGAAAAATACCCTTGAAAAAAAGTCAAAATTAAAGCGAATACGATTTTTTAAAAACCAATAAAATACAAATTGACAAAATTCCCTTTCCAAATGAAAAGAAATACACTCGCAATAATAATTCTATTTTACCAGCAACAAAAAGCCATAAAAACTCACATAAAACATAATCGGATCGTATACGAATATCTAGGGAAATCATGAATATGCAATTGCATGTTTTTCCTTGTGCCGCCAGTGAAGGCAGAAACAATATATGTATTTATCCGTTTTAGAGCTTTCTATGAATTTTGGCATCAATTTTGTAGTGCATATTTCACCGTTTGCTGCCTTTTTGCATATTTTAAGTGTATAGCGCATTTTTGTCTTTTTGAGGCATATTTTGAGACATGTTAAAATTTTTAGTTACCTAAAAACGTGTTGCGTTAATTTCGCCATCTACATTTAATTTTTTCTCTGAAATTGTAAAACGAAGCTGGTTGTCATAAAGATAAATGTTATTTTAAATATTAAAATTTTATACATAAGCAAAAATTAAGGAAAAAGCAATTATTCACGCTTTTTGCGATGTGTAAAATACATAGAAATCCGAACCAAACTTTTAGTATACCGATGGACTAATGCCAAATTTTCAGAATAGTATTTAAATCTATATTAAGTTAATATTCATATAAACTTAAATCGGTTTGGGCTTTACCGGTTATAATTTTAGGATTGTTTTTATTAAATGGAACTTTTGTTAAATCCTTGAATATTTTGTTTTTAAATAAGCAATTTTTGCATATTTTGGGATGCATTTTTAACAATTTTCAGAGCATATTTTTAAGTTTTTACTGCATATTAAATGCGCATAAAACGTGTTTATTAGAGCATATTTCTGGTTTCCCTCTTAATTAGTCTGCTTTAACCTTTTTGAAAGTTAATTTGTAACTACTTATTATATGTCTCTTTTTGTAACTAAATATTTTTAAAAAACTTTGAAGTAAAAAAGAAAGATATTCCTTTTTATTCTATAATTGACCAAATTATAAAGGATTACTTTTGGGACATCGCGAACAAAAGTATGTACTTTTTTTTTGGTAGAAAAATAAAAGTAGTCTGCTCGTCAAGATCTCATTATTTTTCTGCTTATTTTGTAAGAAAAGTTTTTGCTGGGATGTTTACCATATGCGCAAATACAATATTGTCGATAGTTTGATAAAATTTGGTAAATACATTTTAATTGTACCAAGGACGAATTCTATTTAAATGGTTAGAATCCAAATTAGACTCTTTGTGCTCGTAAACCATCTAATTATGTTGGCATTTAGATTAAATTCGCCCCAAAAAATAGTTTACTGTTGATTAAATTCTTTTCGAATCAGTTTGCCCAAAGCTTTCCATCCATTAACAGCTTTAACTTTCTATTAAATGTTTACATTATTAAACAATTTAGCAATCGTACCCAAAAAATGTCATATGGATGTTAATATCTAAATAATATTCGGCACAAATAACTCTTATATTAATTGTGATCTCTTAAAATAACTTATTTACAAAAAGGGTAGGTTAGGTTAGTTTAGGTCGAAAGGAGGATGAAGCATCATAAATGCAACCTCACATCAGTACGATGTACGATATACACTTAGGCCTTTACCGGGCCTACTGTGCGCTCCTTAAGAGACATGGAAATTTATGTAGATAGTGCTACCAGTATCTATAGGAAGGGGGTTTCTGAATGTAATTCCTTATGGTTTTCCATTGCACCCGAGGTATTTGGTTCTTATTTCGACGAAGGTTGACAGTGGCAGCGAAAGCTTTACACTCTTCCGTTTCCGCTAGTCCAATTTTATGTTGTTGTGCCAATAAGGCTAGTCAGGATACTTATCATCATACTTACTTCAGATTTACTCCCATTGAGTACGCTTCTTGTGTGTAAAATATCGAAAATTCTTCTGTAAGTTCTATGCTATTTGGGCTTAAGCGATTATAATTTAAGGACTTTTTTTATTAAATGGAACTGTTATTAAATTGTAAAATACTTTTTTTTTTAAATTAACAATTTTAAAATTTTTAGGGCAAATATTTAAAAATTTTCATGGCATATTTTCATATTTTTGCTGCATATTTAATGCGGTTTTAGAGCATGTTTTTGGTTTCCCTGCTAATATAAAATAAATTTTAAATTTTTTTCATTTTTTTAACACTCAGGTTGTTCCTGCTTGGCATAGTGCAGAAAATGCTCATATACCAGAAATTATTTACACGCATCCACCCAAAGGACATCCGTCGGCGTATTTGCATGGGGCTCCGATACACGAAAACTATGGACCACCGTCACATGAACACTTTGAAACGGGTTGGGCTAATTCAGGTCCAGGTTTGGGCTCAGAGTAAGTGGAAAAAATACCACCATCAAAATTTATTTCAACATTTCACATCTATCTGTCTCACTTTCTATCTCTCTTTCTGTGCAAAACATTAAAACAAAATAATCAGATTCATTAGCGATATAAATCGTGTTGCACACATTGATGACAAAACAAATCAATTTAAACCGCACTCTAACAATGATGCTAATGAATTGCATGGCTGGGGTCTTGGCACAACACCAATGTCTTATTTAACACAAAACAAAAAACGACCGCCACTGCAACAACCGAATCCAAATCAAAGACTATCAGCGACTCTACAAAAACCACCCACGAATCAAGCACCACATCCACAAAGCTATCAAAAACCACAAGCCACTAGTCATACATTCAATCCATTTATACAATCTCCCCAGCCACAGCCAGGAGAAAAACAAAGGTATATTTAACACATTAAAACCATGACACCGTAACTAATTTATGCACCCAACATTAAAGAAAAACTCAATAATAACAAAAGCATTATCAGACCAAATGAATATGTTTAAACAAAATCAATTACAAAGAGTATTAATTATTTAAAATTGCTTTCAGCTTTTATAACAACAAATATCGTAATAATGCGGCAGCCGCACAATCGGCTCCTAGTCCTGTCTATACACCAGCCAGACAACCTTCTTTGCCGCCTTTGCAAAATCAATTAAAGCCACAAATTCAGGCGGCACTATCACAAGCAGCCCAAATTGCTGCACAATACGGTCTAACGCGAAATCAACAACAGCAGACAGGCGAACAAACTCCTCAGCCCCAAACGCAACTTTCGGTGAGTGTACTGTATTAATTAACATTTTTAAAATGTTCTTTGATACGAAAAGAAAAATAATCAAAAATAATTATGAGTGAATTTCCGAAATGTTATTCAACGGAAAAAAATTTGGTTTAAAAAATGTACTCCAAAGCCCCGATTATTATTAATTTTTTTACTTATATCTGAGCAACTACAATAGTGAGGTTATTTGTAAATGTGATTTGAGTAACTGTTAGAACACATCGCATGTTCAAGCAAAATATTAGGTAAAATATTGATCTGGCCTAACTTGAGGGTTACACGATCATGTTTTGCCTGTCAAGCTTTAATACACCTACACTTTTTTACCAATTCACCCATAATTTTAAAAATTTAAGCGAACTTGCCTTTAAAATTCTCTTTCTACCCAGTAAAAACATCGCCTACAAAATAAAGTGTTGAGTAATCAGAAAAACAGAAGAGCACTACTTACAATTCTACTGAAAGATCCAATGAATTTTACAAGAGAAGTCCCAAAAGGAACGCATTCAAAAACAAGTCATTATTTTTTTACCCACATACATCCAGAAAAAAGTAGTCATAGAAGTGGTTATAGAAGTAGAAAGCTACTAAATAATGAGTGAAAAAAGCTATTTTTAAAAAAGTAGGCGAAGTTTTTACTGGACAGTAAGTGGTTTAACTTACGTTCAAGAAAAGAGCTGATTTCAAGGTAGTGAGCATATTTTTCGCTTGTCTTTATAAAGTGTTTTCTTGATGACATCTTAAAAGTAAACTGCTAAAAAATTGCGTGTAGCCAACGTCATACCTTTAAATTTTTAGAAATTTTGACAAATAGTGTATGTAAAAGACTAACAAGAAAAACTTGATCGTGTGGCTGCAGTGCTTACCCTACCAGTGAAATGTGCATAGGAACCAGAGATCACCAATTAGTAGTGAGAAAGTGAGTAGAGCTGAATCATGACTCATCATATACTTATACGCACTCATACTTATTGCAATGTTATCGAAGCTCGTATTCACACTCATAGACAGCAACATTTATGTACAGGTTAATTTAGATTCCACTTAACTCAATGTGTATAGGCGAAACAAAATGCGAGTCGAGGATGAATTTTCGGAAAATTCCCAACAAACACGGAGGTTTGATTTCAAATTGAAAATGATTTGAAATCAAACGTATTCTCAAACGACAAACGTTTGATAGCGTTCTCAACAAAAAGGGGAAATTATTTTCAAATTGGAAAATGCCTTTATTTTCAACTTGCTTTCAAACGTAATTCTCAAATGTTTTTCAAATGTGGATTATAATACAATGTGGAATATAAATAAAACTGTTTAATTTTTTTAATTTACATTTATTATTTATTTAAATAAACTTTGAGATAAACATTCGGTACCATAGCTTAAAGATGAAATAGTGTTCTGTCCGTCCTCTAATTATTGGAAAGACAAAATACTTGGCTCCCTTTTGGTAGCGATCGAAACATGTCAGGGTAACCAGCAGCCTGGGTTCGAATCTCTGCTCAGGCACGAGCTCTATGTGTACATTTGTCCTTTAAGTTGTGCTGAAAAAGGTCAACAAGAAAAAGAAAGACAAACATGGAAAAACAAAAATGTACTTTGGACTTCAATAAGAATTATTGACAAAAAGAACGAAAAAACAGAGGTAAAGGAAAAACATGTTAAATCAATTAAAAATGGATCATCATTCGAAATAGAAACTTTCGATCTACCAAAGGGTTAAAATACAATTTGGTTTAAGGACTGATATTTGACTATTGACGTCAGCAGTCGTCGATGGCTGCGAGTGTAAGACGGCAAATCCATCTGAGGAGATCGAGTGGTAGCGATCGAAACATGTCAGGGTAACCAGCCGCCTGGGTTGGAATCTCAGGTCAGTCAAGAATGAATAATTATCAATAACAATTTTCATGTTGTAAAATTCCTTTCTACATAAAAATAATTTAATGAAAATTAAATTTTGATAAACTTAAGCCTGATTAAAAATATTGAAAATTTGGATTAAAAATTAATAACGTTTGAACCGCTAAGTGCAGCATGGGAACTTCTGACATTTTTGGTCAAAATTAATTAATAATGTACTCATATAGCTTCGAATTCGCTCTATTAAATGGGTGCTCTTAGAAAATGATGCGAAAATTATTTGCTGAAATATTTATAATTATAAAAGTTTACATCTTTATCGAATATTTTTTAAATTTTATTTACTGTTTAGTTGAGTTATGTCATCGAATAGATTTTATAATATTTTCTAATTCTAATTCATTATATATCGCTCCTTAGTGTTCGGTTCGGCAGATTTGTGGAAAAAACAAACACTAATAGTTGTTGTGTAGTAAATCATTAACATAATAACGTTTCCCTGTTTGTCATCTTCGAGCACAAAAATAATACTCTTCTTATCCAACACAACAAAAAGATAAGAACATTTAATTCCATTCGGTTTTTTTTTTACACAAACTTTATTGTGTTCGGTTTAGCTCAATAGTGTTCGTTCGTTTCAGTTGTTCAAAGCACCCTTTTGGCTGGTAAAATATAACCCTAAAAAATTGTTTACGAAAACAAAATACATATACAAAAAAAAACACTAAAAGCCAGCAACAAAATTTTAGACAAACAAAACACATACACAATACACACAAAAGCTATTCGTGCTGCGGTCGTTTCTAAAATTTTGTTTGTTCATTTCTTTATCAGTGTAAAAAAAAAAACACTACAGAACATTAAAATATAATGTTTGTCTACAGATCACTACAATTGTTCGGTGTTTTTAACGAAGAACACAACACGGCTCTTTTTTGAAAATAGTAACGAACAGTACACAAACACTAAATAATATAAATGAATACTGGGTGTGTGAGCCGAACGCTAAATAATGTTCTGTTTATTTTCGAACACTGATTCAAAGAAATATGGATAAGTCGTTATGTCAATAACCGCACTCAAAAAATTATGTAGATAAATTCAAACGAAAATTCATTTGAAACAACATAAAATTCATTTAAAAAACGGATCATTTACATTTCATTTAAAGCAAATGATTTTTACATTCATTTTTAATTTTTTTATTTAATAAACAGCATATTCCGTAAAATTGAATAGTTTTTTATTTTAAAAAATATATTTTAACCGAAAAAATCAAACTACATAGCAAAATAAATACGGAAAAACATTATTTTTTGGTAGTTTGTTTTTTGAATAACAAACACAAATGTTGAAAAATAAAATTATTCGTACAATAACTATATTTTTATTCAATTTTAACAGTACAGAAAACGAATTTAATAACCCACAATCAGTTACTGTAATAATTTTTTAAGTGCGGATTTTACGCCTGTAACTCTTTACACTTTTACTCAACAACCATCATACCCGGGGTATCCACACAGTACTTTTTCTTATACTAATTCCGCGAAGCTCTACGCTTGTCTCCAGGATCAAACCCGCAAGCCCAGCACTGATAGACTAGCTCACTATCAGTTAGCTTACCAGCTACCCAGCCGCTATTATTAAATAAAATTTGAATTACAATGGCAATTTATTATGATAAAATAGCAATTAATGAAAACAAAATCGAAGATGTGAATAAAGTTAAACAATATATTCCCAATGACTATGATTACTTTTATGAGGAACTGCTTGAATGGCCTACAAAAGAAGCAGAAGGAAATAGTTGTGATGAAAAATTTAACATATAAGCCCATTGTAATCAATAATGTAAAACAAATATTAAAATGGCATATTTAATAAACAAATTTTGTACTTAAATATCGATTTCTTTGGATTTTATTTACATTAAGTGCAGAGAAAGGGGTTAACTTCATGATCATATCTAATTTAAGTATTGCTAAGAAACCAACTTCATATTAAAGTCTGTTGTCACCACTTAAAAGGTTACAACAAAAAACTTGCATTTATTATTATCCATAACTATACAGTTTTAATTGATTATCTCAAAATGAATGTTTTGAAGTAGTTCTCTTTCTGCACTTAGCGATTCATTTGCCTCCACAACTCCTTTTAAATTTACATATTTTACTTTAAAAGTATTTAATAAATAAGTTTGCGTTTTAACTAAAATTTCTTTTACTTTCATTTGAGTCATCGTCGACTAAACGAGAGTCGATTCTGCAAAATATGGTGGCAATTTTCTATTCCAATCAAATTTCACAAATGTTAGAGAAGTAAAGTTAAAGAAGACAGTGACGCAAACGAAATTTTCGTGGCCGCTATAAAAACAAAATGATTTCGATAAATTTTAAGTTGTGCCTGTTAATGATTCAGGCCCGTTTTCACAACTTACCCATAGCTAAAAGTAGACTTTAACCGGCCTTTTAAAAAGTATTCCATTATGAAAACTTAACTTTAACCTAAAGTGAGCGTTAAAGTAAATTAAAGTTTATCATATCTGGTAGGTTAAAGTAAAGTTGTAACAGTGGAACACTTTTTAAAGGGCGGTTAAAGTCTTCTATTAGCTATCGATAAGTTGTGAACATAGTTTTTTTGGAGATGACCATATTGAAAAATGATTTAACCTGGGTGTTGATGCGCTTCATAAAAATTTTCGGTGCCATTTATCATCAAGTACTTTGGGGTCTTTTCCCTGGGGTCACATTTCGCAGAGCCTTAGCAATAGTCGAAAAAAATGTGGCGAACTCAACGAGTTACTTTTTCTTCCTGACAATGAAACTGATAATGAAGACGATTTTAATGTTCAAGAAAATTATATTGAATTTAGAGTACATTATTACTGAAGTATCTAATAATTTTGATTTTAAGTATGCTTTAATTTGCAATATCATTTACCAATTAATCGCTTTCTTTTTTAAAGTTTCAGCATAATTTCTAAATTATGTTCCTTTTCCGAAAAAAGCACCTTACAGCTTAGGGCCTAATTCCGTAAAACACAACGCAGCGCACAAAAATTTTACTGAAAGCAAAAACTAATTCAAAAATATTTTATAATTTTGTTGTTGCTTTCTATAGATAGATTTGTTTTAAAATGTTCAACGCCACAATATACGAAGTGTTTGGAATTTAAAAATTCAATATAAATTTCTGTTTTAATCAACAACAAAATTAAACAATATTTTTAAATTTTTTTTTGCTTTTGCTTTCAATGAAATTTTTGTGCGTTGCGTTGTGTTTTACGGAATAACGCCCTTAATTTATTTTAACTTTTTTTTCTAAAATGCTGGTTTATTATATATTTATTATTATTCATCAGTTAAATTAAAAATATTTCAAAATAACAATTGACCTCAATAATCCGCCATTTTAGATAACATCGAACCCACTGTGTGACGAAAGGAGATTTATCTAATCAAAAAAGAAAAAAAAATAATCAAAACAACATAATAAAAAGGTTAAATAAACCGCCTTAAGAGAGTATTAGCGCTAAACCATTTTTCCTTTTTTATATTGAAAATAATTTAATGTGATTTGAAGAAAATCATTTTTATAAGCCATATGCCAACATATGGCACATTTAATTGTAAAAGTTATTATGTTCTTTAGAAATGCAAATAACACTAGACTCGTAAATATTTAAAAAAAAAAGTTCAATTTATTTTATATGAAATAATTTTTAAAAAATTAAGCATATTGCTGAAGTGCTGGCGAGATGGACTGCTAATTGAATTTATTTCATTAGCTGTTAGTTCTACGATTAGCCAACTAGTTAATATTATATTGGACTTATTATTTGACCCCTGCAACGGAACCTTATGTTGGAGATCTGCGATTAAATGTATGAGTGGAATACATAATAACCTTAGATTAAAACTTAAATAAGAATTTGTAAGAACCAAAGATTAAGCTTAATTTGGAATGCGTAAGCTCTGACCCACTGTTAAATCTTATGTTGGGGGGATACTTATATTTATACCTACTGCAATGTTATAAGTTTGAAACACTTTAGGAAGCACTTTTTCTAAACAGTCCAATAAAAAATGGAGCTTTAAAAGTTGCAGGTTAGTAAAGGTCAAATTAGATGTGACATAATTATAACTTATAGTGCCAGTCAGAGGTGACACGATGAAACTACCTGTGGGGAAACCAAGAAAATCTGGCCCATCATAGATGAAAAAAGGCGGGCATTACAGCTGTCCAGACATCATCTAAAAAACCTAATTGCGGTTATAACTGACCACTGGCCCATTGGGAGGCACGCCCAGAGGCTGGGGCTCCCTAATAATGACTTGTGTAGAAGTTGCGGAGACGAGGAGGATGAAGAGTCAACAAAACATCGTCTGTGTATTTGCCCGGCATTTGGAGATTTAAGACTCGAAATGTTTGGTCGAAGCGCCCTTGGGTCCAAAACTTGTCTCTCTGATGTTGATGTAAACAGGATCCACTCCTTTATTGAATCGACCGGATGACTGCATGGGAATACCAACAGCCAGATAACATAGGACCCATGGGAGACGGTAACACAAGGGGAACTAATTAATGGACCCACGTGAGCTGTGCTTGATCACGGCTGCCATTGGAACCTAACCTAATCATAACCAGGGAAACCAGAAATATGCTCCAAAATAGTGTTTTATGCACATTACATATGTATGCAGTAAAAACTTGAAAATATCCCAATAAAAAATGGAGCTTCCAACGAAGCAGGTTTGTAAGGGAGAAACATAAACGTTTCGCTTACCGTTGCGCTGACGGAAGACATGAATTGTATATGGCGAGTTCCCACTTTGAAGCAATACATTTTTGGCACATAAAGCGCATTATTCAGCGCATATAAAAATTGTTGTATGTAACGATCGGCCTTACACACTGAATGTTTTGATACAGTTATTTTTTAATTTTCTCCCTTACAAACCGGCCGGGAATGCCGTGGCACTTGAAATGTTATTTTTTTTATAAAATTTGCTGGGAATTCTTTCACTTACTTTACTGCATTTCTCTATGTCTTATTGCGTAGCGCATAATTGAGCGCTTATTTTTTTAAATGTACCATTAAAGCTTCGCAAAATGATACAAATTTTTATTGGGATGCCATAAAAATTCTTAAAAATATGCCCCAAACAAACCAAAAATTGCTTATTTAAAAACAAAATATATAACAATTTAATAATATTCGCATTTAAAACAAACCAGCCTAAAATTATAATCGGTTAAACCCATACACCACAGTATTTAAAGACAAATTTTCAAGATTGCACCGTATTTGGAAGTGATGTGCAAAGTGTCGTAGATGAAACCCAGTCGTTTTTAGTAATTGGTATTATTATTGGCGTAAACGACATAAATACGACAATCTTTCTATGTTTTTTATATTATCGTTGTCGTGATAACAACAAAGATTTCAAACGGTTATGATTTCGTAGACGAGCACGAAAACGACTTTCGTAATAAGACTGACTATATAATATGTTTTGTCTTAAAGGGTTTTCGGGACGGTCGCTAAATTTATAAAAAAAAAAATTTTAACTGTTTTTCTTGTCGAAAATTACAATATGTATTCAAAGCTTAATCCTAATTTTTATTCTTTATCCATTACCAATGTTACCTCTAAATAACTGCATTCAAGTTTCAAAAAAAGCCTGCTAGGCTTAAAGTTTCGGTTCTTTTTGCTTTTGGATACCACTGTATCAGGTCCAGAGCGAGGATGGACCATTAGTTTATCTATGTATAGTACTGAATTTTTTATTTTCCTCCTGAATGATAGGGAATGTAAGATCTCTGTGGATGTTTCGTATATTAACGCTCAAAATGAGTTAAAGCTTTTGTCGGATAGTCATATCGAGCCTTTGGTGCAATACCGTAGTAATTCCAAAAATCGTGAACTGAGAAAAATGCATTTGAAGTTTTCAGCCATATTTTTGATAGCATTTTTGTTTACTAAAGTTATGTTTTTACAAGTTTTTAAATAAAGAGGAATGTTTTGTAATTAAAAAAAGGTGAACAATTATTAATAATATTAAATATTTTTTTTATATTAATATCAATATGGCTGGAAATAGCTAGAGGCAATAAAGACATTTTTAGCTGTAAAATCTGAACAGTTAGATAATCTTTTTTTCTTTAGATAGATATTTCCCCAAAGATCATTTCTGCATGCCCAGCTCAAAAAATTCAAATTTTGAGTTATTACGATATTGCACCAAAGGCTCGATATGTCAACCGATTTCAAAAAAAATTATGTTTGACCCCTTTCACACTCGGCAAGTAACTTGCGCAAGTTACTTACCGACAACAGCAAAGTCTGTACAAAATTTTTTTTCCTTACCTCGACCTTACAGCTGACATCTACAAACCAAGAGTTGCGCAAGAGACTTGCGCAAGTAACTTGCCGAGTAACTTGCCGAGTAACTTGTTTTTTTTGGCAAATTTAATCTAAATACGAACATAATTAGATGGTTTATGGCACAAAGAGTATATTTCGGAAAGAAGTTTGCATGAGACTATGTGAAATTATAGACCGCATCTAATCATAGGGTTCATTCTTAGTACAGTTAACACGTAATTGCCAAATTTACATGGACAGCTAACCAGCCAGACGGACGGATGGACACCCAAGTCCATTCTGAGTCGAGCGTTACAGATTTCGATGTATGTATATAATTGCTTAATCAATAGTTTTTGCATATGTATAAAATTTCACTATTTAAAAAAAATTTGGATTCGTTGCAAAAGCATTTTTAGGCAATTAAAAAAATTGAACATGTATCAAAAAATGCACTACAATCCCAAAAAATGCTCCAAAAAAACTCTTTTACACTAAAGACTAAAATATGCACTAACAAATCAATGCCAAAATTCATAAAAGTCCGAAAATGGATAAATATACTTCCTTGTTCGCATAAGGAAAAACATGCAATATTTTTTCCTCTTCATAACCATACAAAGCAGCTGCTTAAACAAACCTTATGGGCATCACAGTACCTGATTAAACAAACTAATTGAATTTTGGTTTCTAATGTAAAAAACCGACTAGTGTAACGATCAGTTTGAAATAATGATTTTTTTTTTTGACGCAGTTATTCTTTAATATTTTCCCTTTAAAAACCTGCTTCACAGCAAGGGGAATGTCGTATTTCCTGTTATTTTCTTTTTTATAAAATTTTTTAAGAGTTATGCGCTACGCAAAAACATTCTGCATCTCCGTATGTCCTTGAATAATTTTTTATTTTGCATAATTTTTTTTTTTGGTTTGTATTGCAATGAAATTTGAAATGAGTTTAAGTTCTTCATGAACATTGTCGGAACATGTACAGGATCATTAATATCATTTAAATATGCACATTTCGTTAAAAAAAATGTTAACACAGTGTAAAATTACAAAAGATTTAACACCTTTTATTCTTCAAGTGGGACGACTAAACAGACTAAAGCTTTTAAACACCAAAAGTGCCACTCAAAAGGCCACCATTTTCCATTGTCATTAGATCATAAGAGGGAAAATTGTATAATTGGAGCAGAAATACATCAACAAAATGAACAAAGGATTACACATGTTGGCTTTTGGACTTGATAAATGAAAATTCAATGTTGCATGACATCTATAGCAAGAAAATAATATTTGAATTCACTTCTATATGATTGTAGTTCTTCTTCGCTCTTATGAAAAGTTTGTTAATGACAACAATACATTTGAACGTTTTCATTCCCTTGACGGTCTGCGTTTGTGAGTGACTCTGTGAGTTCGATGATGACACTTTAAATTGCATGTTGCAAATAAAACTAAGCATTTCTTGAAGTTGCATGAATTTATGTTCATTGTTTTTTCCAAATGTCTATTGAAAACGTATTGTTTTAAACTTTTTTTGTGCTGAACGCGTACGTTGCATTCAGTAACTTGTTTTGTTAAGTCATGTTGAACACGTTGCTCTTGTACTTGTAATGACTAAAGTGTGTCGCTCAGCGAATGATTTGTAAGATGAGTAAAATGCACATTGCAATTTATTTAAAAAAAAAAACTTTGATAAATAAAGACAATCCGCTTTAAGTCTAAATTTCTCTTTAAAATTCCTTTTAGTAAAAAATTTCTTTTCAATACATTCTAACATTTCCATAGGTAAATAAAGGTTCACTAATTTTGTCGTTTTAAGTGTAACACGAAGACATATTTATTAAATTCCTCATAAGGTATATTTATTCTAAGTCTATGAATTATTCTTAGTCAATTAGGCAAAGTCATCTTGTCTGTTCGTCTGTTAAATCCACGCTCACCCCCGAACAACGCAGGAGAAAGCAAATATTTTGGTGTAAAAGTTTATAGTTCTTTGAAATTCAAACTATTAAGAATTAACATAATTAATTTGCTTCAATTTATCATAATGAACACTAAATCATTAACAGTCAAAACTCATATAATCCCCCTCAAATCAATCCGAAGCGGTATTAATAGTACGATGAGTACGGATTTTCTTGAATCAAGTACATTAAGGTCGATTCAAGTACGGATTTTCAATCGCGAAATACTTAACTTGTCCATAATCAATCCCGAAAACGTACTTTTAATAATCCGAAAATGAGATTGATTTTAGTAAAACTAAGTTGAACAAATCTCAAAACAAGCTTGATTCAAGTTGATTTAGTCTCGAATTCGTACTTGAAATAAACCAAAAGTGAATTTAAAAATGAAATGTATTATGATTGATTTACTAACCCGTTTTACACCATACAGAATTACAATTATAAAACACCAGCATCATTCCCGATATGGTTTTTACTTTTAATGTACATATTTAACTGAAAATATAAACTGAATTTTTTTTTTTTATTTTAATGTTTATTTATTTGAAAATTAGTTATTGTATTTATACTATAAATAAACAAATAGTTCATACATCTTATTTTATAAATATACACTGTCCCTTGACGGGCGCTCTAGTACTTAAATAATTATATTTCTTTCTGTATTTTTTAAATCTAGATATGTTTTATATAATACTAAGTAAATAATATTATCATTATAGATTTATATATGTGCAATGAAACTAATAAGAAAAACATTGCTTTATTCAAAATATGAAGTCAAAGGATAAAAAAGAAATATAAGCGGCTTCATTCCGTGAGCCACCAAAACTTACTAATGTTTACATTAGGAAGTGCATTTTTATCTTTAGAAAAAATAGCTGCACTAAATCTGCTATTTTCTATAGTTAATTGATTGTCATATATATTTTTTATGTTTGCTCTTCTATAAATGTGATACAGTATGGGCGTACCACTGTTGTTTTGGATATACCCTTTTTTATCTAGATACACAAAGGCTTCGGGGGGTACGTACCCACTAATTAAGCATGATATTACATATTTTTCATATTGTTTACATATTGATCACATGAAGTACTTTTTAAGACATGGTTTCTTTTTAAGTGAATAATGAAATTATCGATTCTACTTAATTTTGCATCATTGTATAATTTTAAATTGGACACATCCCAGTTGGCAATGTCGTGCACGAATCATTGATGATTCCTGCACGACAATGTTAATTCCTGCACGACACGTAAGGGACAGCTAATGCAAATCGTCGACGATTTTTTCGAACAAGTGTCGCGTAAATCGTGCACGACACAAAGAAAGACAATGTCGCTCAGCCTGTCGTACACACACGAATGTGTACACACACGAATGTGTGCAAGACAATATCTCATAGCTTGTCGTTGAAGACCACATACACGGCATTGTCATCCATATTGTCGTTGATGACCACATGCACGACATTGTCATCCATATTGTCGTTGATGACCACATGCACGACATTGTCGTCCATATTGTCGTTGATGACCACATGCACGACATTGTCGTCCACATTATCGTTGATGACTATATAGACGACAACGACTGCGTATAAGACAATGTCGATGAAGTTACAAGAGTAACAGCTTACACGACAATGTCGCCTATAAACCTAAAGGAATAAATAAAAATATACAATAGCACATACATATTTTTAAAATCAGACCTTAGTCTTTGATTTCTCAGACTTGACTGACTGATTCTCTTCGCTTTTCTTTGGTTGTTTTTTATTATTATGTATCGTTATTTTACAGTTATTTTTATTTTTTATTGGGAATAAATTATTTATGTTTGTTTAGAAGACAGCTTACAAGACAATGTCGCTCATGTTGTCGTGCATACACTTCAATACAGGACAGCTTACAAGACATTGTCGCTCATACTGTCGTGCATAGTTGTTGATAGAGGATACCTTACAAGACAATGTCTGTCATGTTGTCGTGGATAAGCTTTGATAAAGGACAGCTTACTAGACAATATCGTTCATATTGTCGTGTTTAGTAGTTTATAGAGGACACCTAACAAGACAATGTCGGCCATGTTGTCGTGCATACACTTTAATACAGGACAGCTTACAAGACACTGTCGCTGACATTGTCGTGTTTAGTGGCTCATAGAGGACAGGTTACAAGACACTGTCGATTGTACTGTCGTGTATAGTTGTTGATAGAGGATACCTTACAAGACAATGTCGGTCATGTTGTCGGGGATACATTCGGATAAGGGACAACTTACAAGACGCTGTCGCTCATACTGTCGTGGATGGATTTTGATAAGGGACAGCTTACAAGACAATGTCCGTCATCTTGTCTTTGTTACACTTTGATAAAGGACAGCATGAAAGACAATGTCGGTCATGTCGTCGTTTATAAACTTCTGTAAAAGACAATGCACTAGACAATGTCGAGTATTTTGTCGTGCACGACATTTTCCTTGAAATCGTCTTCCAGAAATCAAATGTGATAGAAGACATTTCGTGCATAAATCGTTGACGACAGTGTCGTCGACGGCAGTTTGGCCAACAGGGATATTTAGTATAATTGCTAACAGGTGTTCTAAACAGTGAAACACAAGCTCTAATACATTTGCGTTCAAAAACACGATATCTTTCCATATATGATGGAGATACATTAAACCATATAGGGCAACCATTTGTTAATATAGGTCTAATGAGAGTTTGGTATAAAATTATCTTTATCCTTGGATATATACTTTGAATAAAAAAGTTTCTTGTACATAAAAAAAGCACGTTTGGCTTTTTTAACTTGTATTTGAATATGTTTATTAAAATATAGAAAATTGTCCATGTTCACTCCGAGATATTTAACTAGTTCCTTGTTTGGAATTTCAATATTAAGATTAGATTTAATACCAAATGATTTCCAATTTTTTTTAATATTAAAGTTGCATTTATTGGTTGGCGGTCTAAAGAGAATCGATTCACATTTGCTTAGATTGATCTTTAATTTCCAGTCTGAGGCATACTTTTCAACTGTTCTAAAAAGGCTTTGAAGATTATTATTTATCTTATCAACTGTGCTATCAGCATGATAAATTATTAAATCATCTGCGAAAGCGATTAT
The DNA here is from genome assembly GCA_949318255.1 of Pollenia labialis. NCBI lineage: Eukaryota > Metazoa > Arthropoda > Insecta > Diptera > Polleniidae > Pollenia > Pollenia labialis. The sequence goes on from OX439139.1 coordinate 133,223,816, forward strand.
ATTTTCCATTTTGTACAATAATTCGTGTAAATATATATTAAAAAGAATTGGCGAGTTTACCATACCCTGTTGAAACCCATTGACAATACCAAATGTTTTAGTACTCATCTTATCGTTATTACTCACTATAAATGATTTTTCATTTAACATATTTGGGGTATTCACAAGGTGGTCATAACGTTGTAAAGTCATGTGTCTTAAAATAATTACAAGAAATATATATGACTTCTGTTGGCTATCGCTTATAATTTAGATTTCTACCGTACAGTTATGACGTATCAATGAATACAGCATTAAATTTTTTTTTTGTTTGAAACACAACAACATTTATTTTAAACAATTGTAAAAAATTATTTAGGACATTATGACGATATGACTTGATAGCACACCTTGTGAATCCCCCAATTATGTATAAGTACCCTGAAATTAAACTAAAAACACAAAATCCAAAACAAACAAAAAATATACACAAAACATAACTGAAAATATTTAAAAAAAAAAAAACACAACACTTAAAAAGAAAAAATACAATAACAACACTCACTTAATAACTGTGGCTTCAATTCGAAATAAAAAAAAAAAAAAAAAATAAATAAAACAAAAAACAAAAACAATAAAACACATTTCAACTCTTTTAAAAATCTAATTTACAATAACAACTAAACAAGTGCACAATCATCTACATAAATAACCTACAACACACATCAAATACACAACCACACAATATCAGGATACATTTACACCTCGATATACGCGATTAAAAATATATTTTTTTGGCAATGACCAAACGAGGGGCTTTTATGTCCCCGTTTACAGTGCCATTGCTGTTCACTTTTCCCATACCATTTTTCTACGAAGTTTAATTGGCATTATGCCAGATTGCTGTTGGTTACTTAATGACAAAGGCATAACACTGGCCATTGAGTAACTTTCTCAGCAGCAATTTGGTATTTTTGTCACGTTTACTATCGTAAGGAGTATTGCCTTGAATCTTCTTAATTTGTAATGACAGGTAGATTTCGCATAGACTTCTGCAATATACGCGGATTGAGAGCGAATTATTTCTCTTTATATGCTCACATTCGCTTCCATCGGCCGGATGTTTTCGCCTTATGTGAAACCAAGGTGTGTGGGGATGCTGATCCACAGGATTTTCCCATACCTGGGTATCAACTTCTATCCCTTTTTTCTCTTCATAGGGGCCTTGCTATGTACATTCGCAACGATGTTGTGTACCAGTACCAGCAACATCTTACATGTGGTGATGCGGAATTTAGATCCCTCTGGGTTAAATTCCGGATCAGGACACACATGTTGCATTTCGGATTTCTGTATAGAAGTCCAAACATGGAAACGGCGGCTTCCCTTAACGGCTTTGACGCCCTTTCCGATACCATTTCTAGAATCCTGGAAAGTTGTCCGAACAGTGAAATTGTAGTTGCTGGCGATTTTAATGTCCACAACTGTTCCTGGCTTCGCCATTCGAGCCATACAACTCCCGAGGGCCAATACGTTGAGTTATTCGCCGCGCATAACCACTTAGCGCAATTAGTGAATGAGCCAACACACAATTCGTGTGTTGTAGGGCAATCTCGAAATACTCTTGACCTTTTTCTCACTTCTCACCCTGAAAAGTACGAAGTAAGAACACTCGATCCTCTCGGGAATTCGGATCACAATACCATTTCTGCTTACTTTTCATATTCGGCACTTCATAGCGTTTCGAAAACAGCCCCGAAACGCTCGATTTTTATTTATGAAGAGGCTCGTTGGGCCGAGCTTAACGAATTTTACCGGCATTTCAACTGGAAACTTTGTTTCCTTGACAATAATGTTGATGCCGCAGCAAAAATGGTCGTAAATGTAATTTTGCTTGGAATGAAACTTTTTATTCCCTCGAAGCAAATTTCGGTTAAACCAAAACTTAAGTGTTGGTTTAACCAGACGTGCAAAAATGCAGTCAGATCCAGAGAGGAGGCGTTTAGTAGTTGGCGTTTGAATAAAAACGCAACTACTGATCACCTACGAAAGAAGGCAAGATCTGAGTGTGCCAAAGTACTTAGACGGGAAAAATTTCTACACGAACAGCGTCTTCGTGCTAAGGTCCTTGCTGCTCCTCGGGGCAGTAAGACCTTTTGGTCCTTCGTTAAAAGAGTTAGGGACAGTGCTAGTTCTTCTATCCCAGCGCTTTTAAAGGACGACCAAATATTTACTGACCCGATTGATAAAGCTAACCTCTTGGCTGAACTGTTTGCAAGTAATTCGTTCTTGCCGGAAAGCAATCAATCACTGCCCGTGGTCGGAAGAGTATCATGTACTATGCCCAAGATATTTTTCCGATCACGCGCAGTCAAAAGGGTTCTTTCGGATCTTAACGTAAACAAGTCACCGGGGCCGGATGGCATATCAGCACTGGTATTGAAACAGTGCTGTTCGACGTTAGCTCGTCACATTATCGTTGATGACTATATAGACGACAACGACTGCGTATAAGACAATGTCGATGAAGTTACAAGAGTAACAGCTTACACGACAATGTCGCCTATAAACCTAAAGGAATAAATAAAAATATACAATAGCACATACATATTTTTAAAATCAGACCTTAGTCTTTGATTTCTCAGACTTGACTGACTGATTCTCTTCGCTTTTCTTTGGTTGTTTTTTATTATTATGTATCGTTATTTTACAGTTATTTTTATTTTTTATTGGGAATAAATTATTTATGTTTGTTTAGAAGACAGCTTACAAGACAATGTCGCTCATGTTGTCGTGCATACACTTCAATACAGGACAGCTTACAAGACATTGTCGCTCATACTGTCGTGCATAGTTGTTGATAGAGGATACCTTACAAGACAATGTCTGTCATGTTGTCGTGGATAAGCTTTGATAAAGGACAGCTTACTAGACAATATCGTTCATATTGTCGTGTTTAGTAGTTTATAGAGGACACCTAACAAGACAATGTCGGCCATGTTGTCGTGCATACACTTTAATACAGGACAGCTTACAAGACACTGTCGCTGACATTGTCGTGTTTAGTGGCTCATAGAGGACAGGTTACAAGACACTGTCGATTGTACTGTCGTGTATAGTTGTTGATAGAGGATACCTTACAAGACAATGTCGGTCATGTTGTCGGGGATACATTCGGATAAGGGACAACTTACAAGACGCTGTCGCTCATACTGTCGTGGATGGATTTTGATAAGGGACAGCTTACAAGACAATGTCCGTCATCTTGTCTTTGTTACACTTTGATAAAGGACAGCATGAAAGACAATGTCGGTCATGTCGTCGTTTATAAACTTCTGTAAAAGACAATGCACTAGACAATGTCGAGTATTTTGTCGTGCACGACATTTTCCTTGAAATCGTCTTCCAGAAATCAAATGTGATAGAAGACATTTCGTGCATAAATCGTTGACGACAGTGTCGTCGACGGCAGTTTGGCCAACAGGGATATTTAGTATAATTGCTAACAGGTGTTCTAAACAGTGAAACACAAGCTCTAATACATTTGCGTTCAAAAACACGATATCTTTCCATATATGATGGAGATACATTAAACCATATAGGGCAACCATTTGTTAATATAGGTCTAATGAGAGTTTGGTATAAAATTATCTTTATCCTTGGATATATACTTTGAATAAAAAAGTTTCTTGTACATAAAAAAAGCACGTTTGGCTTTTTTAACTTGTATTTGAATATGTTTATTAAAATATAGAAAATTGTCCATGTTCACTCCGAGATATTTAACTAGTTCCTTGTTTGGAATTTCAATATTAAGATTAGATTTAATACCAAATGATTTCCAATTTTTTTTAATATTAAAGTTGCATTTATTGGTTGGCGGTCTAAAGAGAATCGATTCACATTTGCTTAGATTGATCTTTAATTTCCAGTCTGAGGCATACTTTTCAACTGTTCTAAAAAGGCTTTGAAGATTATTATTTATCTTATCAACTGTGCTATCAGCATGATAAATTATTAAATCATCTGCGAAAGCGATTATATTTTCCATTTTGTACAATAATTCGTGTAAATATATATTAAAAAGAATTGGCGAGTTTACCATACCCTGTTGAAACCCATTGACAATACCAAATGTTTTAGTACTCATCTTATCGTTATTACTCACTATAAATGATTTTTCATTTAACATATTTGGGGTATTCACAAGGTGGTCATAACGTTGTAAAGTCATGTGTCTTAAAATAATTACAAGAAATATATATGACTTCTGTTGGCTATCGCTTATAATTTAGATTTCTACCGTACAGTTATGACGTATCAATGAATACAGCATTAAATTTTTTTTTTGTTTGAAACACAACAACATTTATTTTAAACAATTGTAAAAAATTATTTAGGACATTATGACGATATGACTTGATAGCACACCTTGTGAATCCCCCAATTATGTATAAGTACCCTGAAATTAAACTAAAAACACAAAATCCAAAACAAACAAAAAATATACACAAAACATAACTGAAAATATTTAAAAAAAAAAAAACACAACACTTAAAAAGAAAAAATACAATAACAACACTCACTTAATAACTGTGGCTTCAATTCGAAATAAAAAAAAAAAAAAAAATAAATAAAACAAAAAACAAAAACAATAAAACACATTTCAACTCTTTTAAAAATCTAATTTACAATAACAACTAAACAAGTGCACAATCATCTACATAAATAACCTACAACACACATCAAATACACAACCACACAATATCAGGATACATTTACACCTCGATATACGCGATTAAAAATATATTTTTTTGGCAATGACCAAACGAGGGGCTTTTATGTCCCCGTTTACAGTGCCATTGCTGTTCACTTTTCCCATACCATTTTTCTACGAAGTTTAATTGGCATTATGCCAGATTGCTGTTGGTTACTTAATGACAAAGGCATAACACTGGCCATTGAGTAACTTTCTCAGCAGCAATTTGGTATTTTTGTCACGTTTACTATCGTAAGGAGTATTGCCTTGAATCTTCTTAATTTGTAATGACAGGTAGATTTCGCATAGACTTCTGCAATATACGCGGATTGAGAGCGAATTATTTCTCTTTATATGCTCACATTCGCTTCCATCGGCCGGATGTTTTCGCCTTATGTGAAACCAAGGTGTGTGGGGATGCTGATCCACAGGATTTTCCCATACCTGGGTATCAACTTCTATCCCTTTTTTCTCTTCATAGGGGCCTTGCTATGTACATTCGCAACGATGTTGTGTACCAGTACCAGCAACATCTTACATGTGGTGATGCGGAATTTAGATCCCTCTGGGTTAAATTCCGGATCAGGACACACATGTTGCATTTCGGATTTCTGTATAGAAGTCCAAACATGGAAACGGCGGCTTCCCTTAACGGCTTTGACGCCCTTTCCGATACCATTTCTAGAATCCTGGAAAGTTGTCCGAACAGTGAAATTGTAGTTGCTGGCGATTTTAATGTCCACAACTGTTCCTGGCTTCGCCATTCGAGCCATACAACTCCCGAGGGCCAATACGTTGAGTTATTCGCCGCGCATAACCACTTAGCGCAATTAGTGAATGAGCCAACACACAATTCGTGTGTTGTAGGGCAATCTCGAAATACTCTTGACCTTTTTCTCACTTCTCACCCTGAAAAGTACGAAGTAAGAACACTCGATCCTCTCGGGAATTCGGATCACAATACCATTTCTGCTTACTTTTCATATTCGGCACTTCATAGCGTTTCGAAAACAGCCCCGAAACGCTCGATTTTTATTTATGAAGAGGCTCGTTGGGCCGAGCTTAACGAATTTTACCGGCATTTCAACTGGAAACTTTGTTTCCTTGACAATAATGTTGATGCCGCAGCAAAAATGGTCGTAAATGTAATTTTGCTTGGAATGAAACTTTTTATTCCCTCGAAGCAAATTTCGGTTAAACCAAAACTTAAGTGTTGGTTTAACCAGACGTGCAAAAATGCAGTCAGATCCAGAGAGGAGGCGTTTAGTAGTTGGCGTTTGAATAAAAACGCAACTACTGATCACCTACGAAAGAAGGCAAGATCTGAGTGTGCCAAAGTACTTAGACGGGAAAAATTTCTACACGAACAGCGTCTTCGTGCTAAGGTCCTTGCTGCTCCTCGGGGCAGTAAGACCTTTTGGTCCTTCGTTAAAAGAGTTAGGGACAGTGCTAGTTCTTCTATCCCAGCGCTTTTAAAGGACGACCAAATATTTACTGACCCGATTGATAAAGCTAACCTCTTGGCTGAACTGTTTGCAAGTAATTCGTTCTTGCCGGAAAGCAATCAATCACTGCCCGTGGTCGGAAGAGTATCATGTACTATGCCCAAGATATTTTTCCGATCACGCGCAGTCAAAAGGGTTCTTTCGGATCTTAACGTAAACAAGTCACCGGGGCCGGATGGCATATCAGCACTGGTATTGAAACAGTGCTGTTCGACGTTAGCTCGTCCGTTGGCCAACCTTTTCAGCTCTTCGTACCGTGCGGGAATCTTTCCCTCTTGCTGGAAGGTGGCCAATGTTCAGCCAATCCCCAAGAAGGGTGAGGCTACTAACCCTGACAATTACCGCCCAATCGCAATTTGCTCTTCGCTCTCGAAGGTGATGGAGAGCATGGTTAATTACCATCTTGTGAAATATCTGGAGACGAATTCACTTCTCAGTGACAGACAGTATGGTTTTCGTGGTAGCCGATCTACAGGAGACCTGTTAGCGTTTCTTTCAGAACGTTGGAGTCGGTCCATTCACCGCTTTGGTGAATGCAAAGTGGTTGCTCTGGATATTTCCAAGGCGTTTGATCGAGTGTGGCATGGTGCGCTTGTGTCAAAGCTTATTGCTTTTGGTGTCGGTAATGATTTCTCTCGATTTATATCGAGTTTCCTCAGTGATCGCACTATACGTGTTGTTATAGATGGGATTGCATCAAACGAGTTTCATCTGAATTCAGGGGTACCGCAAGGTTCTGTCCTTTCTCCTACGCTATTTCTTATATTTCTTAATGACCTTCTTAGTCATACTTCAAATCCTATCTACTCTTTTGCAGATGACAGCAACATTTGTCATTCATATTCCTTCGATCATAGGCCAAGCCTTGTTGAGATTGGGGGCAAAAGGCAGAATATGAATGACACACTTAATCAGGACCTGGCTGCAATCTCTGAGTGGGGTCAAGCGAATAGGGTCGAATTTAATGCACGCAAGACCCAATGTTGTATGTTGACCCACAGACGGGCCGTGGGACCAACTATGTCATCTGTAGTAATGGGTGGCATTGATATTGAAGAATCGGATACTCTTGATGTTCTGGGCATGAGAATACAGTGCGATGTCCGCTGGAATAAACACGTTTTTAAAGTGTCGAAAGAAGCATTCAAGTGTTTAGGTTTTTTAAAACGGTGCAAGACTTACTTCACTTCATCCGATCTCCTTACTATCTATACCACCTATATCCGACCGAAGATGGAATACAACTCCCATATATGGGCAGGGGCTTCAAAGTCTATTTTGAACCTTCTGGACCGTGTACAAAGGAGGGCGGTGAAGCTCATCAATGACAGTAGGGTATCCAACTCTATTGACTCATTGGAGCATCGTCGGAATGTGGGTTGTGTGACACTTTTCTATCGATATTACCATGGGAGGTGTTCCACTGAGATGAGTGAACTTATTCCACCCGCCCGAGTATTTCTTCGTAATACTCGCTCATCCAGTGGATCACATCCGTTTGTAGTCGATTGTCCTGTGTTTCGCACAACGCATTATAGAGAAAATTCGTTTTTCAGTCGAACTATCCGTATGTGGAATAAACTTCCCGCAGAGGTCTTCCCCGGTACTTACAATTTATTAAGATTCAAGTCAAATGTCCACAAACACTATTCCCTCTTTCCTCCTTCCCAAACCTTATTTTCCTGATCAACACAATGCACTGCATATATAGGGGGCATCCCCTGAGTGTTGGTTTATCGCTAAAAAAAAAAAAAAAAAAGTAAACTGAATGGGAAGCAAGGGTTCTAAATTTTACATTTTAAACATGGTGTTGTTGTAGGAGTCTAAAACAAGCTTTGATAAGTTAAATGAGATTAAAACGCTCACTTTGTAATTTTAATCTCAGAGTGGCACTACCAACGAAAGTTTTAAGTACGTTTAAGTGTTATTTGTACTTTAATTTATTTAAATTTACATTAAGTAAGTATAAAAAACTAAATTTATGCCCGTAATTTCTACAAAAAGAATGCTAGTCATGTTCGTACCTAACTGTTATCTTTACCTATTTTAACGTATATTTTGCCTACGTGTTTTTACCTTCAGTTTTTTTTAGACCATAGATTTCTATGCACAGCTAGATTTCTTTTTGTAGAAATTACGGGCATTATACCGAGTGTTTTTCTTTCTGTGTAATGACAACAGTCGATTACTATTGACAGTAACTTGATATTTTCTATGGCGCTTTTAAGTCGGCGTCGAGTATATTTGAATCGGTTTAAGTCGACAGGAAATTTTGGGACTACTCAAATGAATGTAAAAGAAATTTTAGTTAGAATGTTAAGATATTTTAAATACTTTGAAATAAAAAAATCCAAATTTTCAAGAACTAATGAACACAAAATTTATTATTATTTGTTAAAATTTAATGTTTAAATTAATCCACTTCAGGATGAATACTTTACTTTTGGTTTTTTTACTTAAAGTCTTGCAAAAATGCACTTTCTAAGTTAATTTATTTACAAACATAAATTTTTATATTGTAAATGGGAATTTTTTGCAAGATTTTTTATGAATAGTCGACATCAGTACATCATTCTTAAAAAATACAAAACTAACGTCAAAGTGATGAGTCGTCGACTTGATGTGACAACAACTAAAAATTGGCAGCGACATCGAGAACAAATTACATAATATGGGATAATAATTCCGTCATTAAATTTGGCACACATTTATTTATTATGACTAGAAATTTCGATGTCCGGTTTAATGAAGATTGGCTAAAATTTATGAAAGATTATATTTTCTTGGTGGTTATGTTGCATAAATCATTCTTACTTTTTTTCTACAGCATATGTTCAATTCTTTTGTTTTCTTTTTTTCTTTTTTATTCCTTTAAAAACATTTTATTTGATTTTATGGTTGACATAAAATACACGTCTCTCTAAAGTGTCAATGTCATTGTCAATCATAATTTTATGAGTCGTTTAGCACACTATGTCAACGTTTTAAACATGATTTTGATTTTCCTTACTGGTAAAAAGAAAACGCGTATACATTTGAAACTTTTGAAGCATAAGAAAAGCAATTACTGGAGCTCATTATGAGAAAAATTAATTCTGCTCTACAAGCATATTCAAAGTAGCTGCCAAAATGTAAGCGCTAAGGTCGTTGTAATAACTCATTATGTGTCTACACGCGTCTTGAAATGGACGATTAATTTGCTAACTGAAGTCTATTAATTTAAATTGCGAAGAAAATATTTATTACGCACTCTACTCACCATTGATTCTAAAATTAGGCCACAAAAATAATTACGATTGTCTGCAAGAATACGAGTAAAATGTAAATTGTAGTAAATGGTCACACAAAAATACCCTATGAAGGTATTGAATAAATAACTTCTTATTTCTTATGAGGATAAGCGTTATACGTGCAGGGTAATACGTTAAGACAAACATACATTAATTGGATCAAAGCCCATTGCTCATAACTACCCAACAAACACGAAGTCAAACCTAACAACTAAAGCGAAAAATAAATGTAAGCATTAAAAATGTTGAGAACGCTATAATTTCAAATGATTTTCAAATCATTATCAAATCGTTTGATAAAACGTTTGATTTCAAATCATTTTCAATTTGAAATCAAACCTCCGTGTTTGTTGGGTAACAATAGAAGTAGAAGTACTAAAATGTTTAATAGTATCAAACGTAATAGCGAGTGTAATATATATTTTAGCTGCTATTCTTTAGGTACATTCCATAACTCCATTGAGGAAATTTTCAAGATCCTCTTGTGTCCAATGAATAACTGGTTCATGCTTATACATCAACGCCATCGAAACCAATAACTACTCCAGCAAAGTTAGCAATTATTTACAGTCACCCCTGCTATATTAGTCGTTGTCAATGTTGACGTCAATTTCAAGTCGTTCTCCCATCAAGTCAGCATGTAGTCGTCGACGTGAATTTGGTACTTTCTAAGATTGTTGCGTCGATAACTTATCAAATAGCTGACAGAAAAATCTGTTATCATTTGTTTTTTTTTCTGTTGTTCAGTGCTTGTTTTGTTTTTAATAAATCTTTATTAATATAAACTTAATTAAAAAGTGTGTTTTTGACAAATTGAAAAGTAAAGTTTTCATCTTGATGGCTTTTGATATTCAAGTGATAACATTTGGTCGAACTCTAAAATCTTAACTTTTGATGTAGACATATTCAAAACAGAAGTGTTTTTTTTGTGAATTAATTGGAACATTAAAAGTATAAATAAAATGTGTGTCCATAGTTCCTTTTCAATTTACTAGAGTATACAATTAATCGATGTTTTGTATTAGTCGATTTATCTCGCGAATAATTATTCGAGGTAAAAATTTAATCAAAAAAAAAAAAAAAAAATATATTTTAACATTAAAAGTAACAACAATCTATCAATAGACACTTCATGTAATAAAAGAGGAAAACTTTTTAAATAAAAAAGGAACAAGTTTAAAGCATATCTTCTACAATAATCTTCCAAAAAGAGAAAGCAGTTTAACCCCCGTATTCATAAACGATTATTAAAATTACCAAACCTTTATTAAGAAAACTTTTCATAGAAAATATGTTCTTTATTAAATTTAAAAATTTTTTATGAATACAGGCATAAATGTTTATATTTTAAATGATTTATTTTGATGAAACTTGATTTGCAAAGATTTCATTATACCACTTGAATCTCTTTTTGATCAAAAAAAATCATCTTCTTCATCTGAATCATTGTGGTAAAAGTCTGTACTAAACATTCTTAAAAATAAATTACTCCAAAACAGTGTTTGCCACGACCAAAAAAAAAAGTGTAACCAAAATGTTAAAATAAAGTAACCAAACGCAATAAAAAGAAACCAAAATATTTATATATTAAGGTCCGTTTTCACAACTTACCGATAGCTAAAAGTAGACTTTAACCGGCCTTATAAAAAGTGTTCCATTATTAAAACTTAACTTTAACCTAAAGTGAGCGATAAAGTTAATATGGGTTCATTTTACCTGGTAGGTTAAAGTTAAGTTTTAATAATGGAACACCATTTATATGGCCGATAAAATCCTACTTTTAGCTATCGGCAAGTTGTGAAAATGGAGGTAAAAATATTATTTTATTTGAACTTTAGTTAAAAAATATTATATATACGAATGTATATTGACACCTTAACCTCTGGATCGATTTTTATAAAATTTAAACAGTATGTTACTGATGGTCTGAAAGGTACAATAAGTCTTATAATTTTTCAAAGTATTTTGCGCCCAAACAAAGCTAACACTTATTTTCGTCTATTTACAAACTATATGAGCTTGACCTATCAAACTTTTGAAGCATCAAGAGGCTATTAATCTGTCTACATTATAAGGTTTCTTATTGCTTCGATAGGATTAGAGAAGAGGATACCCCAGTTCAGTGATGTTATACATATTTTTTTAAAGCTCTACACAGCCCGAAAAAAATCCATATTCCATAATCCATATGCATATGCATACGTACTCAAAAAATTCTCCGCACTAAAATCCTTACAACTTTGAAAAAGTCAAAAAGTCCCTAAATTGTAATGATTTCATAAAATCTTTCCTTTTTTTCCTGTGGTAATTTGGTAAAAAAAAATCCCTACAAATAGGGATTTTCCCTACGTATATTTACAGTATATACGTAATTTTAAATTAGCTTCACAATCTCCTTCGCACGATTTTTTGTGCAGTTATATTAAATTAATTTATCTGCCTTAATGAGCAGGTACGCAATTGCGGTTCCCTGCAAAAACGTGCAGCTAAAGTAAAGTGTTTAAAAGAAGAATAAAAACGTTTTTATTAATAAATTGATAAAAACAATGACATTCAAACAACCTGTAGTCATTTGTTAAGCATGTTTATAATGAACGATACAGCCAAATTGGTTACAATGAAGTGGGGAACAGAATATACGCTGTAGTACAACGTTATGAATAGCGCTGCGAGCTGTCAAAAGGTCAAAAGTTAAAAACGGCAGTTTCAAAGTAGTGTCAACAGAATACGTAGTTGTAGTAGTTATTGCAGTTGAAGAGCAAAATTCGAAATTTTGAATTTTGTTGCGCTGCACGCAGCTTCAGATACTACTACGACTACTTCATTCTGTTCCAGGCCTAAGCAAAATTACTTATTTGCGTTTTTTTGTTTTTATAAACAGCTTAAATTGAGAATTTATGTGAAAAAGGGCCACGATATTTTTTTATATGTGCAGCTAACTTTGATGTTTTATATGAAAATATTTTAAAGCTGCCCACAAATATGATAAATGTGCGGGTATACAAAAAGCACGCAAGCAAGAATATTGAAGAATATGTATTTTGTGCAGTTAAGCCAAAGTGCTACTTGAATTTTTTGTATGACAATCATTTTAAAATGCCAAAAATTTTGGGCACTTATCTTTAATGTGCAGGTATAGAAAGTGCACTTAAAAAAGGAGTTTGTATGGAGAATAATGCAAAAAATTATCAATTTTGTGCAGTTAAGTCACAAGTGCACGGAAATAAAAGACAGCTTATTAACAAGGTTGCTGCTAAATTCCCATTTCATACTATTGAGAAACTGAAATTTATTGTTGAAGGGATAAGCTATTCCTACACGCAAAGAAAAAACATGGTTGATACAATCACAAACGCAAACTATCATTAATGTTTGTGGTTTAAGTAACAATATATGTTCAGACATAATGTTTTTAACTTATTATTGTCTCAAACATATTATTATGTTCAGATGAATAACGCAGACGACCTTTCCAACCATGTTTCTATATTTCCCTACACCATACAGAATGTCTATTTCAACATGTAACATGGTTCTCACAATAAAAACAATAACACATTTTTTCTCTAAAATTTATTGTTTATTGAAAATACATATGTGTGTACATATATGTACTTTGTTTTATATATATATGCTAAAAATTAAATTAAATACATACATGTTGAACGGCAATTGAAAAAATTCGGGGCTCTTAATAAAATTTTGTGTCAAAATTTCTATCCCATCTCCAACGTTGTAGGTGTTTTTGGCTGCAAGAAAGACAACGTTTATACATACATGTATGTATGTATTTTTATAATCATATTTAAATTACTTACCTGTTTAAATACAAGTTTTGCAGTATTTCTCCGAGAAAAAAAATTTTAATTATTGTGTTATTATTTAAGTTTTCCGATTAGCTGATGCTCGCAGACTTAAATGACGTGAGAATAATTTTTTTCCTTTGTAAACACACATCGTTTGTTTTGACAATAAATGTTTGCTCAATAAGAGAATGCGTTTTAAAGCAAACAAAAATTATGGTACTAAACATACCTTTTGTGTGCAACATATATTATGACTTTATTTGTAAAATTGAAAATAAAAATATTTTAGTTGCAAACATTTCACATAATTTGATATGTTTAGCTAGATCAGAGTAACTTTTAAGATGTAAAACACCATATAATATTATTATAGTGATTTTAAAAATGTTACGGACAAAAAATATTTTTTCAAGTTATAGTAGGACCATAATAAATTTATTAGGGTAAGCATATTAGGCAAATATGAACAAAAATGGTCGTAGTGACCACTTATTAACCATGTTTTTTCTCTGCGTGTATGCGCATTTCACTTGTTGCTTAGGCCAGATCGTCAGGAAACTTCATCCAGAGCTTTTAGAAAAGCTAAAGATATTAAACCAATAAAACTGTTAAGCGAATAAGAATTATAAACCTCAGTTTAACTTTTAACAATAATAAAGCTTAAACAAAAACAACAACAATAAACAGTAAGTTTATCTTTTCTTACAGTCCCGACTACAATTTGTTGATTTTTTGTCAACTCTAAATGTACTTGTAAGTGAGTAAAAAAAACCAAAAATAAAAACAAAACTACTGTATAGCTTTACTGATAATCGGTTATATACTATTTTTTTATAAAGTAATTGCAAAATAGTATAAATGTTAAATACATCTCACGATCAAGTATTGCTTTCAAATTTTTTGCACATACTGCTGGTTACAACTCACAAAAATTTGAAGATGTGATGAAGGCTGCACGCAATTTTAGATCAATTTATTTTCAAGAAAATAACTTTTAAAGACAATCGAATGGAAATTGTAATTAAATGTTTTCTTGAAAATAAATTGAAAGAGGCACTGAAAGCAAATAAGATTTAATTTTTAAAGTATGAGTGAATTGGTAAACAAGTTTGGAGGTTTTAAAACAAGAAGTGCAAATCATGATCGTCTAACACCCAATTAAGACAAAAATTGGTTATTTTACAGTTGAAAAAAGTAACCAAAATGGAAAAAAATACACAAGAACACATTAAGAAAAAAAGTAACAAATTTTGGTTAATAGTAACCAAGTCGGCAACACTGCTCCCAAACTCTTTGGTTTAGTTCTTTGTTCTATACTACATTTAAAAAAGATGTTACTCGAAGGAAATGTTCCTGAGTTAAGAAAAACAAAAAAAACTAATGCTCTGAAAAAATAAATTTTCGATTAAACGATTATGCGACATCAATTATCGAAATATTCGTTAATCGAATATAAGCGATTTTAAAGGAATCTAACTGTATGATTCGCCCGTAATCGATTAATCGAACAAAGGTTAATCGTTTGAATGCCCTAGTAGTTACTTCGTTACTAAAATTTCTTTAACTTTCATTTGAGTTGTCGACTTGAAAGTGCCTTAGAAAATATTTAGTGAATGTCAAAATTATTCATTAGTGGTCATCACAACTAAGAAAATACAATTTTTTTGCCGTCGAATTGTGTTGTCGTCGACTTTTATAATTTTCTTGTGATAAAAACACGCATTTCTTCTTTGCAGTTTGAGGCCCTTATCGTGGCCTTATTAGTGGCATCATGTCCACATAGTTATTAATGGTTGAAGCCGCAACGAAAAACAGGACTATGTTTGTCAAGAAAAAACCTTTTTGTTTGACAAACATAGGTTTGTTGAAATAGGCTTATATGTTGTTTATGTCCTAAGAATAAGACATCAATAGTGACGACAGTTTGATAACCAATATTCTAAAACAACATTAAGTTTAATTAAGCTTGGTGTTACTTTTATCTATACATATCGTGATTAAATTAAAGAGGGGAAAAAACGTTCACATTTTTCACATCATTTCATGGACTTCATCGAACCCATTATATATATATTTAAATTACAAATATGTTGTCGCATTAAGACGACCCACACAATATCTTCTACATGATTGCACAATGGTTTTTACATATATTTTTTTTCTTATTTTATAGAAAAATAGTTTTTTTTTGTTGCTTCTAAGATGTGAGAAGTAAAAATGAATAATAGTCTTTAATATTTACCCAAGCATGATACACAAAAAGAAATATTAATAAGTAAGAAAGTACAGCCGGGCAAGCACGATCATTTGATGCCCTACACCACAGTCTATATATAGACAAATTTTCGCAGTTTTTCCCTATTTGGCTAATCATGGACCCATCAAGCAACAAATGTGTTATGAATTAAGAAATCACATAATGATTATTTGCGTCGATTTTTAACTACATTCAAACACTATAAAAGATTTCTTTGTCGTAAAGCGATTTTGGAGAGGGGGTTTATAATGAACATTAGGTCATTTTTCGACCAGTACAAAACTGTCAGTAAATATTAGCTATTATAAAAGTTGTTGTTGCTAAATTTAATATCCATAACAATATTTATAAAGAAGTTATGGCAATTAAACCCAACAGAGCAAAATGTAAATGAGTTGTAGAATAAGTTTATTATAAGAGATTTCCTACAACATGCCAACAAATATGATTGCAAATGACTTATTCGCGCTACTGTTTTGTAAGTGTTTTTGAGAATGCTGTCCCGTCATATGACTCATGACTAAATTTTGTATTATTCGTTAAAGTTTTCAATCTGTGTGTTTTGTTCGAAGAGAGAAGTGGTTTTGTAATTTTTTTTATTTTTTGTTTTACCCTCCACATATAAACAATTAAACAATTTTTTAAATCAAATGAATTAAAAAAAGAAAACAAATTACAGACAGTAAAATAAAAAAAAACCAACAAAATAGTTTGACATTCAACGGCTAATTTTCAAAAGCTGGCAAACGTTTGACAGCCAAACTTTGGAAGTGAATTATGAATAAACTTTGTGCTAACTCCTTGCCAAATTTTCATTATGAATACGGCTGTATATAAGTAAAAACCTTTTGTAAATATGCCTCATAAATTCAAAAAGGGTGTTCGTTGAGAATGTAATCTTATTATTATAGATCAGTGATAACCAAGCCCCGAACGCACGCACCCAAAGAGATTATGTGCTTGTGTGCGTGGTGGTGCTTTCACAAAGCTTGAGCAGAGACTGATGGTAGACTGATGTTTTGAAAAGAACAAAGTTGTTGTATACATGTGAATTACCAATATATATATATAAAAATACGATTATTGACTTACTCGCGAGTCTATGCAGTGGTTATCACTGTTATAGATTATAAAAGTATTTTTATATAAGCTTATTTTCTAACTAGACTTCTTATCGCAAGGGATCAGTTTTCATTATTAAACAATTTTTAAAAAGCCTTTTATAATAGTAATCACAACACTTTTCTTTACTTAAAGCTTCCCAGTAAAAGTTTCGCTTACAAAATAATGTGTTAAGTAATCAGAAAAACATAAGAGCACTACTTATAATTCTACTGAAATGAATTTTACATGGGATGTGCCAAAATTAACGCATTCAAAAGTAAGTCGTTATTTTTTTACATTAATAAATCCAGAAAAAGGTTGTTATAGAAGATGTTATAGATGTGGTTATAGAAGAAAGCTACTAAATAAAAAGTGAAAGAAGCTATTCATTTTGAAAAAGTATGCGAAGTTTTTACTGGGTTATGTTATTAAGCTTGCTACAACTTCTTTCTTAATCGTTTTGGTTTGTTGGGAAGCTATTTTCGGGAGTTGTATTTGTATGGGTGATTGCTAAAGTCAAATATAAACCGATTAAAACAAATTAGTAAAACTGCAAAAAGATAAGTTTTCACAAATTCTAATCTTAAAACCATAGACTATACCAGAAGGATGTTTGTATAGGGACTATGCGAACATGTAAACGGTTCTCACCATATTTAATACGTTTCGTACCAATGATAATTGGAATGTATGTGCCAAATTTAATCAAATTATCCTCGGACAGACATCCTTTGATCGATTCAGAATGCGATATTGAGCCGATCAGTATACTTAACCCTGGATCTATGAAATATATATTTGTGTGTTACACACAAAAGCACAAACACGTGCTATAACCTTGCCACTATTGTGATGTGAATATAAATTTTATAAACACACTTAGTACACATTAACAAAAGACAAGAAAAAAAGGGCACAAGAAAACACAAGAATGAAAAATTTTATATGCAACAAATTAAAAAAAAGCTTTTAATACCCTCTATGCCTGAGGGTATATTAAGTTTTTTGTTGCATATGCAACTCTAAGAACTTCTCTTCTAGGCCCCCATTAAGTACGCATACATATGTTTATATGCACAAGGTGGAGGAAAATTCACCAACCTATCGAAATATGCTATACTTTTTGAAAATGGCCGTTAATGCTAGTTCTGCTTTGACATTTGCAAAGGTAACATATACATAATAGACGATACCATTGTTTCGAATTTTTTCCCTTTAGACACGATGGTTTCCGGGCCACCGGAATTTCGCATAGACACACGAATAGCCATTAGAATATCTTAAAGTAACTGTTTGGTGTGGTGTTAACGTCATTAGGCCTTATTTTATGAAAACGCCGCGGGCCAAGCGCCTACTTTGAAAGACGAGCGCTACTAAGCCATGCTCAACGACTTTCTTCTACCTCAACTAGACGGTTTGGGGACTGGATATCATGTTGGAACCACATCATCTTCAGTCCACAAGGATAAATCAATGGCGCATACTGCATGACTTTAACCCAAAATTATGTCGTCTACATTTCGGGGTCGCCTTATCTCTCGCTTTAGTGATTTGTACCGGCCGTAGTGATCTCCTGATTGACTCGTTCATGTGGGCTTTTTTGAAGTCGAAAGACGTGGATTAAAATGTGAATCAACCTTCGCAAAAAATTTCTATTCCTACTCTCGAAAAACACTTTGATATATCTAAATTAATTTAGCTTTATATGAAAAAATCACACTAACAAATTTCGTAATACAGGCCGCATATAAAGACTAAAATCAATTTTGTTGGAATTTGTCGGTACAATTTAGAAATTACATTTCAAACTTTTTTGGTCATCAATTCGTAATTGATCATAGATCCCATATAAAGCCCACTTCCGAAAACTTCCAAGTCTAAGTGGAGGGTATTAAAAATTCGGAATAGCCGAATATACGATTTTCACTTATTTCTTCTAACTTTTTTCCGTTTCATTGTTTGTTCTTTTAGCCGGAACTTTCTGCTCAATTAAAGGAGGCCATAAGAATACAAGCTGAACAACGTCTGGTACAACAGCAGCAGCAAATTTTAGATACACAACCATTTGTACAGGATGGTCAGGTATGTTAATTTATGAAAGAGTTTAAACAAAATTATAATAATCTTTTCTTCTATTATTCTTAAAATCTACAAAGCCCCTGATGCCATTGAACTATGATCCATTTTATAGTCCAATTTTATTAAAAATCGATAAGATTGTCGAACAACTGGGTGTAACAGATGACTTATGTAAAGAGCGACTAGTTTGCAGCATGTACAAGGATCCACAGCGCTACAGTCCGCATAGTAATTTTGTGTCAGCTGAATTGAGTCGGTAAGTAAAAGTTCAAAAACCTTATAAATCCTTCGGGTCAATTCTGTAAAAAAAGAAAAATCATTTTGAACTCCTTAAAGTTATGTCCTTAATGTTTGTGATATCATGCATCACAGGTTCAAAAAATCTTTAAGTTTTCTCTATTTTTAATTTTGAACAGCATTTACACTAAGCAAGTTTTCTTGGTACACAATTAAATCATTTTCTTTAGTCAAGAAAAAGCTTAACAGTTTATTTTTTATAAAAAAATAAAAAGTAAATTTCAAACAAAATAAATTAAGAAAGAATTTATGTATTTCTTCACGTAAATCAGGACTTGGCATATTTAAAACAATTTCCAAAGAAAGGTTTTGTAAAAAGAAATTCAAAAGAGAAAATACAATTTCTAAGGAAACCATAAAAATCAGATATTGAATATTAATTTGTGTGAAGACATGACTAAAAGTTTTTATAAAGGACTTTTAAAACATCTTAAACAATAAAATCAAAAAGCATAATAATTGTTTTTGTACAATTTAAAGGAAAATAGAAATACAAAAAAGAATTTAGATTTTGTTTACGATATTTCACAAACTTATCAGAGCATGATGATTTTTAAAAGCTTTTTTTTTTTTGATAGAACACACGTCATTAAAAATTAAATATGTTTGCCATAAAATTTTATATGTGACAAAAGTAAAAAATTTGTACTTCAAATCTAAAAGCACATTCATAACCGTATGAACACAATTACACCGTATGAACGTAGTAGCGTATGACGTAAATACGTTGTCAAATAAAAACTCTTAATATTCAAAACAAGGGAACAAACACAATAGCGAGTACAAACATTTAACCGTATCTACGTCCTACGTCAAGTTCGATTTAACTATTTTTCATGCGCCAGTCATAGATAAATAATATGCATTTATGACGCCGGTTGCGAACGTTTTGTCATAGAAAAAGAAAAATTACAAATGTAAAACTGAAATAATTTTTGTGTTTTCAAACTGAATATTTAAAACCAAAACCAAAACCAAAACCACCGATTTTGATGAAACTTACATATATCGTTTTAAAGGAATTTTCGTGTAGATATGCACAATATAATTTTTCTAAATTTTTAGGATTTCAGTGTTTAAAAAGCGAGTTAAATTTGCTTGCAAACACACATTGCAGCCACACGTACAAATTTAGGTGAATATTGCAATTTTCCGTTCTCTTAAAATCTGTAAGTTTTTATTGTATTACGCACAGGTTTTCTCGAAAATAAATGTCAAGTGGCCGAATTTCGGCCACCGGGCGATCCTAGTATTATTTTAAAAGACATTTTTAAAAATGTTCGGCCTTGTGACCTTACGTCTTACATTCTTACGACGTGCGACACAACATTAAACTGCTCTGAGAGGGAATGCTCCTCTCGCGTCATTGTCATTATATTACTGTACCATCCCACATATTTTCGGGGTTCGACAATAGTGTTTATCCTATCTTTTTGCAACCACGGACCAACGAAAACTTAATTTAATAATGACAAGGAACCGAAGTTTCGTTTGTGGAAAAGACTCTTCAGGCGTCAATAAGAGCCACTCAAAAAAAAGTTCACAGAAAAAATTAAAAATGTTCTCTAATCACCAATTTTATACCAAATTCATAGAATCAAGCAACCCATTTTTTGATTTTGCTCCTATTACCAAAATGATTATATTGATTACTAAAAACTGTAAAAATTTTATATTTTGAATATTTGTCTATTCAATAAACAATATTTTTAATTTTAATTAAAAATATGATCAAAAATCTTTACAGTTTCAAACAATGTGTTGATTGATTTTAACAATTTCCAACAACAGTTTCTCAAGTTTAAATTATTTTATTTTAAACGAAATAATTTTTTGGTATTTGATTATTATTTTAATTTAAAATTTATTTCAAAACAACTAAAATGTTAACTAAATCAAAATTATATTTTTAATTTTCTTTCAACAAAAAAAATAATTGATTCAATTATTACAATAATTAAGTTTAAATACTTTTTAAATAAATTTTTTAATTGATAAAAAAACTACTAATAATTTTTTCTGTGTTGTTGAACTAACTTTGACTTGTCAAAACGGAGTCACGTCTACCCCACGTCTACCACGTTAAGCAACCCATATAAGGTGAGTCGGTCTTATGTATATACATATGTATGCAGAGAAAGACAAAAATATCATTTTAAGTAAAAAAACAGGTATGGCCATGCATGACTAGACATCAAAACCATACACAAACATACCATTACCCATAACAACCCTGTTGGCCAAACTGCCGTCGACGACATTGTCGGCAACGATTTATGCACGACATGTCCTCTATCACTTAGGAATTCTGGAAGACAATTTTGAGGAAAATGTCTTGGACGACAAAAAAGTCGACAATGTCTAGTGCACTGTCTTTTAAAGAAGTTAAAAAACGACGACATGACTGACACTGTCTTTCAAGTTGTCTTGTGTCAAAGCTTATCCACGACAAAATGACAGACATTTTCAGACAGTGTCTTGTAAGCTGTCCTTTATCAACTTCTACGCACGACAATATGAGCGACATTGTCTTGTAAGATGTCTTCTAAACAAACAAAAATAATATAATAATAATAACTGTAAAATAACGAAAATAATAAAAAACAACCAAAGCAAAGCGAATAGAATCAGTCAGTCAAGTCTGAGAACTCAAAGACTAAGATATGATTTTAAAAATATGTACATATGTGCTATTGTATATTTTTATTTATTCGTTTAGGTTTATAGCCGACATTGTCGTGTAAGCTGTAACTCTTGTAACTTCATCGACATTGTCTTATACGCAGTCGTTGACGATAAGGTAGAATCCATTGTCGTTTATATAGCCATAAAAGGCAATATGAACGACAATATCGTTCATGTGGTCATCAACGACTATATGGACGATTATGTCGTGCATGTGGTCATCAACGACAGGCTGAGCGACATTGTCTCTCTTGTATCACTTGTTTGAAAATGTCATCGACGACTAGTAGTCCCTTACGTGTTGTGCAGGAATATACATTGTCGTGCAAGAATCATTGATGATTCGAGATCGCTTAAACCAAACAAAAAAAAAAAAAAAACATTGAATAACGTTGCAATAAATTTCTAATAGAACCGTTTTTTTGGAATAAGTAATTTAAAGTCGTAAATTTATTTGAAACTTGTGTCGGTGGTTAAGAACGGTTAAGATATTCCCTGTTAATAAAATAGGCAAATCATATAGAATGAACAAATTAGGAGCCATCTAAAATTAATAATAATAAATATGTACTTGTATTTAGTTAGTTTGGAAATTTTAATACGTAGTTAAAATCAAGACATTAATTTACTTGTTTTTCTACACAAGTAAATCTCGCGACAAGCTTTTAATTATACAAATTGTGTAATGACGTTATAAGTTGATAGTAAAAGTTCTAAAGCCAAAAAAATTTTTTTTTTCTTTTTAGCGCAAATAAAAGCTTGTTTTTAAGCCCTTTGACGGCGAATGGGACACATATGTCCAATTTAGTTTTTTCGTCATTTCATCTACATTTTTTAATGGATTTTGATTTAAGTTACGTTGTGCGATAAAAAAAAACAAATGCCTTCTTTAATATTCATGCTAACGATAAGATTTTGTTGAGTCAACTGGATCTAAAAGTATTATGGGACATACGTATGTGTCCCACTCTGCGTCAAAGGCGAAAATAATGTCGAATATTTATTTTTCATTTTTATTTTTTTAATTTGTTACCTTTTTAATCATAAACAATTCAGTGAAAAACATAAAAAACGAAAAATTGATCTTAAATTATGAGATCTCATAAATATTTCATATAAACTACATCAAATCCGAATTAAGTTATAGTAAATTTCAAAACAATTTCTGTTCCCAGTAAAACAAATTGGTTTTTCGCATGCGTAACAAATTGTGTTTGTACGACTTTCGATTTCGTTTTAGTGCAAACAAGACATCGCTTAGCGACTCCTCCTTTCGTTCTTGTTTGGTAATGTCCAGCTTAATTTGATACCGCCCCAGCTTAATTTGACCGCTTACCTGGTTCTCGTGGAATTTTTTCAAAACGGTACTGAATAAACATATTAACATCGAAGACCAAAGCAATCTTATTTCTGAAAATCTTTGGATACTCATTGCTATAATCATCCCAAAAAATGGTTTTAACTCTTTTTGACTTAGAGAAAATATAATACTTTTCTGCTAACAATAAAGTTCCGTTTGGTGGTGTACTTTATTAAGGTAGAAGTACATAACACGCGTTAATTCGTCGACGTTTGTCGTGCGTTTAAAAACTTTAGCGCTTGAAAAATTGCAAGTTACACAACGCGCGTTACAAAAGCCATTCCTGTCAGCTGTTTTTTATTTGTTTACTTATTTGTGCATTGAAAACGGATTCGAAAGTATATCAAGATCTTATTATTTTATTGAAATTCTTTAATAATTTTTTCTTTCATGATTCACAAATTTATTAAATTATTCTTTTTATTGTCAAAAATATACAACGCGTTAAAAAGTTCAAAGTTAGCCAACTTTCTGGCGCAAACGCGTCAAAATGTTTTGCATGTAGCTTGTTCTATAAAAATACACCAGTTTAATTTTTTTTGACAGACGTCTACAGGGCGCGCGCACACTAACGCGTGTTATGTACTTCCACCTTTAGTGAGTCGAACTCAGAAACTTTATTGAACACTTCTAAAATAAATGGGACCTCCTAACTATCGCTTACCTTGGGGCTTAAAACCTGCTCGTAATTCTGATTTGCTTTTTTCCACTGAAATTTAACTAAATATTCTTTGGCTATATTTGGTTTTTGCTCGTTGATGGTTTTACTATCTGTAAAATATCTTTGATTTAGATTGCGGTGCAGATCTCTTAGGGCCATTATTACAACTTGCCAATAGTTAAAAGTCGGATTTTGTTGAACCGATAAATAACTTTGCATTATTTTAACTTCAATTTTTTATTGCTGTTATTTTCAATAATAATAACATTTAATAGATAAAAACATAATAAATGAAGGTTTTATAATGCAAAGCTATTAATCGGTCCGACAAAATCCGACTTTTAACTATTGGCAAGTTGTAATAATGGCCCTTAGTCCGTTAAATTACCCAAAACACTTGTATCCTCGGTAAAAACGACGAAATCTCCTCATTTAAAAAAAACTTGCATACACATAAAGTTTCCAATAATTAAATGTATATTTTCAAAGACCATTTAAATCGTATTTGTGTGTTTCACAATGTAAATAAAACAAAAATCATGGTCATGCAAACTATTGTACAAACGATCAGCAGCTGGTAAGCATTTGTTTCCAATTTTTAATCTTTGACGACGAATGCGACATTTATGTCCCATGATTTTTCTTGCAGAAGGAGTAACCATTTTAAAATTTCGACAGAATCCGCAATAAATTTTTAAAATTTGTCAGCTGAAAATTCTTCGTCGCCAAAGGGTTAAAAAATTTTTTTACTTTTAGTCTATTTTTTACTTTTTAGCGCATTTAAATAACAGCTACTTAAAAAATAAAAAATTACTTTTAATTTTTTTTTTAAACTCGCATTCGTATTCTCAGCAAGCATTAAAAACTTAATCAGCTATATTGTATATAGAGTGACGTCACAAGCCTTTCATTTAATACCCATATTGTAGAAGTGCATTAAAAATAACTAGTCCGCCATTTTGTGCGTGGCCACCATATTGGGTTAAGAATGACGTCACACAGTTTACCATGCATTGTCACCCAAACTGAACGTGTATGCATTTCAGCTCAATCGGTTGCAGATAACTGCTTCAAAATTGAGTTGCAGGATTTCACAAACAAACAAACATACATACATACTTACATACATACATACATTTACCGTATTCACAAAACTCCTTGTATCGTTGTATCAATTGTATGTTGTATTAAAATTCATAGTTCAGTATTGGTTTTTTATACAACATACAATAGATACAACGATACAAGGGGTTTTGTGAATACGGCAATTGTATGTTAAATAAAAGCTTTTAAAAACAACAAATTTTTGAAGTACACATTTTAGAATAACCAAAGAAAATTTCAGAAAACATTTTTATTCTTTTTTAATATACTACATACCAAGGCGAATTAACGCGAATACATAAAAAAAACAACAAAGAAAATTCTTTGAAATTTCCCAGCGGTTAAAGAAAAGAGTAAAGAGGCCTAATAGAAGGCCTTATTCAACAGCCACAATCAATCCTCGCCGCATTCTATACTCATTTATTTTTTACACAGGTTGTCATTGGGAGCAAGCAAGCCCTTCGACTCTCGCTTCTTCTGGCCGGCTTTCAAATGAAGGAATTTTGAAAGTGAATATGAAGAATGTCTTTTAGCAACACAACAAAAGAGGGTCTTTTGTTAGCCCTTCTTATGCATGTCTTTAAGAACGAAAGGTCTTAAAAGGCATTACAAAGGTGTGCTGTAAAATGGACTTATATTAAACTTCTATAAAAAAAATATATAAAAGTTGAACAACTTCGTTTCTCCCTTCTTAAAGCAGGGAGTGGCGAATGTGTAATGAATATTTTGGAAGATCCTTCTTAAATATATTTATACCTTCTTAAATGCATTGTTCTGAAGGCAGGATATCATACGAAGGGAATCTTTTTGAAAGGAGTATGGAAGCAATCCAAAAGGCCTGCCACTTTCGGTCCTTTCAATATTTAGAGCTGGGTTATTTCAAAAAGCAAATGTCCTACAAATGTCATATACATACACACATACCATAATATACACATACAAATATCTTAAAAGTTTTCATTACTTCTTGGTACTTTTTTTTATCTTAAAATTTCTTTGTTCTTGCAACGATAAAAACACAATTACCTTCTTGTCTAAAAATTATTTTTAAATTGAAGTTATCGATTTTTAGTTGAAGCATTCCTGTCCTTATTGGAATTGTTTATTGGTTTGCTTACTCTACGACAACGTACATTTTCCTTTGTCTCCTATTGATGAGAAATCAATCAAAATATTTTCCCAATTTCTTTGTGTGTGAAATCTTTACAAATTTTCCTCATCACAAAAGAATTAAATTCCGTAGTAAATATGTACATAATGTTTTTGTTGACAGTCAAAAAAATGTTAAGGTAATGAAAAACATGATATTATAAATGTACATCTATCGAATAGTCTAAAAGTACGACATATGATGTGCTGGACTTCACAAGTAGGGTTGCTATTCATTATAAAACTCCCGGGACACGGAATTAAAAATTCCCGAGAATTTTGTAACGGGATATGTCGAAGATATTCATATGTGACACTGAATTGTACTTACTGTTACATACCTTGTCGATGTCGGTAAAAAGCTTTTCAAAGAAATCGGAGCAAAATGTATAAATGCTGCAAAAATCGGAAGCTTAAGATTATTGTTGGGTTTAATTTTAACGACTGAAACCAACTTTGGACTTTAGCATGTTAAAACTTTTTTTGAAGCCAGCTGTCAATAACCAACCACAAAAATGGAACCAGCTGTGCGTTTGCCGGATTTTATGGCTCTTTAATCGTTTTTTAAGAACTTGTGAACGTAAATAAGCCACAGAGCATGCATACCTCAAGTAAAAATCTAGTAAGAATACTATATTCTGCTATGCCGATTCTAATATACCCTTCTACATGGTGCGATAATAACAGAAAGTAATATATATACTGTTCTTTAGGTATAAATTAATAAACTTTGTGCTACGCCCACTTGTCCAATGTCACCCATATTTTATCGGAACATGTGCATTAGGGTGTCCCAAAAAATTATTTATTTATGATTTTCATTGGTGCTCAATCAAAATTTAAAAGCTTATAGGGTAAAGTATTTTTGGTTTTTTTTTAAGAATTTTCGGAATAGGTTTAGAGGTCGCGCAAATGGAGTTTTCATAAAAAACCGGAGTTTTCGGCCTTTTTTTTAACTTTACTGATAACTTGGTTAATACCACGAGTTTCTGCACTCCTGAGGAAACAGTTTTAAAGAAAATTATCCAAGCTTTATTCCTGTGTGAAAAACTTATAAGTTTTGGTGATGAGGTTACTCATTTAGATACCCTTAATTGCAATTTGTCGTAGTTTTTTCAAAAATTTTGTAATAATGCTTTACAACTTTTTAAATTTAAATGAAAACGAAAAAAACTAATGATGCAGTTTGAAAGACAAATTAATTCTAAATAATATGAATAAACAATTTTTAAATATATTCTTACCGTTCCTGAGTTATACCCGTTTTTATCTTTATACCCAGTATAAGTTATTAAAAAATCTTTGCAGCATTTGCATTTTTGTCGGCGGTTTGGAGGGATCAAGGGCATCTATAATTTTTCCCACAAGCCACACATTTCTTGTTGTCACAAAATTCATATATATTTTGAATAAAATTACACATTTTTGAACTAACAAAAAAAAAATAATAAAATAAAAAAATTCTTACCGGTACGTCGACAAAAACTTTTATACATTTATGTGACGCTTAAATATAAAGGGACCTAAGGGAAAACCCCGGTTTTGTTCAGGAGAGCCATTTTGGTGTGCCATCACTTCATAAAACGCGCATATCTCTGGGAGGGTACACTTTTGGGGCATGGGATCGGTCTCATTCGATGCTCAGATGTTGTCCCCATCAAAAAAAAAAGTAAAAATTAATTTTTTTTACCCTTAGGTCCCTTTCTCAATGCGCTGCCACATACACAAAAAACTTTTCTATTTGATTCGTCGGTCAGCTAAATCAAAAAATTGTGTTATGTAAAATCGTATAACGACAATATTATAGCGGAGAATACACATAAAATAGAAAGTGAAAATGACAGCGTGTAACGATTTAGATCAATAAATGTCAGAAGTTAATGACAATTAAAACCCAACTATAAAAATTTATGGAAATATACAATAATTATAACGAAAAAAGTATCACCATTTTTAAGGTACAAACTACAAAAATAGTGTAACTCGGAAACTGTAGGACAAAATTCCATTTTTGTTTTTCTTAATTGTTTAGAACTTATCGGTATTTAAAATCGCGTCACTAGTTTTTATACCTTTCATATAAATTTGGAAAGTAATAAACCGTTTTTTACAGAATTTGTTAAAAAATTACAAAAATACTTAATATGTGGAATCGTAATGGACAAAAATATTGCCAGAACTTAAAGTTTTTGCATATGGAAATAAAGTTTGGGAAATTTTCTTTAGAAATATTCGGTCAAAAAATTAAATGAACGTGGTTATTGACAAAGTTATGAGTCAAGTTTGAAAAAAGCCCGAAACCCCAGATTTTTAACAAAGACTTGAATTGCGCGACCTCTAAACCTCTTCCTAAAAATCTAAAAAAAAATTCAAAAATACTGGACCCTATAAGCTTTCAAATTATGCACGAGCCTCTGACAAAAAAAATTTTTGGGACACCCTAATGTGCATTGCACCGTATTTGAAAAGTTTGGCTCTTGCCGTTCTCCCGATACACATAAAAATAAAATGTAAAAAAAAACAACAACAAGTGATTTCTGCGTAAAGTAAGACGCAGTCGTGGTTTTTTGGCCATACCTCTGCCATTTGTGGACCGATCAGGCTGGATTTCAATAGCAAACAATTCCGGACTTTATGTGATATAAATTTATAACTACCAATTCCCCATTATATTCAGAGTCTTCGGAAATCCCATTTCAACAGACAGATAGTCAGAAGGATAGACGGACATTGTTAAATCAACTTCGCTCCTCATAAGGACCCAGAATGTATATATCGCTCATTTAACTGCAAGACCGACATAAATCAAAAAATACAATTTTGGAGTTAGTGATGCAGAATTGTTCGCTATGTTTTTCTTTATATTGTGTATAAAATTCATCTTTATATCATTTATACTTTCCCCATTTGAAGAGAATGTATCGTTATTTTTTCTAATTGATTAGAGCAAATCAAAATCTTTAAACGCGTTTATCTCGAAATGGATTTTTTGGACTTATGCCGGTCTTGCAGCAAATGAGCGGTATATACTTTAGAGGATCTTATATCAATATTGTACAAATTACAAACGGAATTACAAACTATTTAGAGTAGTAAAATAATAATGTTTGAGACGATGTCAAAAGAAACGTCACACAAATAGCGCTACATAAATTTTTGATTAATTTATCAAGTGTAAAAAAAATCAATTGGCCTTATAAAAGATCTTCGTTTCTCTGGAGTAGACCACCACCAAAAAGGTTTTGCTTTGAGCAAATTTTATAAAAAAACAAACAAACAAATTATTTTTTGTTTATTCCTGTCCATATACTCCACAAAAACCAATTTTCTTTTGCTTAAATAAAAATAGGATAAAAACTTTTTTGGTTTAAATTAGCTAAGAAGAAAATTGAATTGAAACTTTATTGTTAAACTTGTTTCCTTCTTTTGACTTTATCTTTTGCGTTTATTCATGTCTTCTCCGCCCGAGTTGTACAAGTTTTTAAACAGTTTAGCGCGCTTATTCAATTTATCAGTTTTCTGAATTTTTTTTGCTAATTAAATTTTGGTTCATTTCTTTGATACACGATTTTCTTTTTATTTCTTTGCAGAGACACCAACGAACTACAGCCAATAACGAATACAAATCAGGCTGTTTTAAGATTTTATCGTCTCATACAGGCAGCACGTGATGGTCAAGATCAAAAGGATTGTTTGGCTTTGTATCCAAGTTGCAGTATAAATACGGAATAGAAAATTGTAAAAGGAATAAGTTTAATGTAATTGAATTTAATAGTAAAGGACACCTTTCCTTTTGTTTTGTGTCGCTGGGAGTAAGAGTCCTTGTAAAGTCATTAATTTAGAAATTTGTTAGATTTAAGGTTATTATTTTTTTATTTTTATTTTCATTATTTATTTTACACACACAATTGTACATATTTATTTCAGTAATTAAGTTGTAATTTAATTTTATTTATTGTATCTAGTATTATTGTTCCATATACTTTGAAATATCATCTCTATTCCGCGATTTATGAACAAGTAACTTTTAAAATCAGATTAAAATCAAATTCTTTAAAACATTTGCACTCGTCAAACTATTTTTCTGTTTCAAAAAACAATAACGGTGTTCAGTGATTGGTGCAAATGGTTTTGAAAAAGACAAATGCAAAGTATCGTAGTTTTTTTATGAAATCTAACGGAAAGTCTGTGCATTTTGCATAGTTGGGGGAAATGCACTACATATTCATTATATCAGCATTCCACTCCCTGCTGAAAATTTGTGTCAATTGCACTTATCACATGACCAATGAACACAATATTATAATAACAAGGAACGAATTGTGAAAGGTGAAAACAAGTCGTATCATTTAACTAGTGAGAATGTTTTAAAAGTGTAGTTACTCCAGAGGAAAGATAATTGACACAAAACTAGTCATGTGACTAGATTTTGTGCGGGTAGTGGCTGATTCTATTACTTTCAATGAAGGGTATCTGTCTTTTTAACCTGTAGTGCGATTCTCTAATCAATTTTAACATAATTTAAATTGTTAAAAATATTTAACAGCAAAGTTAACGTACATTTTATTCAGTAACTTTTTTAACAATAACGTTTACTGCGATGTTCTATTTTAACGTCAGGTATTTAAGTTATCTTAACGGCAAATTGTTTTCCATTGTTTATTTTAAAGTTCGTAGTTATTTAAAAAAAAAAACACAGACAAATCTTGACAAATAAAAGCCACACTAACATTTTTAAAATTCACATTATTAACATACATTTTGCAAAAATAATATAAAAAATTAGGAATTTATTTTTGTATTTATAAAAATCATTCACCCTTATTCCATTTAGCGTCATCAATAAGAAACGATAACGTTTTGTGTCGATTCTTGCAAATCGGTATGCCCATTGTCAATGCCAAGTTTTATCGATAAGCATCGATGCATTTTTGGTATGCCGTACGCAACGTTAACGATGGCATCGATATAAATTGACTCTGATTTTGTCGTCAGTCTTATTGGTGTCAAAACAGTTTTATATATTTTTAACTTTTTAATAATAATAATGTTGAATTAAAAAAAGGGAAAAAAAGCAACAAAACTACGTG
This sequence comes from Pollenia labialis, assembly GCA_949318255.1. Classification (NCBI taxonomy): domain Eukaryota; kingdom Metazoa; phylum Arthropoda; class Insecta; order Diptera; family Polleniidae; genus Pollenia; species Pollenia labialis. The sequence goes on from OX439139.1 coordinate 133,254,941, forward strand.
AAAATTTGCAAAAATAGCGAAAATTCGCAAAAATTCTTAATATTTCAAACAAGCCATAAAATTTATTAAAAGTCCCTGAAGCTATAAGAAATAGCAAAAATTCCATAAAAATGTCTAAATTAGCGGAAATTCGCGAATTTTAGCCACGTGTCTGATAGACTGAACTTTTCCCATAATTTTTCTGATTCTTTAGAGCTTTAACGATTTTTAATAAATATTACATTTTTCTATCATATCGCTTTTAGCAAATTTTTACGAATTTCCGCTAATTTTACCATTTTTATCGAATATTTGTAATTTCTTATATTCTTAGGAATATTTATGAATTTTATGGCTTTTTTGAAATATTGAAAACTTTTAGCAATTTTTGCAAATTTTATTTTTTTGTATTTTTCCGACATTATGTTTTTAAGCGAGTTTAAATAAATTTTTGGGTTTTGTTTTCATGTTCGCGATAGAAGTGATTTTTTCGTGTGATTCTTTACAGCTTAAACGTTTTTTAATAAATATTAAATTTTGCTATTATACCGCGAAGTCTGTATTTGACAGGGCGCAATCAACACGGTCGATTTATACGGGGCGAAAAGTGTAATGCCTTATGGCATTAGCAATTGTGAATTTTTTAGAATAAATCAAGCTTCCCTATTTAAGAGCACAACATTTTTAAGAAATTAACATAAAATTGCATTTTTTAAAAACAAACTGAAAACAAAAAAAAAACAACTGTCTAAGTTATTAGAGATGTGCTTGAAAAAATTACAAACAATCGACATCGTTACACTGCTGTTATAGAATACAAGTTTTGTATCGAATTGATTACGACGTCGATGAAAGTTGATGTTGATATTTAATTGATGACGATCACGACGACCTTAAATTGAATAAGGGTGATTAAAAATATTACATTTTAGATGCAGCTTATGGAAATCACTAATTGTGTTTTCTTTTCTACACAAAAAATAAGTGGTAGACTTTCCTATCATGCCACTGTTAGCAAATGTTTGCAAATTTAGCAAATTTTTACCGAATTTTTTGCCATTCCTTATAGTTTTAGTGACTTCAAATCAATTTTATGGTTTTCTTCAAGTATTAAAAAATTTCGCGAATTTTCGCTATTTTTACATATTTATTTTTTTTGTTATAATGTGACATTTTGTTTTTTTACCGGTTTAGCGATTTCAAATAAATTTTAGTGCTTCTCTCCATTCTCTCCAAGTTTGCAATTTTAAGCGAGTTATAGCCACGTTCGCGGTAGAAGCAATTTATTCCTGTAAGATTTCTGATTTTTTACTGCTTTAACGATTTTTAACCAAATGTATGCTCTGCTGCTTTTAGCAAATTTTTACCGGATTTTTTGCCATTGCTTTTAGTTTTAGTAACTTCAAATCAATTTTATGGTTTGTTCGCAATATTAAAAAATTTCGCGAATTTTCGCTATTTTTTTATATATGCGAAAAAATTTTTTAAGCGATTTAGCGATTTTAAATAAATTTTACGGTTTTTTTCCAAGTTTGCAATTTTTCGCGAATTTTATCCTTGTTCGCGATATAAGCGATTTTTTCCTGGGGTTCTTTAGAGCTTTAACGATTTTTAGTTAATAGCCACTGTTTGCAAATTTTTGCGAATTTCTTCTAATTTAACAATTTTTAACGAATTTTCGCAATTCCTTATAATTTTAGCGTTTTTTAATCAATTTATGGCTCGTTTGATATATTAAAAATTTTAGCTATTTTTGCAAATTTTCCGAAATTTTGCAATTTTCGCTAGACATGCAAAACCTAAATGGGGGTTTGTTAGTTTCGAAAGTACTTTAAGTCGTTCCACACGATAAATAGTTTGCACTTGATGACAGTGTTAGTTAAATATACTAATAAATTAATAAAGATGCCACTTGATTTTTAGCTATGTTGTTAAAATTAAGTTACTGAATTGCTGTATTGTTACCGTAAACTGTGCCGGTTAAATTAACGTTAACGTTAATCGTTAAAAGTTAGAGAATTCCTCTACTAGTTCAGTCGGGACAATATCTGCGACTGACATTGTTTTTCACAAAACTAAATGTGTCCATTAAGATTTTTGCAGTGGCCTTTTACAAAATGTGAAAGACGATGTAATCATTATGCGAGTAAATAATAAAGTTTCAGAAGAAATTCCTTTCTATATATGAAAAATTGGACATTAAAGGGGAAGGAGCCGATATATCATAAATAACATCTAGAAATTGACGCTTTATTCAAAAAAAGGATTAGAGACAAAAATGAAGCCATATTCTAGACATTGACAATGATATATGTATATACGATATGTTGAGATCTGATAATTGGCGTCGCTATTCATAAAAAAGTAAAATGGGCTCAATTTTGAGGCGTGTCATAGAAGTGAGAATGTATATTAAAAGCAAGATATATTAAGCTTAAGAGAGACCTTTTTTGGTACGAGGAAAAAATTCGACAAACGACTCGAGATGACCATAGTCTAGCCATGAACAACGATATGCGATTTGTTGATAACAGACTTGAAATCGCGATACATAAAAAACAAAAAGTGCTGTATTTTGGGGCGTTGGAACAAAACTGTTTTCCTGTGTTAGAAACTTCATTAATATATCTTTCATTTTAGGGGAGGGCTGATACAATTTTTTTTCGACCGACTTTAATGTATATTCTTTTTAATTTTTGCTCTGATATTCATAAGCAAGTAAATTAAGTAAAATTTTGTCAATAACGGAATAAATTCAAGCTTTATGTTGGGAACACAACTGACACGAACGACGAATTTCGCCCAACACGACAAATTTGTTAGCAAAAATTCCCTGAGTAATTTCGTTGTATGAAGCTGAATAACGACGATTATCTTAGAGCTTTTACAATTGAGAAAGTTGTTAGCTGTTTGTGCAAAAAGAGAGAGAGAAATAGTGTAACCATATTACAAAAATAATACCTTCAAAATAAAAGGAAACTTGTATTTGAGTTTTAATCGTTCTCAAAGAAAATCAAAGTGATTGTGATATCTTCCTCATATTCTGGTACAATTTAGGTCGATGATGTATGGTTTCAAACCAATTATTTAAAAAAAGTTTTTTTGCAGTTGCATTTCACCGCTCGTTTTGAGGGAAGAGCGAGTTGAAACTGCAACAATAATGCGTTACTCCCATCTATGGTATTTTGTTTTTTGATGCAACAAAAGAGCTACGATCATAGTTTACTATGGCTACGATGGCACTTTCTTTTTCGCAAGGCCATTTGCGCTAAATACTGAACTCCGTCTTTCTTTTTATAAATTAAGAAACATTATTTGCAAAGTTATATTAAACAGCTTTAGTAAATCAGAAAAAACCGACAATTAACCTTGAAAATAAATAAGAATAATTATTCATTTTCATTATTCATTATTCACTTTATCAAAAATATTGTAAACTTATCAGTTGCAAACAAATTTCTCCAAAAGTAACATGGTTGGTGTATATTTAAAAAAATGGGATTATATCAATTACATAAAAAGTTGAACCAAGATTATTAATACTGGTCTGGGAAATAAATTTCCCAAGTAAATTGAGTACAAAATTCTTTTTACCGCTGTTACGGATACCATTGTTAAAATAAACACAGCAATCCACACTTCTCAAATTTCTAAACTAAATACCTGCACAAATGCTTTCAAATCATGGCATGCAAACAAAGGAATTCGTTTTATGCACATTGGGTTTGATTGTAAAAAAATAATAAGAAAAAAAGTATGCTTATAATACCGGATAGTAAAGAAAATCTGGGTTAATCGATGCACAAAAATTGTAATCGAAGCAAAAAAATTTTATTTTTCATTCCCGTACAAGTGATGTTAATCGAATCATGGATAGTCCGGGTTCAGCTGTATGTTAATTTTATTCAAAGTATTGGTCATCATTAGCTTGGCTACCCTGTTCTGAAATTAAGTCTAATCCAAAGAGAGCGTTTTGCATAGGTCAAAGTCTTGACTAAAAACCGGGTAAAGTAAAACTTCCAAACGACTATTTTTTTTAAAGGGTTAAACTGCTTTCGCAACATGTGGCCGGGCGCTGTCAGGATAAAATATAACGACTTCATATTTAGTCGTAAAGGCCGTGAGCTTTTCGGGAATAAATAAATCAATTATGTTCGGAACTGGTCCTATGTGATCGTCTTGTCTGATTTCAGCAGATCATAATAGATAGGAACCTTCTGGTCTCGTGAATAACTTGTGCTTCTGGTTGTTATAATGGATCCAATTTTTCTATTATGATTGAAATGAAATAAACTTCTGTGGCATTTAAGCAGCATTTTGGATCTACAAAATATTCCTTCAACCTCTTCTCTTCGAAGTACCATTAAAATTGACTAAATAAAACATATAATAGATGTTTACCCTTAAAATGGCCGCATTAAAGACACAAATAAGGTGTGAAAAAATAGCATATGCCTACTCTTTTGAATTCCGTATTTTTTAAATTATATACTAGGGTGGGTAAAAAATTTAAGATCTTCAATTTTGTTAAATTTTGAATAGAATTGTATTGCAAAAATCATATAACTGTATTTTAACGACCTTTAAGTTCGTGAAAATAGTGTCAGAAGCATCCATGACTTTATGCGATAAAAAATCAAGAGAAGGCTTAATATAGACGAAACTTGAATCAAGTCGAGAGATGCCCAGATTTGACAGCAAACAAGATTTTGTGATCAAAAAAAGTATTTAATTGTTTTACGTTGCATAGGAACCAAAGTTTTATTTTTTTTTAAGTTTAATTCAAAATGTTTTCACTTTTAATTAATAATAATTGAAAGTAAATAAAATATTAAAATTAAAAAAATTGCCTTTTTATAAATATACATGCATACTTTAGCACAGCGGGTGCGCCCCAAATCGGTGCTATATCGGTAAAAGACCTGTTTGGGTTCCTTTGGGAGGAGGAAGGTCTTTTGGCCAACTAAAGGGAAGTGGGAACAATAGACCCAACGTAGTCGCGTTGCCTGTCGCTATTGGGGGAATCCTCCCCACTTTGTCGAAAAAAAATATATACATACTTACAGCCGTATTCATAACAAAAAGTTAGCCACGGTTTGTACACTACGTACAACGAGCTGCTAACTAGAATGCCGATTAAGCCTAGCAGCTTTTTGGCACAGAGATAATTCATAACGAACTTTTCTCCATCTGCCAACTTTTAATAAATCAACTCTAAATTTTTATGATGCCAGATTGTATTACTCAAAAATGCAACACGTTTTGCATTAATCATCGCTGAATTTGTAATTTTTTCTTTTTTGTTTTTCCCTTCACATGTTAACATTTTTAAAAGTTTTTAAAATTAAAATAAATAAAGTAAAAGAAAGTTAATTAAAAAAAAACCAACAAAATTGTTTGACATTAAACGGCTGTTTTTCACAAGTTGGCAAACGTTTGGCAGCTCGCTGACAAGAGTTTGGCAAATCGTTAGCCAGAGTTTGGTTAGTGTATTATGAATAAACTTTTTGCTAACTTCATGCCAAATTTTTATTATGAATACGGCTGTTAATTCTTAGAAGATCCTGCGCGGGCTCAAGGTGTGACTTTTTACTTTTTTGCAATTTTTATTTGATTTAACGTAAGACAAAAAATATTGTTATTAAAATATGTTTGGAGAACTTTTATTTTTTCTCATATATACCAGTTATACACCCCTACAACCATATTTGACCTTTTTAATTGTATTGGTAATTTAAATAGTTTTCGATCTTATTTTATTAGATCTAATAAATTTGTGAAGTTTTTTAGAATATGTATAAGATTTATATAAAACTGTTATTTATTAATTTATTCTAAACTTTAAAATAAAAGACAAGAATAAAATTAGCAAGTCGATGGCTCATTCTTACATGGTTGTATTTAAAATAGCAAATATATGGCCAAATCATGTATTAATCTCTTATTTTTATTCTTCTTATTCCAAATATACACAGAAAAAAATTTTACGCCAGTAAAAGCATTAATCAAAAATAAAATCTGTTTTAATTAAAAATTTAATCAAGTGAATTAAACGTTTAATCAGCTGAATTAAACGTTTAATTGATATTGTTTTTTTGTTTACTGGTGCAAATTAATATTGTCAATTAAACGTTTAATACACTTGATTAAAAGTTTAATTTACTTGATTAAACGTTTAATTAAAACTGACTTTATTTTTAATTAATGCTTTTACTGGTGCAAATTTTTTTCTGTGTAGTTACTAAGTATATAAGACTTAGTTAAGCAAGGTGGCCAAGAATATGTTGCCGTCTCAGGTTCAACACTAAAATTTTCAAATTGTCTCATGCCAACCTAAAACATTGCCAACAGAAATTAAAAAAAAAATATTACATACCACCTTGTAATATTGAGCCAGCGAAATGTTTAAGTAAATATTTATTAAAGTCTTTTAAATAAAATTATATTTTCATTTTGTTAAAATTGTTTTAGTTAAATATTTAATAAACGTTAAAATATTAATACATTGTTTTTTAATTTAGAGTTCATAGTAATTTAAAGTTTTGTAAAGAAAATTTAGGTTTCTTTCCAAAAATCATTTCACACCCATCGCAAAAGGTCAATCCTTTTGCGATTTGTGCAACGTATACCTGAAATTTTTGTTTGCATTTACATATTTCCTTTCTTCCTCACCATATTACTAAGCTAGAGTAGAATATTGTTACAACGAACAAAGTCTATAACAAATCCTTAATAAGGCCAAAACGAAGTTTTTGGTGGCTTTTTTTAAACAGTGACCTTTATTAAAACGAATTTAATGTACTGTTTTAGAACGCGACCGCAAAAGTGACTCGTTTAACTAACATTAAAACAAATATTTAGATTTTGTTTTAAATGTGTTTAAAAACAGGCAGAAAGTCTCGGTCTGTCTTTTAATCATAATTAAAGGCCAACATGCTACGGTTGATAAACCATTTATTTGTAGCAACTACAATAATGTTATTTTTAACCATAACGTCATGTATGGCAACCATAATATGGCGGTGGATTTCTTATAAAGGACTGATTTAACCCATACAATGGTTATATGCGATAATATTTTCTATTACAAATAAAGTAACATTTAGAACCGCATTGATGATAAAATTATTGCGTGTGATAAGTCCGAGCTTCTCCCACTTTCTTTGTAATATAAATAAATGAATTCATGGCACAGCTGGGACTATACTGCTTATCAAAATTTTAATAAGTATTTTTATAGCATAGTTTGTCATTAATTATTAAACAATTTTATTAGAGCAATTAGTAAAATATTTGGTTTAGTAATAACCGACAATATTGGTCATTATTTATAATTATATAAAAGCAAATACACGCAGGGTGTATGTTCTATTATAAAGAATTGCCTAATTTTTTCATTTTCCTTAATAAATAGCAACACAAATGGCAAATTTAATATGAATTGTGAAAACACTTTTATGTGTGTGTAAAAAGAATTATTGGTTTAACATTTATACAAAGTTCACTAACGGTATTGCGAAGAAGATGAAAAAGGCAGAATAATCAAAATAATAAAAAAGTACGCTAATCTGCTGATGTCAATTATTATCAAAGTTTATACCTCCTAATCTGAGTCTACAATCAGTTTTCTGGCGCAGTAACACTTGCAGTTAAGGGTAGAATTTTAGTATGAGGAGCCGGTATAACCGATATAGACTTTATAGTTCAACGCTACAGTATTTATTAGCTTTATTAGAAAGTACTTATACCTTGAGAAGTCAGAAATCAGAACGTTAAGGCAACCCCAATCGTGCTGAGAATCTCGATACAGTACATGCAAATTCTTAACTAACTTTATGTCTTAATGATACCACCGGCTGGTATAAAATCCAAAGAGATCTTTAGAACTAAGGCTGCTTACAGATTCCCCTGTGTGTATTAGCAATACGACAAAAGTTGCTTTTGCAGTAGAGTCTGGACAGTTTCGGCTAAGTAAGGGCTAAGGATATGATATAGTTTCACACTATGTGGCATTTACCAGCAGTTTAAAGCCTATTTTTTTTTTTTTTTTTTTTTTAATCGTTTATTTCTTTATTCAAATAATTAAATTTAAACTATTATAAACACTAGTTAACAGTAACAAGTTAATTTATACAATGTCTCTAGAACGAGCTCTCTAGTATTATAATATGACAAGGTAATAATTTGCTTTTTACAAAAATACTAATATATGTACATACTTATAAGATTTTATTATAATTTTTAGTGTAGAATATAATGAAAAAATACAAAAAACATTATTTACATATCATAGATTTTCAAAGGTTATTGTCAAAAGGGTAAAATAAGAAATAGAAAAACTTTATTTTGATAACCACCAAAATTTTTTGGAATTAGATTTTTGTGCTAATTTTAGGTCTTTTTTGAAATGCTTGTATTGTATCTCATATCCAGTTGATCTAAATTGCATTGAATTTTTTTTATATTGGCCCTTCGATAGTTATGGTATAATATGGGGGTTCCATTATCATTTTGCACAACTCCTTTACTATCTAGGTATACAAAAGCTTCCGGCGGAACAAATCCATTCTCTAAAGAATTAGTAATATATTCAAAGTTTGTGTAATATGGTGCCATTATATAATTATTATCAGTACATCTGCAACACCGTAAAATATGATTCCTTACAAGGCTAATAATAAAATTATCTATACACTCACAATATTCTGTACGTAAAATTAACTGAAATTGTAATATAAAATAAATGAAAGTTCAATTAAAAACCGGTCTACCTATTTTTCATTTATTTTTAAAAAAAAGTTCATTTAATTTTTACTGTCAAAAATTCAACACCATATTCCGTAAAATCAAATAAATATTCAGTTATTTTGTAAAATTTAACTGTCAAAAATTCAACACCATATTCATTAAAAACAATTAAATATTCAGTTATTTATTAAAATTTTACTGTCAATTTTTTACTGTCAAATTGACCCCATATTCAGTAAAAACAATTAAATATTCAGTTATTTTATTAAATTTTCGTTTACTCCACAAAAGAGCCGAATTTCTAAAAAATACCAGACAGACACCTGTCCGCTTGTTTTTCTTATAAGCGAGGGAGGGGGAATATTTTATTTACTTACCCCCCAGTTACACACGTTTGTTTTACTTTTGTTGTACTGACCACGTTGTTTACAGAAGAACTCTCAATTATAAGACACCAGCAGCATGACCGATATGGCTTCGCAATTATTTTACTTTTAAAATTTGATGTATTTAACTAAATTATTTTAACAAATAGAAAATGGGTATTGCTTACACAAAACAAGCAATTCATTTTTTATAGATAAGTAAAAATTAATTTTTGGTAGTAAAATTATATAAATTAACTTAATATTTAATTGTTTTTACTGAATATGGTGTTGAATTTTTGACAGTAAAATTTTAAAAAATAACTGCATATTTATTTGTTTTTACGGAATATGTAGTTAATTTTTTGACAATTAATTTATAAAAGATAACTGAATATTGATTTGTTTTTACGGAATTCGCGGTTGAATTTTTGACAGTAAAAATTAAATGAACTTTTCGTTGCTTTAAATTACATTTTCATTTAATTTTACATAAAGAAGAATTTAGCTCAATCAACGGACAATATTAACTGCAACTGAAAATCCGTATTAATATGCACTTAGTTTTTTGAATAACTGTTAGAATCAGTTAAAAATAAATTTGCTTGGAATTTTAAATGTTTATTTATTTAAAAATGACTGAACGGAAGATTTCTTAAATAAACTACAGTCCGTTACTGTAATAATATTGTGAGTGTACGAATTATATTTGCGTTATTGTATAGAATTTTATTAGAAACATACTTAGTATAATTACTTTTTGCAGATCTATAAAGTGAAGTGCACGCTCTTATGCACTTTCTCTCGAATATTCTAATTTTTTCCATATATGATGGAGAAATATTGAACCAAATGGGGCATGCATATGTTAGAATAGGTCTAATTAGAGCTTGATATACTAGAATTTTAACCTTGTTATTAATATATTTGGAGTGAAATAATGGTCTATACGAAAAATACGCTTTTCTTGATTTGGCTAGGATTTCATTAACATGAAAGTTGAAGTATAAAAATTTATCAAGGTAAACACCCAAATATTTTACTACTTCCTTGACAGGTATATTGCAATTATGTAAATTAGACTTTATTTGAAAGTCTTTCCATTTTTTTCTTATATCATAATTGCATTTGTTTACTGGTGGTCTAAAAAGTATAGTTTCACATTTTTGCGCGTTTATTTTCATATTCCAGTCAATTGCATATTGTTCGACTTTATTGTATGCGATTTGTAAATTTGTTTTGATTTTTTCGATTTTATCGTCATGGTGATAAATAATAATGTCATCTGCAAATGAAATGATGTTATCTACTTGGTTAAGAAGGTCTAAAGTAAAAAAGTTAAATAGAATAGGAGAATTCACTGTTCCCTGTTGTAAACCATTAGTAATATTGAATGATTTGTCAGTTTCAATATTCTGATACGATACTTTAAAGGTCTTATTATTGACCATATTATATATTAGTATTATTTGGTTTAAGGGAAATCTGTATTGAAATAATTTATGTATTAGTGCATCGATCCAAACACTGTCAAATGCTTTTTCCATGTCTATCAAACATGCTCCCGTACAAAACTTTTTGTGCCAATTCCAATTAATATCGGAGGTTATTTTATGTATTGCGTTAATGGTAGAGTGTTTGTATTTGAAACCAAATTGTTTCTCGCTATATATCTTATTATTAGCACAAAATTTGTAGAGGGCATTATTGATGCATATTTCAAAAATTTTACTGATGTTGGGAAGTAAACTTATGGGTCGCAAATTTTTTGGACTATTTGGTTCTTTATCTTTTTTAGATAGGGTGACTACTTTAGCTATTTTCCATTTGATAGGAAAATATGAGTTGTTTAACATATTATTGAATAAAATGCAAAATTCGAAAATCATTTTTTGTGGAATATTTTTTAATACTATATTCGGTATATTATCAATTCCAGAAGATAACTTATTTTTTAATTTAGAAAAAATATAAAGAATACTATTTCTTGTTATGAAAAAGTTCATAGAACTATCGTCTTCAATATCATCTGATAGTGTTGTTTCATTGAAATTAATAAGTGTGGTTTTGTTGTTCTCATATTCCACTTTTAATTCTAAAAACCTGCTGAATGTCAACTGAACTTGTTGGTGAATAATATTGTTGGGAATAGTTTCCTTGCTTGCATGTATTGACTCGAAATAAGATCCTATAGTATTTAGCATTTGAACTTCTTCATTGACAATGTAGTTGTTTTGATCATCTTTTTTTAAACTATGAGGATTTATTCCAGCGTTATTCAGAATACGTTCCTCGTTAGTTGGGATTTTAATTTCTTGTAAATTTAAAGGTTTAAATATTTTAAAGTTTTTCTTAATTTGATTATACATATTTCTTGAATCTTTGGGGTCTATATTCGTTAATTTTTCCCTTACCACTTTATTGATATTAATGGCAAAGTTATCTTTGATAAATTTTCTAATTAGTTTTAATTTTGCTTTTGCTAATTTTAGTGTCTCCTCAGGTAATATTCGTTCTAATCTGTTATGTTTTTTGACTAATGTAAGTATTTTACTTTTCTCAGAATATAACATTTTAATAGTTGAATTGCTTATTTTCGAGAAAGTTTTGCCCCTTTTATATTTAGGTACTGTTTCATCTATTGTTTTAATTATAATGTCGTTTAGTCTTTCTAAGTGTTGATCTATTTCTTCATTTAAGAGGTTTCTGTTATTAGGAATTTGTATATCCTGATTGAGTTTTTGGATAATATTTTTTTGAAATTTTTTCCAATTGGTACCTTTATAGTTGTTAATAAGCTCTATGTTTTCTTTAAAATATGTGAAATTTTCGCAATCCTTATTCAAATAGGCAATTATCTGTACTGCGTCATGGTCACTATCGTAATCTAAAGTTTTAAGGGAGTTGATTGTGTAATTTTCAGTGCTAATATGAAGTCTATAGTCTGCCATGCAAATATCTAAGTATGCACCTGATCGCGGGTATGAAGGGCGACATGTAGCATAAAGTTTACATCTGAAACGCATTTCATTATCTAATAGCCAAGAATAAAGTGTGTTTCCTTTTTGATTATTTGAAGGATTTCCCCATTCTGTATGTTTACAGTTTAGATCTCCTGCTAAAATATAATAATTATGTGTACTCTCTAAATTCATAGATTCAAAAAGACTATGGATTTCATTTTTTAAATGGATGTTATTATTACCCGATGGGTAATATGCGGAAATAATATAAAGCATTTCATTTGTAGAAAGAGGGAGGCGAATGATACAGGTTTCTAAAGTGTTAAAGGAATTAATTATGCTATTTGTATAAGAAAAGAATTTTAAGTTATTCCTAATCAATATCATTGTCCCACCTGCCTGTGTTGCATCTTTTCTATCTCTTCTTATAATATTAAAGTTATCAAACTGAACTTTGTGTTTATGATTTAGTTTAGTCTCGTTAATAAGTACAATATCGGGTGTATTTTTCCTTATGAATTGGTGGAGTTCGTATCTTCTGCTAGTTAATATTAGAGAATTAACGTTAATTTGTATTATTTTTAGTTTTTTTGAAATGAGTGTTTGGTTGTTTTGATCCATTATACCTCGAGCATTGAAAATATAGTATCTATTCTGGATACTTGTAGCTCTAATTGTTTTTGAAAGTTTATAATTTGGTTACTTATATTTATCATAAAGTTTTTCATTTCTTCAATAAAGGAGTTATTTATTGTGTTAGTTGGATGTTTTAAATCAATGTTAGTTGTATTATTACCCTTGACGATATTTGCAAAAGAAGATGCTGTATTAGTATATATATTAGTATTATTAGTTTTATTTATATGTTACTCATTTCTTTTTAAATTAATTTTTTGTTTCAGCTGCTTATATTTTTCACAGCCTTTATAAGATGCTGGGTGCCCATATTTATTGCATAGAACACAAAACAATTTGTCTTTTTCATTGGCTGGCACATTTTCTACAGAACATTTTCCTCTTTCGTGGTCCATGTTGCATTTTACACATCTCCTAGGAAGGTAACAATTAGCAGCACTGTGGAGGAAGCCTTGACAGTTGCGGCATTGAGGTATTTCGGGTCGTCTAATATGTTCCCATTTAATTACACGGTGTAGAATTGTTTTAATATTTTTAAGTTTATTAACATTGCTTTCTGGTGCTATTTGCACCAAAAACATTGGGAGCTTTATTCCTTTTTCAACAGATAATTTAGTAGAAAAAGGAGTAACTTTTATGATTTTCAGATCTTCACTTTCTAGTTTGAGTAGTTCACAAAGAATATCATCAGACTCAACATTAGCGTCAAGACCTTTTTTTTTGATTTTTAAATCTTTAGGGGTGAAAGTAAAAAATTTCGTTTTAGTTTTAAGGTATGCTTTAACTCTTTGATAATCTTGAATTGAGTTCATAAATAATGATTTTTTATTTCTAAATTCTTTGATATTAAATTCATTGATTTTTAGTCCATTTTTAATAAATTCAATAAGGTTTTTACTGTCTATATCTATGATATTGATTGGTGGAATTTTTTTGTTTTTAATTTTTTCGATATTAACCACTGTGTTATCGGGGTTTTCTATGGGGGCATTAATGTTATTCACTGCAGAGACTGAATGATTGTTTTTGTCATTAATATTACGAGAGCTCACTGGCTTTTTGTTTTTTTCATTAACATAATGTTCGTACTTTTTTAATACATTTTGGTCACAATCTTTATCATTCTCACAGTCAAGAACTGAGTAATAATTATTTTTGAAATGTTTAGCTATACTCTCGTTACTCATATTTTCATTTTTTCTTTTCCTTTCATTATCAATATTTTTTTCGTTGTAATTTAACTTTACATTGTTTTTCAAGTTGGATTTTACATTTTTTTTGTTACATGAATTTGGAGCATTAAGCTCATTCATTTCAGGTTTTTGAATTTTTTTTAAATGTTTTTGTTTTTGTTATTTACACAAACAAAAGAAAGTAAGTATAAATTTTTAAAGAAACAAATTCTTTTAAAGGCGCAAAAATAATAATTGATCTCCGCAACACGTCTATCGCACATCACGTTCAAGATCGAACTCCGCAGTTTAAAGCCTATTTAGCATCAGCAAACGCATTGGTTCGCAATAAGCTCATCTTCCTATTGTATTCTGTGCATTGATGCAAACGCTAGATTGTGATGAACCAGAAATATGCAATATGAAGTAAAAACTGGAAAATATGCCCTAAAAAGTTTTAAAAATATGCTCTAAAATATCAAAAATGGCTCATTTGAAGGCAAAATATTCAATATGTAATTTAATAACAAAATTTAAAAAAAAAACCTAAAAATATTTCCTCTTAAGCCCATGTTAGGTTAATATAATTCATATAAGAGATGTTTGCGCCGAATATTAGCGAGATCACATCCATATGGCTTTTTGTCTTAAAAGGATTTAAGGCACGGTCGCTAAATTGTAAATTAATGTTAACATTTAGATGGAAGTTAAAGCTATTTAAGGAAAGGATTTGGGAAAATGTTATAGACCGATTCTCTGGTACTTTGCGCAGAAGGTTAACATGGACAACCAACTAGCCGGACAAACGGATGCACACTGTTAGATCTCTTTAAAAGGTTTCTCTGAGTCGATCGGTCTAGATTTCTAAACTTAAAAAATGCTGCAAAATGCTCGTTTACCTTAATTATGCACAAAAATACTGCAAACGGCAAAATATGCCCTAACAAATCGTTTGGCATCATAAAAAGCTCTAAAACTGACAAATACATGGTTTATCCTTTTATTGGTCGCACACGGAAAAACATGCATATTTATGGTTTTCCTATTCTGGACTGGTACCTTTATTCTGTAAAAAATTTATATCGATATTTCTTTCAAATAGTGCATCGCCAATTTCTAAGAATTTTTATTTTGGATAATATTAAAAAAAAATTCTATGAAAAAAATGTTGGAGTTGGAGTTCCGAGTTTTATTGGGGGTACTTTGACTCTGACTTCGGTACAAAATCCTCAACTCCGGCTCTTCGTCTCCATACGAAAGCGTTGGTAGACGCATTTTTTTAACCGGTGTTATCACAACCTATTAGATTAGGATGACAATGGCATGTACTGCAATTCCTGACCGAATAAAACGATTTATAAATGGAAGACATCTGGTTTGAGTAGGATTAAGTGTATCATTTAAGATATTTTATATAATCTTTTGATGGTTATAGTTTTCTCTTGTGACCGTTAATTTTTTTCTAAAGCCCAAAGACTAACCCAATAAACTTTAACTCAAGATAACTTTTCATTACAAAAAAAAAATTAAGTATTCTTCATTTGAAGCATGTACATCAGTTAAAAGATAAAAGACGTTTAAAAGATGTTACAATTCAATTTCCTTTCTCTCATACTTCACCCACAGTTTTGTTTAACATATGTCAACTATTGACACTTATTGGAAAATCCTATACTATTACGACGCATTTTATTTCTCAATTTTTTTTTTCTAACAAATAAAATCAATAAATGCCAATTACTTTTTTCTATTAAAACAACGTTATTTCTTCTTCATGAGCAGTAGAAAAGTATCTAAATTATACAATCAATAGATAAAAAAAAAACGGATGTGAACAAATTTAAATTAGTTACTACCGGCATATAAATTCAAAAAACATAAATTGGCCAATTGACAATAACAAAAAAAACTACTTAAATTCCACACACAAACAAAAATTTGCAGAATCAACTTAATTTAAGCCGGAATGAAAATGTTAAAAAAAACATAAAGTTACTTAAAAATAAAAAAAAAGTAAAACAAGGTAAGTCGAATCTTATATATTTTTTTCTCCATTACCACCTTTGGGAGTATCTGGTTTCCACATGGGATCCTACATCTAGCACGATTTGTTGCAGTCGTTTTCGCTTTTTCTAATGCAAGATTTTACTGTTCTTGTTCTTGGAGTATCGATCCATTCAGAAATTATATTTTGCCTTCTATGAGTTTCGTTAATCGGTTGTTGTCCCAGCTAAGTAGTTAATTGGTCTGCTGTATCAGGTAAGATTGTTAAGGCCCAAATACACTGATCAACATACTCATTAAGCATTGTGGTAGTATTAGCGAAAATGTGTTTCTACCGACCAAGGCGAATTCCAACAGGTAAACTCATCTCGTCAACCGTTCATCAGCTGTTTCCACGGCGAATTAAAAAATATGGTCAAACGTCAAAATATGATTTTGTTTTGAGAAGAAGTTGAATGAAAAGTGTTAAAAATATTATTTTTATAATAAAAAAATTTCAAAACTGCGAATGATTGAAGTGAATTTATTAATTTCTTTTATAAAAAAGTGATAATTTTAATTTGCAATAAAAAAATTTTGACAACCAACCAGAAAATTGTATAAACAAAATACATGGGGCTTTTTGTAGTTGTAGAGATGAGTTTACCTGTTTGAATTCGCCTTGCTACCGACGATGCTGAATGAAAAATAAAAAAATTTTGATATGACGGCGAATATAACGTACAGCACAGGAGTGAATTCGCCTGCCGGACAAGCATTTGACAAGTGTATTTGGACCTTAAGATTGCCCTCTCCTAGTTCTTGGAGCATCAACCAGTCTATTTATATTTTGCCTTGTTTCAGTTTCGTTAATCGGTTCCTGTTCTCTCTAATTATATAACACGTTGCAACAAAATTCGGGTCATCGCAGCCAGCCTCAATACTTGCAACACACAATGAAACTAGACTATTGGAAGAGCAAATCTGCCAAAGGGTTTTGAAAAGTTAGCTCTGTTTTCCAAAATATCGGCGCCTTCATTTTTTGAATTTTTTGAAAAGGCGTTTGGTATGAGTCAAAAAAAATATACTAAATGTACTTCTGAGCTCAAATAATATTTCAGATGTTTTAAGTAGAATTTAATGGCGACTATTTTCTTAGAATAAATTAACCCTCTATCACTCATTTTAAGGGGTTATTTTTATCCTTTTTTAACTTCCCCACAAAAGTATACTAAAACTGCACTTTAGTGGGTCGAAATGTTTCACGGATATTTTTTGCATCAAATTTTACTAGAGGTCTTCTAAGACCAAAAGTTCGTGCAATGTATGAAAAACGGATTTTCGCAATTTCGGACATTGAAGTTTTTGAATTTCTTTAAAGGCGTTTGGTATGAGTCAAAAAAAATATACTAAATTTACTTCTGAGCTCAAATAATATTTCAGATGTTTTAAGTTTAATTTTATGGCGATTATTTTCTTAGAATAAATTAACCCTCTATCACTCATTTTAAGGGGTTATTTTTATCCTTTTTTAACTTCCCCACAAAAGTATACTAAAATGGCACTTTAGTGGGTTAAAATCAAATATGGACCGATTCCAATAAAATTTTGTAAGATGATTTTTTGGGCCAAAATTAATCTAAATACCAACATTATAAGAAGGTTTATGAGCACAAAGACCCTATTCGGGAAAGAAGCTTGTATAGAGGCTTAGTGAATGTGTGGACCGATTCGCCCCATTTTCAATAGGCTTGGTCCTTGTGCCATGGAGAGCCCGCCAGCCAGCAGTCATTGTATGTAAAACAAATTTTCGAAATTCCGTGCCTTGAAATTTTTTAAACTCCGAAACCGTGATAAAAATTGTTCGTGCTCGAAACTTGGGTGGAAGCTATTGTTTCAAAATCCTATACTGGGAGCATATTTGTTTAGGCGCTTTGTGGACTTTGCTGAAACCAAATGAATCTCAGATATAAAGAAAATTTAAGCTAAGTTTTATCTACATAGATTGCTTTGTATGAACCCTATTGTACAAATCCCTTAATTTGGAAGGACACTTGCACTAGGGCCAGGTGAACTAAAGGCCCGCTTTGGCTTATTCCCAGCTGGAATAGTGTGTCAATTGGTTTTTAGCCACTTATCTCGTGACAAGTGATAATGTGTTTAAAGAGTAGTTACTCCAGAAGGTTATTGGCAAACAACTTGTCATGTAACTGGATTTTGTGTGGGTAATGACTGATTGATTTTAACTTGTTCTATTACTTTAAATTGAGGGGAATCCGTCCTAATAACGTGGTTCATTTGGGACAATATCTTCGACAGGCATTATTAAAACTGAAATTGAATGTGTACATTTAGGTTGTTTATGTGACGTTTTACAAAGCGTCAAAATGGTGTCAGTTTACCCCCTCGTAGGACATCGCCATGTCAAAGTGACAATTCCTCTTCATATAAAGTGTTAGAACTCGAACCGTTAAGTATTAGTTCCCTTTCCTCTAGGGATTATTTTGGAAAGAAAAACCTAGTCATATATATTTGGAGGACTAAGAGCTGAACCGAACCAAATCATAAAATAAATATATGTATATGAATATGTTTCAAAACTTCTGCGAAATTCTCCGCTTGCCTCTTTTCAGTTCTCTAACAGATTAAATCAAAAAGTGTTTTGTTTCTAAGGTGACGATAATATGCAAAAGTGAAGGGCTCCAGAAGTTAATGGCAGTTCACTTCCCTGCAGGAAATTTGTGTCAATTGTTCTTAAATAAAAAGTAGGAAATTAAAGTTTTTATGTAGAATATAAAAAGGCTCCTAAAAGTAAAGACTTATGTGTAAAAATTATGGGCAGACGTCGTCTATTGCTCATATCTCATCCATTTGGCTGACTTTCCGTAGCAACTCATTCCCGACTATTTTTTATTCAGACGGTAAGACGGACATCGTTACATCAACTTTCCCACTTATTAGTACGCAGAATAAATCTACTTTATAGGGTTCAAGATCAATATTGTAGAAATTATAAACGGAATGACAAATTTTTATAGACATCATTTCTGCTTGTAGTGAAGGGAATAAAAACAACATTTGTTTACAAAAAACAATTTAAAAGTCATAAAATCTGAAAAAATCTAAATATTTAAACAAATGCTTCAGGAATTGAAAAACATACAAACAATAAGAACAAAGTTTGAAGATTCAGCAAATCCCATAGTTTCCTCTAAAGAAGAAGTATCAAACAGGTGGTTCTAATTGTCAAACTGGTATGGTGCAACCCGTAACACCCACTTTTTCCTTAGATAAAATTAATATTTATTAAATTTCTATTGAACATTTTACAGTGGCAATTTTTCTTTATCCAAATCTATTAACAGTAGTTTTGACTTAACTGCCTTTTGTTTACGTGCACTTTTGACTTAACTGCACAAAATTGATCATTTTTGGCAGTATTCTTTATAATTCCTTTTTTAAAAGCACTTTCTATACCTCCACATTTAAGATAAGTGCTCAAAATTTTAAGCGTTTATAACTTATGTATTTTCATACAAAAAATTCAAGTTAGCTACACTTTGACTTAACTGCCCAAAATAATCATTTTCTGGAATTGTTCTTCAAAATCCTTGTTTACGTGCATTTTGTAAACCTGCATATTTTTCATATTTTTGGACAGCTTTAAAATCTATATATATAAAATAGGAAGTATGTATGTATGTGTGTAACGTATGGACTCCAAAACGGCTGGGCCGATTTTGATGAAATTTTCAGAGAATCTTCAGAATATTCAGGCGGGTGACACTGTGAAGTCTGATTTTGTATTTTCGGTTAGGGGGCGGAGGGGCGTGGCAAAATCCATAACTTGAGAACGGCTTAACCGATTTGAACGATTTTTTCTTTAAAATGATCGCCATAGTCAAACTTAGGTTTTTACGGAAAAAAAATTTTGCCCCGCCCACTTTTTTCGATTAACCTAAAATCAGAAAACGGCTCCATCGAGTTGACTAATTTTTCTTTCAAATGTTCGTATTAATCAACTTTAAGTTTTCACCGAAAGAAAAATTTACCACGACTACTTTTACGCCCACTTTTCCTATTAAGCGCATAACTGGAGGACGGCTTGACCGATTTGGTCGATTTTTTCTTTAAAATGATCGCCATGGTCTAACTTAGGTTTTGCGGAAAGAAAATTTTTCCCCGCCCATTTTTACGCCCACTTTTTTCGATTTACCTAAATTCCAAAAACTGCTCCATCGATTTGACTAATTTTTCGTTTAACTGTTCGTATTAATCCATTTTACGTTTTCATCGAAAGAAAAAATTACCACGCCTACTTTCACGCCCACTTTTCCTATTAAGCGCATAATTTGAGAACCGCTTGACCGATTTGGACGATTTTTTCTTTAAAATTATCGCCATGGTCCAACTTAGGTTTTTACGGAAAGAAAATTTTGACCCGCCCGCTTATTTCGATTTACCTAAAATCAGAAAACGGCTCTTTACACCAAATAAAAAAAAAGAAACATTGTCTATGCGCTGGCCTTAAGATGAAGTCATCAATAAATACAATTTCCAATTTGCCTTAAATACATGTGTTTCTTTTTTCATTGAACCCATATGTAAGTTATTCTGTAAAAAAACTTTATGATAGGTATTTCATGGATTTTTATTTAAAGGCCGTAAATTTTGTTTAAATATCAATTTAAATCGTCTGGTAAAACAACACTAATGTTTGCTTAGGGCCACCAACGCGGACCGGGTCAGCTACTATTTTCATATAAAACATTAAAGATAACTGCACACATAAAAACAAAATATGGATGCCACTTTTCACATAAATATCCAATTTAAGCCGTTTATAAAAATATAAATCGCAATTATTTTTTTTTTTATAAATTTTTATTCTCTTTGTTTTTGTTAATATGTATTTCTTTTATATTAAATATACATACATATGTACATGAATAAAATGATCTGTCATTTGAAATAAAATTTTAAGAAAATATCAATTTGTGTATTAATAAAAAGATTGTTTTATTCTACTTTTAAATCAAACACTTTACACTTGTATACCTGCACATTAAGACAGGTAAATGCATTTAAGGTAACAGAAAATCGTGCAAAGAAGATTGTGCAGCTAAGTCAAAATTACTGTAGTAGCTTAAATGACTGCTGCTAGTTTACCACCACATTCATATCTCAAAGCTGGTGTAGTGTGTATAAGAACATTTACTTTTCGAAACACGTACCATCGTTTATACAACCTGATTTCCCTCTTATTAGAGAACAACATACCATATACATACATAAGTAAGCACATGTTATGTACGAGGGTAGGTTGGAAAGTGTTTACAAATAAAAGTGTAGTCTGGCATTTGTTCCTATTTGAATATGAACCCCAACACCAAGCAAATTTTAATGTTGATAGTTTTCAATAAGAAACAGTTAAGAAAGTAAAGTCGATCAAGCTGACCATATGATACCCATCTAGAATTTGGAGATACATTTTTGAGAGTGTACCCTATTTGGGAACAATTGGCAATAATGGACTCGAAAAACCAAAATTATATTTTGAGGCAAAGATTCACGTTAAAGTTTTTTGTGCCGAATATTTTTTTGATATCTTCTTCTATATGAGATTTTTTTATAATTGTTTATATAAGGCCTATGTTTAATTCTGGAGCTACCAACAAAAAAGTTTGACACGACATAGAAGCTTTTGTCAAATTTACTATTGCCATTTATAAGAAAGTTATGTAATTTATAGCTTTTTTCGGGAGTGGTATTTGTATGGAAAATTGGTCAAATATGGACAAATTCCTATAGGATTTGGTAAAATGATTTAGATTGCAAAAAAAGAAATTTTCACCAATTTAATCTAAATTGTGGGCCGATTCTCACCCTTTTCAAAAGACAATTATATGACAATATTATGGCAATTATAACGGACCATATGAACCATTTAAAATCAAATAATCTCCAAAATTGCAATCTGTACTTTTCGCACAAGGTTAACATGGGCGCGCAGCCAGCCGGAAGAACGGACGGACATCGTTTGATAGATTAAATAAGTTATTTTGAGTCGATCGGTATGCTAAAAGGTGTTTCTAGGAGCAATATTTTAAGGTGCTTCAAACATCAGCACAAACGCATAATGCCCTCTTTACTATTGTGGTGTGGGTATGAAAAAACAAACTATCAAACCTATGCAGACTTCGTCAAGAGGGCCGTTCTGGATCCAATCTAAAAATATTTTGAGGACTGGACTCAATTAATTATATCACTTAAAAATGGCATTGAGAGGGATATCATAAAGTAAATTTTGAATACATTTTGTTCAAACTTTACTAAGTTAAATATGATTTACTATTAATTAAATTGGTTTTCAAGTTTTTAAAATGAAAATAATTGTTAAAGGCCTGATAATCGTCTCAGTTTGGCCACCTGCTTTATGTGTTGTCTGCTGTAATCGCACGAACATGTCATAGCGAGAGTGAAACTATCCAGCGGGAAAACTCAGAAGACCTTTTTACTTACAAATTGTTTTTGATTTAATCACTATTCTTATCTAACCGCTCAAGAATGGCTCATAAAAGGCCTCGACTCTTTTGTATAAAAGATAAGATTACATTCCTTTCTATGAGAAGCGAGAAGAGAAGGAGTAACATTAATTGTTTTTTTTTTTTTGCACAAGTAAAAGCAAAAATATAATTTTTTTTATTTTGATCCCGCTACCATTCTTATGTTACTGAGAAAGAAGCCAGAGCGGAAGGCCTACTCCGCAATGACAACGAGTGTTAAAAAGACATAAGTATGGAATGGAATGATCAGGCCTTGTGTATCCAAGAGAGGCCTTCTAAAATGTATCCGTACTTCTTCTTTTTACGGCTGGGTATAAGAGATTTTAAGTTTAAGAGCTAGTAATGAACTGATTTTATGTAAATATGTAGCATTATTGTGTGTTTGTGTATTCGTTAAACAGGGTTTTCTCACTTACATTGTAGCTGCCACTCTGGCATTTTAAAGCATTGTTGTAGTAAAACAAATATTACAGCATTTTGCTTGCAACGGCCATTCTGGCATCAGCCTTACTTTAGAGGTGCATCTAATTCTTCATCCCGAGAGAAAAATCGTGATTCTAAGAGGGTACATAAAACTTCCTATAATCAAAACAGATAATCACAACTTTAGTTAACCGACTGCTAGTTTATTTTACAATGACCCACCTTCAATAAAAAAAATATGATTGCTTCTTTAACCAAGCTGTGGCATTTGTAAACGAGGTAACAGCGACATTATTGCCGTGTAGATTATTATAACTGCCAATAATCAATAACGTGAATGTAAAGAAAATGAAAATAGCACTCAAAATACCAATAAACTAAATCTACATCTACATGTTCGGTATTGGTACGAGTGTGTTAATAAAAAACGTTTATGGCAGTGGGAGTAATGTATTCAAATAAACACGTATTCAACCATCTTTGAAAAATAAGGTAGAAGTGTTAATGCCGCACAAATATTGGCTAAACATTATTGTAATGTAAACAATTTAGTTTGATAGACATTTTACGCACACAACATACTTTTGCTCTTCTATTTCATCAATGGACTTCAAAAAAAAGCAAATGAAATGAAAAAAAAAAACTATAGAAATAAATAAAATAAAGTTTCATTTTCATTACAACTATTTATGGTATTTGTGGCATACATTTTCTAGGAAAGAGAAAAAATAGAAAAATCAATTTCGACCACACCCCTTTAGTGCCTTGGAACGATCATGATTCTGATGAAAAGTTGAGTTTTTTAATTAGAGGTAGGATCAATAGAATTTTGTTTTCTATAGAGCAGCTGTTTCCAAATTAAGGTTCGCAAGCCCGCAACCAAAATACGACAACAATTTTTTTTTTATTTTTTTAATAATTTAATTGAATTTTTAATAATTCAAAAAATATAAAAAATTTTTTTGGTCAAATCTAGTAAAGAGCATAAATAAACGATGGCACTGTGAAGCAAAAATCAGAGGTAGCTCTTGCTGTAAAATACAATGGGATTTTGGCTTTTATTACACTGGACAACAAAATGAATTTTTTCTTCGCCATTAATGGTGACAAATATCGCTGTGCATCAAAACAAACCAGCCTCAATAGTTGCAATGCGATGATAATACAATTTAAATGGGAATTTCTATTGATATTGAATGCAGAAATATGGCCCCTGGCTGAGCAAATCTGCCAGAGGTCTTGAAAAGTGAGTTTGGGTTTTCAAAATTTCGTTTCTATTAATTTTGGTGGAAAAAAATCGTTCAGCTTGTTTTGCAAAATATTCGTAAAGTATTTGATGCATATTTATTGCAAAATTTGAAGTTTTTTTCTAAACAGGACCCCTTTTAATGAAAATATTGGGTTAATTTTTCTAAAAAAATGCCATAAATTTTTTTTATGAATCCTAATATACCATTATGCCCAGAAATACTGTACATAAAAAATTTATAAAATATATATGCTTCTTTATTTGTTTCCTTTATAAAGCATTTAACATACATTGCACGAAGTTTTGGTCTTAGAAGACCCATAGTGAAATTTGATGCCGAAAATAAAAAAAGGACAAATATTAACTCTTAAAATAAGAGTAAGAGGTTTAATAAATACTAAGAAAAGAGTCTATATACTATTCTACTGAAGACATCTGAAATCATTTTTTTGCTCAGAAGTACATTAAGTGTATAGTGTATTTTTTGACATGTAATAAACGCATTTTCAAAAAATTTAAAAACTTTAGGTGACGACATTTTGGAAACCGGAACTAACTTTTTAAAACCCTTTGGCAGATTTGCTCTAACAATAGCCTGTGTTTTACGGCGCATTACATTTATTAAGGCTGGCGTTGATCACCCGAATTTTGTTGTACTGTCCAATAAAAAATTCAGGGAGAAATGTAAGAGTTTCGCTTACCATTCGGCTAACGAAAGACATGAATTTTATATGGCGAGTTTCTACTTTGAAGCAATACAATTTCGACACCAAATGCGCTTTATTCAACGTATATAAAACTTGGTAAACGTAGCTATCAGCTTTACAGACTGAATGTTTTTTACAGCTACTTCAGATATTCTCGCTTACAAATCTGCTTCGTATTTAGGAAATGCCGTAGCACTTGAAATGTTAATCACTTACTTTACCGTATCTCTGTATGTCTTATTACGTAGCGCATAATTGTCTGCTTTTATTTTTAATTGTACCATTTGTGCTTCGCAAGATGATAAAAAAATTTATTGGGTGTGTATTAAAATCATTTCTTATTTAATCCTATAAATATAACCCTAGCAGCAAAAATTAGTTTATTTTTTGAGACAATTCATTACCAATTGCGAAAAAATATTACATTAACCCTTTTTAATATATTTTTTTTTGTAACTTCTGGACTTCAAGTTGAATTCTATTCAGAGGTCTATAGTAAAATTTTGTGACAAATATTTTTGTAAGACATTTTATCACACATGGATTATTTTTTTTTTAAAATATTCTAAGGAAATGTGCCTCGTAGGATTTTGCATTAGTGTTCTGAAGTTCTCATATACTTAATAAGGGAAACATTGTTTTCTATGCCGATCCGTACTAAAAATGTGCAAAACAAGGAATATTTATCTAACCCTAAAATGGCCTCTCACTGTAAACATTCAAAATGCTTATAAAGTTGGTGGTTAAGGGCCGATCTTGAATGTGAACCTAAACGTCAAGTTTTTTTCAAATTGACATTTCTCAATTTTAGAATAACTCAATTTAAACCATGAAAAGATGCTCAATCGAGCATCGCGTTAAAGTAATTCAGGCTTATTATGACAATGGCCGTTCAAATCAAAATGCATATCTTGCACTTCATCTTCAGTGATGAGGCACATTTTAACCTCGATGCATTCGTCAATAAGCAGAATTACCTCATTTGGGCGAATGACAATCCAAGAGTGATTGTCGAAAGACCAATGCACACACAAATAATGACTGTTTGGTGCGTTTTATGGGCTGGCAGCATCATCGGGCCGTATTTTTTTTCCAAAAATTAGGCCAGTCAGACAGTAACTCAGAATGGTGTGCGCTATCGTGAGATGATAACGAATTTTTTATGGCCCGAATTGGAAGATATTGGTGTGGACAATATGTGGTTTCAACAAGACGGTGGCATTTGCCACAAATCTAACGAAACAATGGCTCTTTTGCGCGACAAATTCAATGGCCGTGTTTTCTCACGTGGTGGCGATGTCAATTGGCCGTCAAGATCATGTGATTTGACACCGTTGAAATTCTTTCTTTGGCGTTATTTGAAAGAAAATGTGTACGTCGTTAAGCCATCAATAACTCAAGAGCTGAAGGGTGAGAAAATTCGGCACATTAACGGAATAGAACCTTAATTATGACTCAGCGTTATTGAAAATTTGGACTAGGGTGATCGATCGAATAGTATTCGACCGGTTTTAACCGGTTATTTTAGTTTTGCCCAAGTCGAATATTTTAAAATGTCCATTTTTCGAATATCGAATAAACCGGTTAT
This sequence comes from Pollenia labialis, assembly GCA_949318255.1. Classification (NCBI taxonomy): domain Eukaryota; kingdom Metazoa; phylum Arthropoda; class Insecta; order Diptera; family Polleniidae; genus Pollenia; species Pollenia labialis. Next base: position 133,281,320 of record OX439139.1, read on the forward strand.
TTTAGTAAAATTACCCGGTTATTTAAGTAATGTGTAATTTATATACTTATTCCTTACTTTTGTTTTAAATGCACCCGTAATTTAAGTATTTTTCTAATTGAAAAACTCAAAAAAACATTATGAGCAATGTAAATACAAATCGCTTATATAAGCGTGTGTTCTTGTAACAAAAACCAAAAACAATATAAAGTACTACAAAAAAAGTTCAGCTTAAAAAGTAATAAGCAATTGGACAGTATTATAAATACTATATATAGCTTTACAAAGATGTCATCTCTGGTGATATTTCGAACTAACTTAAAAGAAAATTGTGCTTAATCGGCCCTAAAATGATAAGTTGCAAAGGTTCTTTACATCACGACTTATTAATCACTTTTGATTAGTCTACAAGCTTGACAAAAATATACGCCAAGTAATACTTAACAGGGTCAAGTAGATTTTAAGAGACTGCAAATAATACTTTACTAAAATATGCTGCCAATAATGAATGAAAAACTCTTAAGTAGTTCTAGCACATCTTCATGCTTAAAACAAGAACATACCGGCGGAATCAACGTTATGGGAAAATTCATCAGATTTATTTATTAAAACACCAAGAACTTAAAATAAAATTGAAGGAATCAAAAATGTCCTGGAAGGGTTTAAGTTGTGTGATCGATGAATTGACAGATATTTCATACAAAAAGCATGTTCATATTACTATTGTTTCTATAATGCTGAAACAAAAATAATTGAAATATATAATCCTGGATAAGAGGTTTTGTTTGCCACTTTTCAAAAATATGGCTGAAGTTTACTGCTTTATGTAGACATGCTTAACCAGCAACAAATTAAAACTCATTTACAATAAATTTAGGAAAATATGTCAAATAATAAATTTATTGCATTCCTATATTTTTAAAACCAATGTTTTTAAAAAATTCTAAAGCTATGTTCACACCTATTAAATATTTGACTCCTAACGTAAAGAATTGTTTGCTTTTGCAAAACGTTTGGCTAGAGCAAACATTATTTAAGGGTTTCGTAACTACATTATACATAAATGCAATTATCATCTTAGACACAAAGTTTAGCAAATAACAAGAAATTATTTTAAATAATGCTTTAGTTTTATCAATTTACTGGTCACGCTTTTGTTTGATTTTATCGTCAAATATTTGTTAGGTCTGAACATACCTTAAGTCATATCATTGTATTTTGTTGGTTCCTTACCTTCGTGAATTGTTTTGTTTTTATTCTAATTAACTTTTTATTACAAAAACTAATTTGATTTTTGTATTTTTATGTATTCAAATAAAAACCGGTTAACCGGTTATTTTAAAAATGCTTAACCGAAAACCGGTTTTTTTAAAATAGCAACTATTCGGAATATTCGAAAACCGGTTATTGAAAATTGTCGAATAATCGATCACCCTAATTTGGACCATCGGATGGAGGTGTGCCGCCAACGTCGCGATTTTTTTTTGCATGCATAATTGAACCATATAAATATTATCATAATAAAAAGAAATGACAGTAATTTCCTTAATAATTTGTGTTTTATTCAAAATCAACATCGGCCCTTAAAATTAAACCACCCTTTATATTTTTATTATAAATATTGGGTAAATATTGGGTCGTCATTCCGTTTGTAATTTCTACGATTTCATGACATATTTAAAGTTTCCGAAAAATTAAACTTTGGACTTGTCACGACCAAATTTTTGGAATATAGTCCTTGTTGTTTGTGTCAAAGAACACTGAATACCTTTAATTGAGGTTTATAATAAAGATAAACTTTACCCTTTTGATCAAATTTGTGCAAAAAAAATATTTTTCAATTATTCTCGATGTATAGAATTTCTTTGGTTTTCAAAATTGGCAAAAATCGACCTATTTTTTGACCTAGCGCTCATACAAAAATGCTCCCGAAAAAAAGATTTTGGCACATATCATATCAGTTAAATGTCCCAAATATGGCTCATATATTTCTTTAATGTATGGGTTATTTAATATTAAAAATCGACAAATCGATCTCAAAGTGTCCTCCCGAATTAAGGGTCTTGAAACGAAAGTGGATGAAATTGAGCTCAAGTAAAACTCTTTTTTTCCAAAAATGGTAAAGGATATATAAGACTCTGACTTGTTTTTTTTTGTCCCATTACTCGGTACAACCTTGCTTTTTATTTGTTATTAAACAAAAAAAATTGCTAAACATTTTACAAATGATTTTACAAATGAAAGATGCTTTTTATTTTATATTTTCCATATAAATTTTGTCAACAAATTGTACATGCGTGCAATAAAGTTGTTTACAGTTTTATTAACATACAATATGTAAATTAACTTGACTACTCAGCAATCATTAAATTCCTGAAGCACTTTTCTAATAAGCAGTTTTCACTCACAATACAAGTAATTGAACGTGCAGTAAAATTTATATGAAAAGTAATTTAAAAAACTGAGTGCCTTTAATCCAACACTCTTCTGCTGAATTACCTTTTCTTCGGAAAGAAGACTCAAAAGAATATTGCTTGTGCTAGTGTCCTAGCAGGAAAAATATTCTCAACTTGAAAATAAAATGTGCACGGGGTTTCAAAACACCTTAACAAACATGTGCCAATCTGATTAAGGTGCAACTTTTGTTCACATTCATTTAAATTCGAAGTCACATTATTAACAACTATTATTAGCTTCCATTGAATATCAAAACTTAAAATACAATTTCGATGTTTTTTAATGAACTTGACAATGTCTACTACATTGCAAAAATTTTAATTATAAAAATTGGCAAAACGGTAACAAAATAAGAAAATATTTTTTGTTGGAAATGATTAAGTAACTTGTATTAGTTAGAGGAATTTTTGCAAAAAACAAATTTAAACTTCAACTAAGTATTTATTCTAGATATACCATCGAAATAGAAAAAATTTAAGTGTAATGAAGACTATTTTGACGAAATGTTTAAGACTTATTCAAAAAACTTTTAAAATCTTAACCAACCAAACGAAATTCTAGTTAATCATTGAGTATCTTAGATTCCTGGTGCCTTAATTTGTCAAAACCAAGCTTAGAAGATTTTTAAAATCGATTATACGGAAAGATTTTAAGCGACACTGTGTACTACAAATTGTTCCAGTGAATATCAAGGACTTTAAGCATTCTTAGGAACGATTAATTATTTTCTTTACTTTTCGGAATAAAATAATTTGATAAACTTAAAAAGATTTATCATATTTATTATAAGTAACGGCCGGTTTATTCAATAATGTGTGTTTAATCAGATAAAAAAGCTTAACAGAAGATGCAAGCCTAATTTAAGGTTCCAAAATTTTGGGATCGTCGCCAAATTATAATAAAGACTTTTACCGAATTTAGCCATTATTCATCGATCTAAAAATGTTTTCTTAAATAATTTTCCTCGACATCGATGAAGTAGCAGCTGGTACTACTTTAAATAGCAGTACCCTTCTAAAGTTGCCATGATTTCCGAATCCATTATCTTAAAAATTCCCGTATCATGTTTTTTGTTGAGTATTAAACAATTGTCGTAAGGGTTTAATGCCAAACATTAAAGCCTGTGGTATTATAAATAGACTGAAACAAAGAAAGTCAGATGGGGATGATCTGGAAAACAATTCCTGTAAGGAACATTTTCTTCGTAAAGGTCAAAAACCAACTAAATCTACCATCATGATCATCTTCTATTAATAAAAATATTTAACCCAGTCAATCGATCAAAACACATAAAAGTTAGAAGGTTTAAGGGGTCTGTTCAGAGTCAAAAGTTCTCATCGAGCGCTATGGTAGTGTTAATGAAATTGTGTATTTCATCAAAAAAGAAAAAAAAAACAATTTTATTATTTTAGCTTTGTTCACAATCAGAGAAACAATTTCGTTTTTTCATTTATCTTTTTTCTTCCCAAAGTATTTCATATATTTTCCTTTCATTTTTAAAAAAAATTTTAACTAAAATTTTTTTGAAAATATCCCCAACATTTGTACTGGATGTTACTGAAATGCGTTTGCGTACACATAAATTTGTAAAATGTTCATATTACTCACCTACTGGATTTTACTGGAAAAGTAAACGAATGCACATAATGTAACTAAAGTTGAGTCAACTAGAACTTCAACAACAATTTGTATGAAATTGTTTCTGACGTTTAAAATAAATTTATTTGGTTTTGAATGAAAATTTTAATATAATGTAGTAAAAAATAATAATTAATGCATAAAATTGCTGTGGGTAAAATTTGCAAAAGGTTTCTTAAAGCAAAATGTGTGTGGTGGCGAAAAAAATTGAGCTCTATTATGAACACCGGATTGTGAATGAAGCTTTAAGCAGCATAGCTGATGTTTGCGTTTTGAACAAAATTATTGCGTTCGAGATTGTTTACAATGCTTTAAGACCTTTTAATAGCTTTCGAAGCTTCTACAAATATTTTTCTAGATCTTTGAGCAATTGTAAAGAAAACTGAAATTATATAAATTATTTACGTATTGGACATCAGTAGAAATTTTATAAAGCATGCCTTGAGGCATTAGAGGGTTAATTGAACAAAAAAAAAATTGGCGAGAACTTTTTCTGTGAAGCATATTCGCGGATTTATGTTGGAATAGATCATGGCCGATCAGCAAATCCAGTTATTGAGCAAAAAATGTGAAAATGGTATAAAATGGGCATTTTGCGATTTTTAAGGCACTGGATGCACATTTTTCGGGTAGATTTTTCCGTTTTTTTGCTCCTATTCAATATCTACAACTTTGCTTCAGACAAAAAAGACATATTCCGTATGGTAAATAGATAAAAAAAAATGATAAAAATCCACCTTGCGCTAAACAATTCGTATGACCATTAAATTATTAATGCAGCCAACTTGGCAAAACGAATGATGTAGAAGTTCCTCTTTTTGGGGCTACTTTCACGTCCAATTCTCAAAATTGAGTCCTCAGTCAATGAACCAAAAAATGTTGTACTATGTTATGTGAACTTTAACTTGCTTTTAGATAACTAAATGGCTTTCTTCAGCACTTTTTTAATAGCGAAATAACACTTCTTTCAATCAAATATTTACATCAACAACTGTGTGCTAAATATCGTCAAAACTTAAACAGGAATTTTTTGTCTTTAAACTCTGTAATTAATAAAGACTTTTCAAAACTTACTCAATGACCCAATATTCTAAAAAATAACAACAACAGTTAGTTTCATTAACAGATTAATGAAATAACAAAGTCGACCACTAGTACTTAAATCCAAACTTTAAAACTCTCTTTCCCCAAAAAATAAAAAAAACAAAACAAAAATCTCAACAGCTCAAAACTGCCATTTTACACAAACAATAAGTCATAAATTAAATTCCTACCTAGGTTAACTTAAAATTCTGTAGAGTATGTAATGCACTGGCCAATTGGGTAAATAAATATACAATATAATTTTAAAGTCCAACATTATTTTATTTTCAATTACACACATGTGAATGAAGTAATTCTTAAGCCAAACACGATTCAGTGAAAATATTGTATAACGGTACAGAAACAACTATCCAAAATTATTTTGAACTCAAAAAAATAAATATCAAAACATAGAGAACGAACGGAAGCCTCGCTGTCCAAGCGTGAGAGAGAATAAAAATCAAAGCCAAATTGTCGATAGCCAAAGAAAGAAGAAAATTCAGTTAAAGTCGTCAACTGACGACAAGACAATACAAATACAAAAATTGTTTTAATTCAAATCCCTCACATGCACTTTAAACGCAAACACACCACAACAAAACTGTGAGCATAGAAAATAAATCAACACAAAAAAGAAACAATTTAATTAAATAATTGAAAAAGAAATGGTCGTATAAAAACCACAGTTACCACAATAAATATTTACATATTCAGTTGGCCAGTCCGAGGGTACACCAACATACCGTCCGTCGGCGTCACTAAACAAACTTAATTAAGCACTAGAAAAGATAGAAAATTTAAAAAAGGATGAATAGATTTTCGGTTCTATTTGTGGTGGCCTTAGCAACCACTGGAGCTTTGGCCCAAGCTCCCCAACCATCTGCCACCGATTTGGCTTTTGATATGTATCACTCATGTTTAAAGGATTTCAGTACCAGCTGTGTCCAGCCCAAAGCCATGCGATGGTTTGATGAAGCTTTGAGACAAGATGAAATTACCATTACCGATAAGTTGTCCATTGTACGTACTGGTAAAATTGCTGAGAACACTCAACAACGTGCCATGGATTCTCAAGAAAAAATGTTCCAAGAAATTGACAACTTCTTGGCAACCCATGCACTGCGCATTAAAGCTCCCGAATACTTTCAATCTGCGGAAGCTCGTGCAATGGTTCCCGGTTTCTTGTTAAACAATGCTTTAACTAAAGGTGCTGTAGTGCCATTGGCTGAAGGTGAACAAGGTAAGAATGGCGAGAGATAAAATAGGTGATGCATTCATAAACTAAGTTACTTTTGGCATGTTTTTAGGCCGTGGTTTTATGCGTAAAGCTGTTTTGCCCTTTTTAATTGGTCTTAAATTGAAGACAGCTGTTTTGGTGCCACTTGCTCTTGCCTTGATCGCTTTGAAGACCTGGAAAGCCATGACTTTGGGTCTACTTTCCCTGGTTTTATCTGGTGCTTTGGTAGTCTTTAAAATTGCCAAGCCGAAAGTAGGTTGAAGCACAGAAAAAACAATAAATTTTTCATTTTTTTTTTAATTATCTTCACATTTTCTTAGATTGTTAACTACGAAGTTGTTCACTATCCCCATCACGAACACATCGAACATATTGTACCTCATCATGTCGAACACATTGTTCCTCATCACATCGAACACATTGTGCCTCATCATTTCGAACATCATGTTGATCATCATTTGGATCATCACCTGGATCACCATTTGGATCATCATTTGGAAATTCCTCATCATGTTGAACACATTGATCATTTGGAACATCCTGCCCCCGCATGGGATCCTCATGGCTGGGCCCGTTCTTCTTCCCAAGAGAATCATGGAGATGCACAAGATATGGCTTTCGCCGGTCAGAAGAGGCGTTAAACGATCCTTAGCTTTTCAAACACTGCCTCTTCCCTCCTCTCACTCTGTGTCTTATATAAAAATTTATTTATTATTTTAGTTTTAAGATGACAAAAACAAAACAAAAAAACCAAACACAGAGCAAATTTCCAAAGATTTGTTTAAAAGAAACGAGACCACAAATTGTCTTCCAGATCTTTGATTTGGTTGACATTGCGTTGTTTGTTATAGTTGTACAAATACGATCATTGTGATTGATATTTAATTTATTGTAAATATTTATTAATTTATTTATTTATTTTAATTGTAATTGAGAAAAGTAAAATTACATAAAAAAAAATTGTTATATGAAGAATAAAAAATTATGTGAATAATAGTACTTGTTGATCAAAACAGTGTTTCCTTACGTGCTGGTTCAGACAAGTCCGGTAGGTTTTCAAAACAGGTTTTGTTAAATTCTCCTTCGAACCTGCGTACCAGTCAAAATTCTTGTTTTTTTATCCGAAACACTCACTTGCTTACGTTTTCTAAAAACAGGCTGTTAAACTCATCTAGCGTTTAACACGAATACGAAAACAAAATTAAAAAAGAAAATCGACGAGTTACGAACAAGTCTGTAAACCTGAATATATGTTGTGCAACCTCCTACATTTTTTGATATAACGGTATATCTCAAAAACAAGTGCTAACCTAAAAAAGCGATTAGCACCACTGGAGTTAGCGTACCCGAATTCGCTTAAAACGCCAGGTGCCTCGCTTGTCTAGTTTTCAACTAGCACAGCGTACACGCAGGGAAAAACGTGTTTAAATATGGTCACATATTGTCAGCGACAACGTATATTGGTTAAATGAGTTCTCCAGCGAGAAGCCACAATTAAACTATGCTTGCCTTCGAACATGATGTGGGTTATAAAAACTAAAATATGTTTAACACTTATAACAGCATGGTTGGTTTTCAACCATAGCATGTAACTCTTGGAAATTACCTCTTTACCAATGTTATTGTCATATTAAACCATAACATATTTAGAGGCAACTATAATATGGTAGTGGCTTCTTAATGGAGACTCATTTAACCATAAAATGGTTGTCGCTGACAATAATATGGTTAAATTAAAAATAATATGTTTAAAATATTCTTTACAAATAGTATTGTTGGAGGTGACCATATTTAAACATGGTTTTTTCTCTGCGTGTAGTTGTTTGCAACAACAAGACTTATACTAATTTTCTCTTAATTGGCTTTTAAAAGAATATAAGAGGAAATTCCTTATAATTACATTAATTTATGCTCTTGTAAAGAAAACTCAAATCGTGTTTATAACATACACCATCACTAGTGTTAAATGAGGGTATACTAAGTTTATCATACCGTGTTAAACTTTTTTAATATTCATCTTAGCAGTGTTGCCAATTTAGCCATTTAGTGTCTAGTTTTAGCCATTGTTCACCCTGTTAAGCCATTAAAAATGAGGTTAGCAATTAGCCATTTTTAAACTTGTTTAGCCATAAAATTTGTTTGCTGTTTTTCTTTTAAAAGAATAAATTTTATTTTATTAAAAAAAATTATTAAAGTTAAATAAACATTTTTAACAATCATAAATGTTGAAAATCGCTATAAATGAAACAACTTTCAAAATAAAGGAACAGTATTCCAATATTAAATCTATAAAATGGATCAACACATACATCGGTGTTTTTCTGGTTGCAGGTATTTCAATAAAGAGATGCAGGCGGCAACAAAGTTTTTTTTTTAGAAATTTCAGAATTGACCATAAAATTGCTCTCACTTCCATGGTCTAATGCTGAAGTAGAGAGGGTATTTAGCCAAGTAAACATCGAATAAAGTAATTTGAAAAATAAGTTACATTAAGCAACCGTTAATTCGATTTTATCAAGTAGGTAAATATTTTTACCATAACAAGAGTGATTCCTATGGGATAATTTAATTTTTAAGATTTATCAAAATTTTAGTTTACGTTTATTCTTCTTAAACAAATTGATCTTAAATTACAATTTCATCGTAAACAACTTTAAGTGAATTATTTCTTTAATGCTATTGAATTTAAATGTAGTCCCTAGTGAACTATGCCCCAAAAACAAAAATCATATAAGTTCTCTAAATTAGGGAATTAATTTGTTTTAAATTAAAATTTCATATATGAAATAAATTTGAAAAAAATATGAAATATTTCCTTGATCAAAAACGAACTAAGGCCCCAAAATAGGCCCACTCCTGAAATATTCGAATCTCGGTTTACAGAAAAATGAAAAATTTTCTCTAATCACCAAATTAATAGAATCAAGCAAACAATTTGTTGATTTTACCAGAATGATTAAATTCTAAAAATTTTAAATTGTGATTATGTTTTATACAATAAATAATATTTTTAATTTTAATTACAAAAATAATCAAAAAACGCTTCAAACAATGTATTAATTGATTAATTTAAATATAGCTGAGGTCTTGGCAATTCCCAATAACAACCCTACAAGTTTAAATTATTTTATTTAAACGAAACAATCCATTAAGATTTTTTGTTCTTTAATTAATTAAAAATGTATGTTAAAACAACTAAAATGTTAATTAAATCAAAATTATATATTAAATTTATAATTTATTCAATTATCACTTAATTAAATTGCAATACTTTTAAAACAATTTTATTAATTAATAAATAACTACTGATAATTGTTTCTGTGTGGAGGGTATTAAAGATTCGCCACAGCCGAATATAGCACTATTACTTATTTTTTTATGCAATAACAATTATGACCGGAAATAAAGTTTAAAAGAATTTAATTCGCACAAAATTTAATAAAAATCGCTTTAAGTGAAAGTTTCCAAAAAAAAAGAAACCAAACGATTATAAAATCGAGCCAAATAAGGTGTCACTCATGCAGTTCAAAGTTGGCACTTAAAACCATTACAAATGAAATAAAATACAAAAACAAAACAAAGAAATATATTAATGACATTAATTGAATTTTAAATGCAACCAAATGGTCAATCAAAATAGAGAAAAATAGATTGTTAAAACAAAGAATAAAAAATTTTAAGGGAATTTAACTTGTACATAATTAGAAATTTTTTTTATTTAAAGTTTTCTTTTTACACGCAGAGAAAAAACATGGTTGAAGTATGGTTAAAAAAACATATTATCAATAAAGTGTTTACCTCCCTTGAAACTTCAAATATGATTGAATTTAACAATATAATGTTTTAATAATATAAAGTTACAACTAAACATTTAAACATATTATGGTTACTTTAACCATATTATTATTACGGCAACCATATTATGGTTAAATTCATATATCCAAAAGCTATAACCATATTATGGTTGTCTCCCAACATGTTATAGTTAATATTTAATAACAATAATATGTTTGAAATTGTAATATTTTAAAATATTGTATGTTTAATTTTTAATAATATATTTAAAAAGCAACAACATTCTGGTTGTTTGCATTTTACTTGGTTTGCTTAAAATTCTCATTCATTTTATTTTAATTATGGAATAAAACACATAAGTTTACGTAGAATAAACTAGTAGAACAGAACAAATGGTAATGAAGGACGTCACAGGCTGGAATATAAATCAAAGGTGATTTTTTTTATAAAATTATAATTTGACAATTAACAAACAAATTGAAATAATTGATGAAATAAATAATTAAAATATGATTAATATTGACCATATTTTTGTTAATTCTGCCCTTAATATGGTTACTTTTGTCAAAATACTGGCAAGTTTTGACCATATTATGGTTAATTTTGCACATAAAATAATTAGTTTTGAACATTATTATGGTTAATATTGACCAAAATATGGTTAACTTTGACCATATTGTGGTTGATTTCGGGAAATTTTTTGTTAATTTTAACCATACTGTGGTCATATTTAAACTTTATATGGTAACCTGCAAACAAAAATATTGTTAAAATTCAACCATAATATGGTTACCTCCAACCATATTTTTTTTCTACGTGTACTGATCACCCACCTGACTTCTTTTTATTCAACTCAAGAGCCAAAAAATGTTATACTTTATTAGTACCACACGCAAAGAAAACATATTTTTCAATAAAAATTATCAAACATAATATGGCTACTTCAGCCATACTATTATCACTGGAATTTTTTTTTTTTTTTGGTCCACATATTTTTACTATTATTAACCATTGTAGGTCAACATAATTCACTCATAAAAGCAGAAATATGGTTGCAGTGAAAATACTATGGTTGTTGAAGTATCTATAACATGTTTAAATATTTTTCATTTAAAATAGTTTTGTTCGAGCTTCTTTTACGTGTAGACTTTCCAGTCATTAATCATACTCTGTAATTATACATTATAGACTATTAAACCATTATTACTATTTTTATTCGCATTTTCTGTCTGTTTTAAGGCATCCATCTTCATTATGGTGCGTGCAGCAATTTTCGTTTTTTATACATTATTGTTTCTTATATCGTATTCAGCTCAACATGATTATGCATGTCTGCAAAAACACAATTATGTACATACATACATACGTTTACTTACAACTGAAAATAATTTTGCATACCTACAACTAATTTTTATACAATTTACAGTCGAACTTCTCTAAAGTGAAATTCTATGCAATGAAGCTCTTCCAATTGTGAATTGATTTTAAAAACACTGATTTTTTGTAAAAAGTTTTTTGTAATTTGATCTTCTTATAACAAGGTTGACAACAGAAACGAGTTTCGCCTAGGTATCAAATAGGGTATTCAATAAATTAAAACGAATAACTATTCGAGATAAAACTTTAATCGAATAAAAATCGAACCATTTGATATTATTCGGTTAATCGAATAATTTTATTCTTGTCTAGTTTAGAAGTTAAAAAATATGACTAAAAATTATTTCTTTACCACAAAAAAAATTTATTAAAAATGTAACAATTTAACACAACGTACTTAATGTAATAAAAGAGGAAATCTTTTTAAATAAAAAAGTATCAAGTTTTTAGCTTATTTTCTAAAATAATCTTTCAAAAAGAGTATGCAGCTCAAATCTTTATATTTTAAATGATTTCTTTATTTTCTTTTGATGAAACTTGTTTTACTTATTCACTTATTGTTGACGTTGGAGAGATAGAAAGTAAAGCGATACAATTCATATCCATTTTATCTGTAATTTTTCTTGTCTTTTCTAAAAGTAACTATTAGTCTAGTAGTCTTCCATTATACCACTTGAATCTCTTTTTGATTTATTAACAATTTTAATAATTTTAATAGCCTTGTTTAGGTCTGGCAGAAGGTTGTTTTCATTCGTCTCAAAAAAAAATCATCTTCATCTTAATCATTGTGGTAAATGTCACCGCTTGTTTTTTACATAAAAGAAAAAAACAAAAACTGTGAAAAACAAATTAATCGATCAATCAACATAAATTCTTTGAATTATTCGTCAATCGAAAATAAGAAATTTTAAATTATTTAAACAGTTAACCGCCCAAAATCATTTGATTTATCGAACAACGGTTAATCGAAGGAATACCCTAGTATCAACGTATTTGTTATTTTGAAATCGGTAATAAACTATTTATTATTTCGGTTCAGTATTCGATTTTAAAAAGTACCGGTATTAAAAACGGTATCGGTTCCCATCCTTGCTTTATAAGTAATTTTCATACAAGGAATTTTTTGCCTTATAAATATGACATACAGGGAATTTGTCTTTGCAGTGAACAAATTTTTCAAAAATATATTCGACTCTCATTCAGTTAGGTATCCATAAAATTAATTATATAAAAAAAATTATACCCTAGATTTTCAAACAAGGGGAATAAAAACAAAAGAAAAAGGCCTCTGTAATAATAACTGCTGTCAAAAATGCTTGAAAAAATGTTTTTCTGTATTTAATAAAGTTGAAGATTGAGTAACAAAAAAAACCTTGATAAGCATTTTGAAAAACTGACTAGCAATTAATTAAGTCAAAATATATTTAAAAAAGCCATGCAGTTATTCTAAAAATGTAGAAGAAAAGCAGTTAAGCATTAAACGCAAAAGGCTTCGAACTTTTCTTTCTCAAGAAGTGTATTGGAGATGTGTTTAAATGGATAACCGCTGCACTTTAAAGACTTTAATCCAACCATAGAACACCTGATTATTTAAAACAAAAGTAGAGAAAATAATTTTTCTGTATAATAAAGTGATTTTATGGTCTCATGTAGATTCATTATAGGGAAGTTCGACAGTATTTCTTAAATTAAAATTCAAGGGATGTAAGAAAATGACACAGGGTGTGAGATAAGAAGCAGAGAGAAACAAGTTTTTGTAAAAGAAATTTTAAAATTTCTATTGGAAAGCATCACAAACCAGGTAAACGGGGTTTAATTTTTAGAAAATATCATTTTAACAATAAAATTTATTTACTATTGGTGGATTCACAAGGTGTCATAAAGTCATGTGTATTATAATAATAACATGAAAAAATACGACTCTTGTGAACAACAACCCCTCATAATTCAGTGTGCTAATTTGAATTTAAATCAGTTGATTAAAAACAAATATAAAAATTAAATATTTACCAAAAATAAAAATATTTTTTAATTTTAATTTATTAATTAATAAATTAAATTAGATCTTACCTGACCATTTTCTATTTTTCAGACGCAAATCAGAAATAAATTTTATTTTATTTGCATACCAAACAGCAGAGTCCTAAGTCGATATTATTCGACGCCGCAAGTGATTTGTTGCTAAAATTGCTAGCCGCAGGTTCAATTCGGTTGTTACGCGGATAAATTTTACCATCAACGGCGACGGCGTGCAAAGTTTCCTTCGTAAAATGCAGAAAGGATAATTTCAAATGTTGATTGGGTTATACCTACTAGCCAAAATCTGATCGCGAAAACTACTCAAAGTTTAAATTTAGTGTGAAAAATTGTAAGTGTAAAAAATTTTTTTCGGGGCTCAAACAAAATTTAAAAGCTTATTGGGCAAAGTATTTTTGAGATTTTTTCAGGTTTTTCGGAAGAAATTAAGAAGTCGTTCAAGACGAATTTTTACTAAAAATCGGTTTTGCCGGTCTTTCTATAAGTGTTCTTAATAAATGTGCCGAAAACACGATTTTCTTAACTTTTAAAAAAATAATTGAAAAGAAAAATGCCCAAGCTTTACTTTTGTGTGCATAAATTATAAGTTTTTGCAATGAATTGCTAATTTAGTTATTCTACATTACAATTTTTCGTAATTTTTTCATAAAGTTTGTAAATAACCCTTTATAACTTTAAAAATTTGTATAAAAATTTAGAAAACTAACAACGCAGTTTGAAAGATCAATTCATTCTAAATGGATTAGAAACAAATATTTTTGAATTTGCTCTTACCGTTCCTCAGTTAGATAATTATGGTTGATTAGACCCCACCATAGCTTCCTTTAGAATGCCCCAGTTTAATTAAAAGACGGAAGTTTTTAGATTAAACAAAAGCATTCATATTTTTAGAAGACAGCGATAAGTTTAAAATACTTTTAACCTTAGAAAGGACTTCTTGTTCACTTTTTGTCGACAAAAAAAATCTCATTAAATATTCGTTTCAAACGAAAAACTAAACTCTGTTATAAATTTTTTAAACACATTTGGGGTATTCACAAGGTGTGCTATCATGCTTTATTGTCATAATGTCCTAACATTTTACAATGGCTTAGAAATATTGTTGTTGCTTTGTAAACAAAAAGTGTCTTAAATTAATAAAATTTTGCTTGCTATGTTTATTGAGCTGTCGTAATTAATCAGAAAAGACCTGAGCTGAGCGGCTTCGTTTTTGTAGCCGTCGCTGTTGATGGTATAGTTTTATCCGGCATATATCCGTATTTAACCTGCGGCTAGCAATTTTTGCAACAAATCACTTGCGGCGTCAAATTAGATCGGCTTAGGAATCTGATGTTTGGCAAACAACAAAATAAAATTTATTTGTGGTTTACGTCTGAAAAATGGAATATAGTCAGGAAAGATATAATTTGATTTATTAATTCATGGATTAGAATTAAAAAATATTTTGATTTTAGGAAAATATTTATTTTTTTATATTTGTTTTAAATCCGCTGATTTAAATTCAAAATAGCACACTAAATAATGAGGGGTTGTTCACAACAGTCGCATTTTTACATGTTTTTATTTTAAGACATATGACTTTATGGCAGCAAATACAAATAAACGCATTATAGTTACGCGTATGCTTCTAGTCAAGTGTTGGATGCAGCATTTTATTAGGCCTCTCTGAACCATAAAATTAGCATAACACTAAAAGACCGCCAGAAGTATTCAGATCTCTAATAGTTTGAACTACTGCACCCAGAAAAAAAAATTTAATATGGTCTTTGGAGGGATTTTTTGCAAAGAAAAAACTTTTTCCAATGTGGTCACCTCCAATAAAACTATTTTTAATCAAACATTTTTTAAAAAAAATATTATAGCTTTTTTAACCAGATTATTTTCACCGGCAACAATATTAGGGTTAAATTAATCATCCCTCCAGATATTACAACCATATTATGGTTCCCTCCGAACATTATAAGGTTAGTAATAGCAAAGATATGTTTCACACTTATAAAAGAATGGTTGCTCTTGGCAATGAGTTAATTTAAAACCAAAAAATTATTGTTTTATTTAACCATAGCATGTTCAGATGCAACCATAATATGGTTGTTGCTTCTTGACAAAGAACTTTTTTAATCATTGTATGGTTGCCGATGACAATAATATGGTTTAAAAATTTCCACTAAAAATAGTTTTGTTGGAGGTGACCACATTGGAAAAAGTTTTTTCTTTGCAAAAAATCCCTCCAAAGACTAGTGGCGGATTTCTATCTATTAACAGGTATTTTATGTAATATCCCTTTCAACAAAACTGTATTGCAAGAGTTAGCACACAGTATTGCCACCTGTTTGTATTATTGAATACCTGGGAAAGCTGGTCATTCACCTGGTCTCAAAGTTACAAAATCAAAGCAGAGGGGACAAAACGTCGGTCACAGGTTGACAACTCTTAACTCGCAAAAAATCGAATCGGGTTTTTGATGCCAAAAGACTGTGTTTGTCCTTCTGCATGTTAGTACCTTTGCTTTCTTTATACCATCTTAGAATAAATATCTCCTACTAATTTTGGTTTTTTTTTATTTACTTCCAACACGGTTCAGTAACGGAGTAATAACGTTTTTTTTTTGTCTCCTGAAAAGTACAAAAAACATATTAAGAGTTGTCAACCTGTGATCGACGAAAAGCAATATTCCTTATCGAAAGATATTTAAAAATAAGACACCCGTAAAAAAATTAATTTTGAAACTTAAATTTTTGCTTACAAAAAGGCCTGCCAAACGAGGGAACATGTTGTTATTAAAAAAAAACTACTAACAGCAACAAAGTTACTTTAAATGCACGTAGAATTTGAAATGAAAATTTAACATGAAAAAAGGCGCAACTCAACAACTTGAGCAATCGGTGAAATTTCTTTAAATGAACATTGGTAAACAAAGTTTGTTAGTAAAGAAATACAATACAAAAAAATTAAAAAAAATCAAATAAAATGAACTTTAAAAATTCATAATTCCACTGAACATTTTGTTGAAAAACAAAATTAAAATTCGTTTCTTACTCGAACTCTTTGGCGCAATATGTAATCGTTATACTCATACACACACCGATACACTGCCTGGCTAAAAATACGATTACACTATTATATTTCTGCGTTTTATGAATTCGAAATTTTGAAAACTTTCGTTACTTAAGTCACTTTCTTTTGTATTGCAATTGTAGGGATTTTTTTTAACAAAATGTTTAAATTGTATTTTGTTGGGCGGAGTGTTGTTGTTGTGTTGTTTTTTTTTTTTTTTTTTTTTTTTTTTTTTTTTTTTGCCAAAAAGTACGGTCAAACGTGAGTTTGTCTTTTTATTGATAATCAACAACAATCTATATTGACGTTAGCGAAAAATTTCGTAATAAAAACTAAAAAAAAATCTCATACAAAAATTGTTTTCTTATGAATATTTTAATATTTTATTTAAATAAATTGCATAATAAGTATTTGTGTGTTTTGTTTTAAATACCATTGAATATCATGCAATTAATTACAAATAAATATTTATTTGCTAAATGTATAATATTCGTGTTACAAACGTAACATTTTGTGATTTGAAATCGATTATTATTTTTAAATGGGGAAGCTTTTCTACTTAGCATGACACTCTGCAACTTCAATGTACGCAAGTAGAGACAACGAGAATAAAACTAGAAAAAAATAAATACACGCTGAAAAATAATACGGTTAAGCTTTATTAGCATTCCTTATTTTTTCCTGGCTTCCATTGTGTTGTACCAAGGCATATAGGTTATGGGAAGGAGGATAGAGGGAGAAGTGCAAATAAGATTTTTTGTCTAAAATGGGTTTTAGGGACGGTCGCTAAATTGTTTATTAATGTTAACATTTAAAAGGTAGTTAAAGCTATTTATAGATGGGAGCTTTGGGCAATTTAATTTATTTAATTTGCAGTAAAAGATTTTTGGGGTGAATTTTATCTAAATACCAACATAATTAAACATTTATGGACACAAAAAGTCTAATTTGAAAAGAAATTTTTATGGGGAATATGTGAAATTGTAGACCCATTCTTACCATTTACAAAGACTTCGTCCTTAGTATAATTCAAAGTGTATTTACCGAATTTGATCATATTATTTGCCAGGTTGCAACTTGTACTTTGCGCACAAGGTTAATATGGGCAGACAACAAGCCTGACGGAAGTTTAAAATAACATTTACATTTAACGACAACCTGCTTTGTATTACAATTTTCGAGTAAAAATTAAATGCTGATGGTAAAATAAAAGCCAGACGTTGGGTATACAGATAAATATTTAAAACAGAAAAGTCAAAATATCAAAAAAAAAAAAAAAAATTTGTAGGTAAAAATATTTTAAATTTTATCTTTTGTAGGAGTTGGTAATCGCTGTTTCCAGTCATGTGGTTTTGGCAATTAAGACTGAGTAAATAGCAGGGATTTCAACACATAAAACTTAAACACTGTTACCGCTTTCAAGTGTCAAAATTTGGAAATTCCTATTGAAAGACTCTTTATACATCGAGTAACAAAGTACTTGTTTTTAAATTCATTATTGGCTCAAGATCAAAAATAATTTATAGCTACACTCTATTTAATTAAGGTATGTTCACACTCAACAAATATTTGTCGGAAAAACCTTGACCGCTAATTTCATCAACAATTTCTCTTCTTTTTTAAAGTTTTTTTTTTTAATTTTTCAAACAAAAAATCGTAGTCAATTTAAAATTACAAAAATAATTGATTAAAATAGCGGTTTGTTAAGTGTGACTAAAGCTTTAGTAATATTTCCTTTTAAGGTTTTACCATTAAAGACAATTTATGGCGTTTTCTTTTCTGAGTAAAATTCTGCATTTATTCTGTCTTTTACATTTTTTTATGTTCTTTTCTGAAAAAAATGTGTTATTTTAAAAGTGTAAAGCGTTCTTTTCTGATGATGTTCCCTTTAAAATTAAAAGAAAATGCTACATTGTCAACACTCATTTTAATTAAAGGAGCATGAGTGCTGCAATAGATCAAGGAGAATTCAGTACAATGTGGTGGCATGTTTCAAGCCGTAAACACTTACAATGCAATCAAGGCGAATTTAAGAAGGTAAACACATCTCGTCAGCCGTTCATCAGCTGTCTCCATGGTTTTGGTTTGAGAAGAAGTTGATTGAAAAGTGCTAAAAATATTATTTTTATAATAAAAAAATTTCAAAACTGCGAATGATTAAAGTGAATTCTTTTATAAAAAAAAGTGATAATTTTGATTTGCAATAAAAAAAATTTTGACAGCTATCAATTATATTGCAAAAACAAAATACATTAGGCTTTTTGTAGTTGTAGAGTTGCACTTACCTTTTTAAATTCGCCTTGAATGCAATACAAAAAAACATCTGTTGTTTCTGTTGGCTTTGGATTGTTGTAGTCTTGCCACCACCATTAATTGAATTTACCTTGCGCCAATTGTACTTTATTGTTTAATGCCGAAATTTGTGTACTTTTGTAAACGTTAAATATGAAACCAAGGTATATTTACACAAGGTAAACTCGTTGGCCCATATGTTTGTCAGCTGTTTACCTAAGTTGGAACCCAAACGTCAAATTTCGTGTATATGAGCCAAAATTTGTACGTGTGTGCGTTAAATTTATATGAAGACAATTTTGACAACTTGAAACACTTCTTTCAAATTATTGGAGCATTTAAAAATGTTGCCAAGTTACATGTTGCACTTATGCAACACTTTTTTTTAGAAAAGAAAAAGCCATTAGACCATATTCGTAACATAACTATTTTTAACAAGAAAGTATAGTCGGTCAAGTGCGACCATATGATGCCCTACACCACAGTATTTAGGGAAAATTTTTCAAGATTGGACCCTAATCCATGAGCAAAATGGACCCGCTAGAACAAAACAATGCTATGATCTTACAATTTTGTAATGGCATATTGGCTATTATATATCGTCGCCAAATGTTATATCTGTACCAATATTTATATGAAAGTTATAGCATTAAAAGCTATTTTTTATATTTGCACTGCAGGTGTAGTCAAATATGTACCGATTCCAGTAAAATTTGGTAAGATGATTAAGATGGCAATAAAATAAGTTTGGACCAAATTTAATCTTAACACCAACATTTGAAGATGCTTTTTGGGAACAAAGAATCTAATCCGTAAAGTAGCTTGTATGAGGGCTATATTAAATTAACCCATTGACGACGAATGAACACATATGTCCTATTTGTTCTTTTTTTAAGCTTAAGGTCACTTTTTTATAAAAAAAATATAAATATTTTAACTCTCAATATTTCAATTTCCGGCTTAAAATTGTGGTTAAGTTGTTTTTATTGTCTGCTCAAGGCCGTCTTAAAGAAAAACATTTTTAATTCTTTAAGCTGCTTATGCCTCGGGTTTTAAATATTACTCTTGGATAAGCTTTTAGGGTTAAATGAACCATTGTCTTTTGTTAATTTATTGATCGAAATTTTTTAAAATATAAGTACTATACTTTTCACAGGAGGGTTTTAAATATATTGGGACTTATGTGTCCCTTTCGTCATCAAAGTTTAAAATAAATAGCATTTTTTTATTTTATTTAATTTTTCGTGTTGAAAACCAAGATAACATAAGCAATTAAAAACAAACACCTAAAAAATATTCAAAATATGTATTCGAAATTTGGAGATCATATAAATTATTCATATAAAGTAAATCAAAATCGAACTGATATGTAAAAATTTACAAAAAAAAAATTTCTCCTGGTAAATCATATTGGTCCTTGCCTAGGAAATAACGATTCTTTATATATTTCCATTGTAGATCAGTACAACCTAATTTCTGGCCATATGTGTTTAATTATTGATAAAATTATCCCAAAGAACTCTTTCAACTTTTCTTAACATGTAAAAATCTTTTAGTCTGCTTTCACACGTTTCATCTTTTGATGCTCAACTCTTATGTTTTTAGGTGAGAGAAGAAAGAAGAAAAGGGTTAGTACGGAGATGCCTGTACTCGGTCAGTACGCTTTGTGTTTTTATTCGTTGGTATATGCATAACGATGGCTGCATGTAGTTTTTTTCTTTTCTTTTTCTCTTTGATTCGCTGTTAATAAAATTGTTGTTGTTTTGAACCGGAAAAAGTTGAAACCGATTGCTGCGTGTGATTATATTGGCATCTTTAAAAGGGAATTTAAAAGAAGTTGAGCATCAAAAGATGAAACGTGTAAATTTAGACTATGTAAAAATTTACAACAAAAAAAAATTCTCCTGGTAAATCATATTGGTCCTTGCCTAGGAAATAACGATTCTTTATATATTTCCATTGTAGATCAGTACAACCTAATTTCTGGCCATATGTGTTTAATTATTGCTAAAATTATCCCAAAGAACTCTTTCAACTTTTCTTAACATGTAAAAATCTTTTAGTCTGCTTTTACACGTTTCATCTTTTGATGCTCAACTCTTATGTTTTTAGGTGAGAGAAGAAAGAAGAAAAGGGTTAGTACGGAGATGCCTGTACTCGGTCAGTACGCTTTGTGTTTTTATTCGTTGGTATATGCACAACGATGGCTGCATGTATTTTTTTTCTTTTCTTTTTCTCTTTGATTCTCTATTAATAAAATTGTTGTTGTTTTGTACTGAAAAAAGTTGAAACCGATTGCTGCGTGTGAATATATTGGCATCTTTAAAAGGGAATTGAAATGAAGTTGAGCTTCAAAAGATGAAACGTGTAAATTCAGACTTACAATTCTTCTTACAACAAAGTTTTGCAAAGTAAATTATGTCCTCTATCAGTGCGTCGAACTCACGTGATGTATTGAAGAATTTTTAAACAGATGAAATTAGTGCTTTCGTTTTGGAGTTAAAACTTGGCCGTATATGTTATCAGGGTGATATAAACTGAAGCGACGTAATATTAATTGCTGTTTTTAACTTAAATTGAACTAAAGTTCTTTGACTGCTTCAGACTGCCGTTAGCGCATCAGTCTTAGAACTTTTGCTATTGAAGGGTTTTTTCGATCTGAGACAAATCCATTCAATTATCTAAAACAGCCTTATCCTCGATATCAAATAACAGCATATTTTCTTCATTTTTACTGTTTGATGCACCCAGAGAAAAATCATGTTTAAATATGGTCACCTCCAACAATAATATGTTTAAAGAAAATTTTATCCATATTATGTTTGATTTCACCATATTATTAATAACGACAATCATATTATGTTAAAAATAGTCCTCCATCAAGAAACCACAACCATATTATGGTTGCCTCCGAACATGTTATGGTTAAAAATAACTTAAACATTTTTACCACTTATAATAGCATGGTTGGTTTTCAACCATAGCATGGTGCTCTTGAAAAAGAGGAAAATACTATTGTTAATTTAAAAACAATATATTGTCATATTTCACCATAACATGTTTAGAGACAACCATAATATGGTTGTGGCTACTTGATAGGGCACTAATTTAACCATAATAGGGTGGTAAGTGACAAAAAATATGGTTTAACTAAACATAATATGGTTAAAATTGTCTTTAAACATAGTATTGTTGGAGGTGACCATATTTAAACATGTTTTTTCTCTGCGTGTGCGTTAAAAAAGCCGTATAATTTTATTATCTTTTAAATGTTTAAAATGTGCAGTGCTTTCGGTCCCAATTTTTACGTTTACAACGAATGAGACATGATTTTTCTCGGTGATTTACATAGACAGTCAGCCAGACGAGCATCATTAGATCGATATACCAAAAGGTTGACAAATATTTTTATGTGTAACACACATCAGCACTAGCACATAATACCCTCTCCACTCTTGTGGTGTGGTTATAAAAATAGCGTTGTACTACCTGCTAATTTGTTTCAATAAATTCATTTTGTACACATCAATAATAATGAAACGTGAGAAAAATCTAAATATGATGACAAGAAAAGAAATGCGAAATTACAACTATTCGAACAACTCAAACAAGACGACAACAACAAAATCATGAATGAAATTAAATAATTTTTTTTTACATTTCAGGTACAAGAAAAAGGCTTAAACCAACCAAAAAAAATTTGCTTCTCTTTTTTGAGACAATTTCTGTCTAATAGAGCAATTAAACGATCGAGCGTAAAAAGAGTTTGTTTAAAAAAAAAAGTCAAGAGCTTGCAAATGTAATCATTACTACCTATTGTTGTAAATGTTATTGTTGCTGTTGTTGCATGATATTATATAGAGGGTTATGTCTGTCATTTCAATTTGGCCGGCCACACACTGCCACTGCGCTTAAGTACACATCCACCATTGACAACGTTTGCTTTTAGTGTAAATTGTTGGTGTTGAAATCGATTGATTTTTTTAAGTTTTTTAAAAACAAATTTTTTTTTTAATTTGGATTATATGTATTAACAATGGTTTTTGGTTAATGCTTAGTATAAAAAACGTGGACAATAGAAATTTAATTATTATTTGCAATTGTTAATTCACGCAGACCACAAGCACGGGTCTTGGAGCAAAAAAAAACAGAGACAGAGTACAAAAGGGATTTATCACACATTCACGCGATGGTTTCCTCCAAACACTTAGTCCTCGTTGCCCTCTTGGGCCTCTTTAGTATCTGTCATGGCATAAACATGGAAAGCATGATCGAAGAAGAAAATGCCAAATGTGAAAGTGGCACTGACAGCATGGCCTGCGTGAAAGTAAGAGCTATGAGATTTTTAGATACAGTCATGACTAAAGAAGATTTCAAGGTAAATTAAAGAGATAAAGGAAATTTGTTGATTTCTAATCGCGACGTGTTTTTCAGATCTCTAATGTTGAGGTTAAATCAAATGGTTATAAAGCTGCTACACCAGCTGAAGGTAGATCAAGCAGTGGAGACTTTTTTGATGTTATTGAAAACTATATTCAAGGTCATGACGTTACCATGGACTTGCCTATGGCTGATGCCAAAGTCACTGTCTCATCCCGTAACTTGAACAACGACGAATTAAGTCTTAATGTCAAATTTGCGGGTGAGGGTGTTGTTGAAGGCAAGGGTAAGAAGGGAAATATCTTCAAGAAGGGTGTGTTGCATGCTTAACTTTAATTAACTAACACATTTATTAACAAATGCTTGTATTTTTCTGTTTTCGTTCTTCTTCATCTTACCTCATTTACATTTTTTTTCTGTCATTTCACAACATTTTAAAGGCAAGAAACATCGTTTGCGTAAAATGGCCATGCCCATTATGGTATTGATCTTGTTGAAGGCCATCACCATTATTCCCATGGCCATTGGTATCTTAAAGATTAAGGCGTTGAATGCTTTGGGTTTGGGATTCTTCTCTTTCCTTGTTTCGGTTGGTTTGGCTATTTTCCAATTGTGCAAGAAGGTATGTTTTACAAAAAAAAATCTAATCAAACAAAAACCTGGTCTTTTTTTAGGCAACAGTGGGATGTTAAGAGTGAGAGAGAGAGATAGAGAGATGAAGCAAAAGTTTTCAAGAAGTAATTGCATTAAAACATAAGTGAGATTTTATATTAAAGAAAACATAAACATACCAAAGACTTAAGCCTACAACAAGGGTAAGATTTGCTTGCAAGATCCCCAGCCCTTTCTTTAATCATCAGCCTAGCCTGAATATCAAAATTACTCCCAAATGTTTTGATGATCATTTGCCCAATCCTGCTCTATCTCTCATCACCTCAATCTCTGTTACATAAGATTCCCTCTTGTCTTATTGTTCTTGCAACTGCCTTTTTTTATTTCGTACTCAAATTGTTTTAACATTTACAGATTGCTTCCGAACACCACCACTCTGCCCACATCACGTCCCATGGTCCCTGGGATGGCCGTTCTGTAAGTTCTATTAACAGTGTAGAGCAATTCAAAACAAATCTCTCTGCCCAAGACTTGGCGTACAGTGGTTATAATTAAGTTTTAGAAACATACCAAAAAACCAAATTACATAGCCCCCATCCTTACCTCCTCCTTTTATACCCTGCTCCCTTATTTATAACAAGGAACAAAAAAAACAAAACAACATAATTTCAACAAAAAATTAAAAGGCTTCTAAAAACAATAACAACCTCAACAAAAGTAAAAGTTAAAGATTAAATGTGCATGTTGCTGATTAGATAAGAGAACCCGAAATCAAAAGGTCAAAAGGTCAAAAAGGTCCACCATTATGAGACAGATTTAGCTTATGGTTCGGCGTTCATTCATTGCAGGCAAATAATTGATGGCAATTTGAAAAATAAAACTTACGGAGGCTGAAATTATATATGTAATAATATTCATTTGACTCTTCTTCAACCAATTTGTTTGTTCTGACTTTTCCTTAGCCCAACATTTTAATTGATTTGGCATCAGAACACAAAGACACATTTAAGTCTGGTCAATTCCAAAGAAAAATATTTTCTATAATTTTTATTTATAGAAACTGAGAAGTCTTTTAAATGAAATTATTTTGTTTACACTTAGTTGAGTTTAATTTATTTATTTTTGTAATTTTAATAACTTATTTATTGTAAAAAAAACCAAAAAATTATGCAAAGAAAAGAAATGAAAACAAAAAATAATTTATGACTTTTATTAAAAAAAAATTCCTTCAAGTGAAAATCAGAAAATAGAAAAAATTAAATTAAGTTGTTTTTGAAGAATAGATAAACCAGATAGTAAAACTTTAGGAGGGATTCAAATATCCACATAATGCAAATGCTTTAAGCTTAACAAATTGGGAAATCAAGCTTTCAGAAAGCTCAAATCTGAAAGGCACAAGGTAAAAGTACTCATTGAAAAATTACTTTCTACAAAAGGACTTTTCTTTATTTCTGCAACTATTTCTTCGTAGTTTTAAGAAAATTCTTAGCTTCTAAGCTTAAAATTTTGTTCTTGCAGTTTACGTTCAATCTCAGAAATGTTTCCCTGTTAAAAGAAAACATGTGAAGAAAATAAAAACACTTTATTACTATTTCTGCTGTTAATAAATTAAACATTCTTTAACCCTTTCACTACCATGTGGATCATGCATCCCTGGCGAATTTAAAAATCGTTAAATATGCAATTAATGCCCTATTTAAATGAAATAATGTTCTATTGGTAGTTTTAAGTGTTTTATAAACAAAATTAGCTGTTTTTTATTACATTTATTTGTTGGCAACCTCTCTCTCTCTCTCTCTTGGATGCGAAAGTGATTTCCAATTTTTCAGTGTGATTAAGTGTTTTTCCTTAATGCAAATAATAAAAGTGTTTTATATTTAAATGAAACGAGTCAGCAACAATATGCTCCCAATATTCTATTTTATGTGGGTTTTTTACCATGTGGGTTGGAAGATCCCACTGGTTTTTTTGACTCACATAAATGGGATACATTATCCAATTGGTATACATATATATGCCAATTTGCATGTTTGGAGAATAAATAAAAACAAATCTGGAAGACTGAAGGAAGATTAAACCTCTGCGATAAATTATTCTGGTGACTCTGATCTTGGAGATTATAGGGCTTCTTATTCAGGATATATTCTCACAGAAAATATTGTTGTCACAGAAAAACTACGGATGGAATATTTCGTCCCAATTTATGAGGTATAAAACCCCAATGGGACATATAATCCAAGGACATATCTTTTTTCTAGATTTTTTTTAAAGATTTTTGGCGCTTTTTAGTATTGCATCTATACGAAAAAATTACATAGATTTGTCAAAAAATCACTCCTTATAGTACTGTTGTGAAACTGTTAAGGGCAACTTTTCCGTGAAAACCTGGGTTCGCTTCCCAGCTCAGTCAAGAATGAAGAATTATCAATCATTTTTAATTAATTTCATGTTGTAAAATTCCTCTTTTTATAAAAAAAATTTAATGAAAATTTAATTTAAAGAACTTTAGCGTGATTAAAATATTAAAATTTGGAATAAACCCCATAAACAGTTCAATAAAATAACAACAATACTAATTATTGCCTCTCTTTAATCTCTAACCAAAAATTCTTAATGGTTAATGCCTTAAATTAAATGAGGTACCACTATATTACACAAAGTTATCCATTAACACGCTAAACAAGGTCGAAAAATAACATTTTAATTTACTGCCTAAACCGATTTAACTATTATCTAATCGCTTGGGATTAAACTTCTATTATAGTGATAATAATTAACCTATTTACTTAAATATTTACCAATAAATATCATTTAACTTTTTGTCTTAACGGCCTAAACTTTGAAGGTTGATATTATCACTTACATACAGCCACACTCGTCCTAATTGGAATCATTGTGACCAGTTATTATAATTAAATTTCTCTATGGTAGTGTTTATTACTTGTATTATTGTGACATGGGTGTGTGTGTGTTTAAGTGATAATGTGTATGTGTTAATGTATGTTTATGTGTAATATTAACACATTTCTACACGTAAATACGTGTTATTAGCGTATTATAGAAAATCTTAATAGTTGAACAGTGTGTAACGAAAGTAAATGGACAAAATATCAAAAATTTTTAAAACTGTGATACACTCTATTAGACTGACAAAGGGTTCAACACAAAAATGGGTATTTATGCCCACACCTCAATATGTCATGTTAAGATTTTGTGCCGGTAGGTCCAGAATTGACTACAGATTCCATGTAAACCCTCTGTTTAGAATCGCTTTAATCTCATAAAGATCTTGATATCTATATAATATTCGGTACAAGAACTCTTATATGAATCTTAATCTCATAACTTTTATTTTTTTTTGCAGGTCCATATTCTCAAAAGTGTTTGTGATGTAGGGTATTTTAAGGCGGGCTTGACCGACTCTACTCTCCTACTTGTTTTAAAATATAATTTTAAGCTCGAAATAAGCATTAAATTCATAAGATAAGTATCATTTTCCAATTTTGGCCTAAGCGGGCTTAAAAGAACGGTTTGTTTTAGTTTAAAACTGGATACCAATGTACATTTACCAAATTTTTAAGTTACAAGGGTTTTCAATAGAATTTTCTTATAAGAAAATTTTTTATCTTTGAAATCGTATGTTTCCGAACTAGAGACCAGCAATGAGTAGTGAAAAAGTGAGTAGAGCTGAATCATGACTCAAATTTCTTGTACTTATACGCACTCAAACTTATTGCAATGTTATTGAAGCTCATATCCACTCAGAAGTTTGATTTTATTCATCGTACTCATACTTAGCAACATTTGTAGTGGTTGATTTAGATTGAACTTAACTCTATGTGTATAGGCGAAGCAAAATGCGAGGCTGCCAGTCTTGTCCACGAAATAGCAAAGTGACGATTTGGCAATAACAGTTTACTAAAGTTATGTGTATGAAGTGGACAATTTTTCGGCAAATTTATCCACCAGCGCTGATTATGAAGTTTTGTGTTTGATCTGTTGTGCTAAAACGGTTAATGCATGTGCTGAATGAGTTGAATCAATGTGAGTATTGGTATTTTCCAGAAATTATAAATCAAACTAAGGTATGCGTATGATGTCGACATCGCACTCATATTTATTGCTCTCGTGAGTATAAGTGAATCAGAGTATTTTAGTTAAAATGTATCCGAACTCACGGTTTCTTTGTTATATGTATCAAGAATTAAGTTACTACTAACGACCAAGGACCTAAAATATCTTTTATAAAACTTTTAGGAATCGATTAAATTGCCCTCTTTAAGAAATATTACAAAAAGTTGCACAATAACTGTTATTGGTAACTTAAAAAAAAAACCTTGGTCGTAAATGTTATCATTCAATAATTAATAGTTGAGAAATATTTTTTGTTTCTTGTCAATAAAAATTATGAACGAAAAAATATTTTTTTTTGTTCCAAATTTTTAATATTTTAATCAGGCTTAAGTTCATCAAATTTAATTTTCATTAATTTATTTTTATGAAGAAAGAAATTTTACAACATTAAAATTAATTAAAATTGGTATTGATAATCATTCATTCTTGACTGACGTATTAATTAAAAACGTTGTTTTACAAATTTAAAAATTATTTATTAAAATTTTTAATATTAACCACCTTCACCCGTTGAAGATGCTAATGAGTCAACTAATCATAGTAGTTTATCACTATAAAGACAAAAATTGTTCATGTTAGAAGTTAATTCATCTTCGGATAACGATACTGACTGTGATATAAGCCGGAATATTATAATAATAGAATCCCAAAAGAGGATATGGATATACATTTACTTCATACATTTACTGTCCACCAACATTTTTTCAATTAAATCAAGTAATGCTGTTTCAAACAATTTGTTTAACTCTTCCAATTAATTTGGTTTAATTGAAATTAAAAATTTTAATATTTGTGTGTACCTTGTATTGTTACGTCTTTCCTTTAATAAACGCGTTTGAGTTCATTTAATTGCAAGTCCGAATGAATACACACACTTATATACGGCGGTCTTAATCTCTCAGGTGAAAAGGTTGTTCACAACCCTTAAATTGTGTCATTCAAAAAGGAGCTAATTGCAGACTCTGGTTTCTTTCCTGCAGACAAGCATAAAGCTTCGCGGGATAAGCTAGGAAATTATAAAAAAAAAAAAAAAAAAAAAATAGAGTTTAAATTGCTGGTACACACACTTATTCAACTTAACAAACTTTATTGATTATTTTGTTCACAATTGTTAGTTTCGAACAGAATCGTTTGTGTCTCCACGCAAAACTAAAACTAATTTTTCATGAGTCACCCCTTTTTATATTTTATTAATATTTCTAGATTTTTTCTGAACATCCCTGTAATAACCATTTATTATGTTCTAAAACTATTTCTAGAAATGACAGGGAAGTTCATTTAGTATCTTGTTTAATCTAAATACACTTTTAGGCGGTAATAAGGTTGTGTTGGAAATCATACATGGCAATTTTAAGTTACTTATATGACATAAAACTGTAAAATAACTTATAACTATAAAAAATTCTTAGATAATTTAACTCTCGTAACAATATAAAAACATACACACAAACTTCAAAATATATTAAAAGTTTCAAACAATTTTTAATTGCTTCAATTAACTGCGTTGATTAAAAAATATTTTGATTTGTGTTTTCTAGTTATTGCCTCTTTTGCTGGTGGTCACATTTCAATTTAACCTATTGATTTAAACTCAAAAGCAAGAAAAGCTCAAACTTAAGCTACGGTCACACTTATTAAATATTTGACCAAATAAGCGTAACCACTACTTTTGTTAATAGTTAGTGAGATTTAACAAACTCTTAATATCACAAAATAAAGCTTATTATAGCAAAAAAACAGTTTTCTGTAAGATGGGGTATTATAACCATAATAAATATTGGAAATAAAGGAAATAATTATTAAGTTTGCTTGTTGGTTCCGTTTTTTTCGTCAAATATTTGACAAGTGTGACCGTAGCTTTACAAATATGATAATTGAAATTATTAATGTGTTTGCAGGCGGATAATCAGTACGAAATTTAATTAATACTACAAACTTCTAACGAATATGTTAATTGAAATTGGTTTTTCATTTTTTCTGTGTGAATAACTGGCATGACCAAAAGTACAATACGCCTTTTCTAAGAAAATTACCGTATATTATCACGTCCCAACCACACAAGTGTCTGTAGAGGGGGCATTTTCAGCTCTCGACTTATTTTGGATGACCAACGATGTTACATATCTGATGAAAAATTAAGATCATTAATGTTTGTGAAGTTACACCAAAGTTCATTTATTTAAAAATCAACCATGAATTAATAAACTTAACTTTGTTTTATTTTTTATCAATAAGTAATTCATAAAAGCGAATAAAATATCTATTAAACTAACGGGTCCGCCATCTAACGTTGTTTTTTCAACTAGTGCTTATTTCGTAAATCGTAACATTTACCCAGCATTTACACGTGAAAGTAATTTCATGAAAGTCGCAATACACTCACAATTTTTCACTAACACATTTACATTTTTTTACTTTCAGCCCAACTTTCAGCTTGCTTTCAATGAAAATTTGAAGAAAGCGATTTTTTGACAATTTCATGAAAACAAATGACAATAAACTAAGCAGTGTTGCCTATTTAAAATTTGCATTTGAAATTTCAGGATTGTGTTAAATTATAGTTACAAAAGCAACTTGTTTTGGACGTATATATAAAGAATTTTAATATATTTTTTAACTACAATTATTTGAAACACAACTATTCTTATTAAAGTGGATAAATATTAGGAAAATAAATAAAAATAAATATTAATTGGAACGAATGCCTAAAGTTCGGCGTGAGTATTTGTCTTGGCAACTCTGAAATTACAAATAAGAAAAACAATAAAAATGGAGGCAAAATTAAGCAATAAACAAATTATTAAATTAATAAATTTGTACCGATCCCACCCCATTTTGTGGGATATGAACCACAAATCCTACAGAAGGAACGACATTAAAAAAAAATCGTATGAAGCTATTGCAAAAATTATTAAAATCCTTGTCGTCGTCTTCCCACAGTAGGTCTCTCAGTAAATTCGCTTCCACATCGAATTCACATCTTTTTATTAATAATGGCTTTACCCACTGCCTCCTATTTACTGATTTTTTTATTTTAATTTCTTTTTTTTTGTTTTGGTTTCCAATTTCTAGTTTTTTTAGTTCTAAAACTAAAACAATTTTTGCCACTTTGCGCTTTAACGACATTTTTCAAATGAACTTTCACTTTCCTGTGTAATCGAACAAGAAATTTTCAAGAAAGTCGTCTATTTCATTGAAATTTTTACTTATAATACGTATACAGAAATTTCATGAAAGAACTTTCATGTGTAAAGGCAGTGTTAGCTCATGTATGATTTGACAGATAATTAGTTTTATCCTTCCGCTCAATTAATATTGTTGTGTATACGCTTGAACAACGCTGGGAAATATTGCAACATTACTTTGAAAATCATGGTTATATTGCAGAATGTGTGCGAAAATTGCATTTTGATTTTGGCGGGTATGTAAACAAGCAAAATTGTCGCATTTGGGGCACAGAAAACCCGCACGCATACATTGAAAAGCCGTTGCACCCAAAACGAGTCACGGTTCGGTGCGGATTTTGGTCCAAAGGCATAATTGGGCCATTCTTTTTCGAAAATGAACAAGGAGTGGCCGTCACAGTCAATGGTGATCGTTATCGAGTTGAACGAATTTTTGTTCAAAAAAATTGAAGAGGAGGATATTAGCAACATTTGGTTTAACAGGACGGCGCTACGTGCCACACAGCCGAAGCTACACTCGATGTTTTGCGCCCTGTTTTGGAGATCGCATTATCAGCCGCAGAGCTGATGTCGTTTGGCCACCTCGGAGCTGCGATTTGACACCGTTGGACTATTATTTGTGGGGTGCCGTCAAAGATAAGTTTAAAAGGCGTAACGCCGACAAGCCAGAGACAATTAACGCTTTAAAGGACAATATTCGTGAAGCCATTGGTGAAATACAGCTGCACACAATCGATAATTATACCGATCGAGTAGGCTACTGCATGGCCAACCGAGGCAGCCATTTGAATGAAATTATTTTCCATTATTAACCGGAAGGATTGTACTTTCAAATAAAACAAGAAATTTGAGAAAATATTTAGTAGTTTTTTTTTATAGCATATTCCAAAAATAAAGAAGTTATTTGGCGGACCCTGTATAATAATTTTGTATAAGAAATATTTTTTTCGTTTTCCATAACATGGAAAAAAACATTTATTGGAATAAAATAATTATCGCTAAGGAAAAAAAATAAAAGTTAAACTGTAATAGTTACTTTTTAAGAAAAATTGTATACAGTAGTTTTGACTTAACTGCCTTTTGTTTACGTGCACTTTTGACTTAACTGCACAAAATTGATAATTTTTGGAATTATTCTCTATAATTCCATACAAATTCCTTTTTTAAGTGCACTTTCTATACCTGCACATTTAAGATAAATGCACAAAATTTTTGGCATTTTAAAATTATTTTCATACAAAATATCAAAGTTAGCTGCACTTTGACTTAACTGCCCAAAATAAATATTTTCTGGAATTATTCTTTAAAATCCTTGTTTACGTGCATTTTGTATACCTGCACATTTTTCATATTTTTGGGCAGCTTTAAAATATTTTCATACAAAACATCAAAGTTTATATGTTGGCCACTTTTTCACATAAATTTCCAATTTAAGCTGTTTATAAAAATATAAATCGCAATTATTTTGTTTTTTTATGTTTTATGTTCTTTGTGAATTCTCATTGTTATTGTTAATGCTTCTTTTATATTAAATAAACAGACATACATGTTTAAAATGATCTGCTATTTCCCAGCTAGCATAGGCTGTTTGTTAGACGATTATGTTTAATATACAACTCCTAAAAGAATCTTCTGGTGATTATCTGACAACAAAAACATCTAAATCTTTTCTTAATTTATTTATTTTTTGACACGCTCGTCTGTAAATCTTGAAATGAACCTTTTGGGACTCTCTGTAAAGCCTATAGTACACGGAATGTAAAAAGTCACATGCGCATGTGGTTCTGACGTAATTTTGTCGTCATCACACAACATGAACTTGCTATTGTGGGTATTGTAGTGAGGTCAAAATTACGTCAGAACCGCATGCGTATGTGGCTTTTTACATTCCGTGTACTATAGGCTTAAGAGTCGTATAACAATTACTAAGCTACCTAAATAAGACAGTTTTTGAAGTATGAAAATGCTATTGCCAATACAATTTTAATAAAACAAACCGGTCTAAGGATCTGCAAAAAAGGATTTTCCGACAGGATGGTATTGATTTCGCGACCTTAAGGTTTGTTTTATAGAAATTGTATGAAAATTAGAAGTTTTGGCATGAAAAATACGCCTGATGCCCTTATTTAGGTAGCTTAGTCATACGGCTGAGTATTTCATGAGTTGTAAAATAATACCTACATGAGTATCATACGACTCTTAGCATGCTTTTGAAAGACTCGTTAGATAAACTCAACATACATCATAAACGATTCCCTTTACGAATAATATAAGCGTTTTTCGCTGCTTTATGGAAGAATCTCTCTTACGAATCAGCACGTGTAACAGTTTCTCCCGTGCTAGGAATCGTCTACAATTAAAAAATGATCTCGTCGACGATCAAAAAGACTCTTTGTGAGATTTCTAGTAAGCTCCTGGGTTGAAATAAAATTTTAATAAAATATAAATTTATGTATTAAAAAAAATAATTTTTTTATTCTACTTTTAAATCAAACACTTTACTTTAGCTGCACTTTTGTGCAGGTAACCACAATTGTGTACCTGCACATTAAGGCAGGTAAATGCATTTAAGATAGCTGCATTTTTGATTTACCTGCACAAAAAATCGTGCAAAGGAGATTGTGCAGCTAAGTCAAAACTACTGTAATACTTATAACTCTTATGTCCTTGCTTATGACGAATTCGACTTTGAAGGTATCAACCCACACATTTGCAATGTTATCCTTGCGCCCAAAAACATTTTCGTTATAAATTAAAAAAAACAGATTATTTTAAATAAACTAATAAAAATATTTCTTTTGTATTGTAAACTTTTTATATTATAATGAAGAAATTTTGTGGTCCGATACAAATTTATTTAAAAGGAAAAAGATATTTTAACTCATAAGGTATATAGGTATACCTTATCCGTATATGGTAGTATACTATTATAATAATAATGACAGTCTGATGGAAACAAAAATCTAAGGACCTGCAGATGTTGCCAGGTATTCTTTGAAATGGGGTAGGCTGTTAATATTCTTATTGTAATTTTAGATAAATTAACAAAAAATACTTAAAAACAACTAATAAAACATAAAATAAAACTTCTAAAATAATGAGTTTAGCTTCCACAGTTAGTTGCATATGCTCAGTGCAATTCCTTTATAATGGATGTTTTTTTAGCCCCATAGAGCTTACGAAAAAGTTAGCTGTCAAACGAACTGTCATACTGCTTCCACTTTTTACTCAGGCACATCATCATGAATAGATTCATGCTTGAACATTGCCACCAAATTAACCAAATTTACTTTGAAAATCAGCCATCGATTTTCGCAACTTAAAGGCAACTTCATGATTAAATTGTGGAACTTATTGTTTCACAAATGGAGGCGATGTGTCGATTTAGAGAAAATAAACTGTCAATTTGACTTCAAGACCGTGCGAAGTGACATCTCTTGATTGAAGTCACTGGTTTATGCTGATAAAACAGCAGCAATTGACGTCAATCAATTAGTATTGCCGTGTATTAATCAGCGATTAAAATTATTTTTTGTTTGTTTTGTCTAAAATCTTAAGTTTCATGGTCTAAAAAAACCCCTTTATACCTTATTTAGTTAACAAAAAGCATGCTGGTTTTTATACATCTGTCCCTTTCGTTATTCAGTTTTACAACTGATAAGGGCGTTAAATTTTCTTCAAACTAAAGCATTTGAAAGCTGCCAGATATAAATAAAATGTATTACATGTTGAAATATTGGAAACATTTCATCATCCAGGCTAGTTTCAGTTTAAACAAAGTTTTTTAATAAACTTTAGGTTCGAAATCCCTATAAGAAGCATCTTTATCAAAATCTAAGGAAACGACGTTCATTACAAAATTTTTTAAAACAATATTTATTGATTGAAGTCTTTTCTTAAAAAGAAACCGAAACTTTGGTCCAAAAGACTGTGCATTTTTTAACAACAATATCTAAAAGAAATAAATGTCATCACTGAAATCGAATCTTGATTTTATTTGGGTATCAAAAGTAAGAATTTCAAATAACACCTAAGAGAAATTACCCACGCTCTGCACAAGACGGTAAAAATAACCACAAAGTGGCAACACTGGATATAAGGTCTGTCGAAATCGTTTTATTAGCAGTTATGATGGAATGTATAGCAAGTTTAGTTATTAATTTGCTCACTTCGCATTATAAGCAACAACAATTCGCGACCTTAGAACAACAAGGTTCTAGTTGTACCTTAACTACATGTAAGATAGAACCTTTTTGCGAATTACACTGGGATAAAACTTTATTCTTAATTATTTTTCGAAGGCCTTTAAAGTAGATGCAAGAAGCCAAGGCTTTTATCTCCAATGACACTCTGTGTAAATTAGGTATACAGTTGGAATGCGACTGGAAAACATTATATCGCTAAAAAGACCTTTTATAACGCCTCTTTACTACTTAATTTTCCCGCTATTAATGGTCGGACAAATCGCTTGTTTTCCGTATGAGGAATTTGAATGTGATTTTTTTTATATTTTTCATATCTGTTAAATTCACATATGAATTTTTCTGTTTGCTCATTTTTCATGAATAAGGAAATTCAAAAATTTTTTTTCCTCACCCTCATGAATTTGAAAAAGCAGTAAAATTTTTAATTTTTCACGCTCGCTCATGACTGAAAACTGAGTGAACGTTTGTTTCGGTGCTCTGGTACAAACTATGAAATGCCTTAAAGCGATAAATATTGTATAGAGTACATTTAAAGACGCAACAAACGGGGGGAAATTGGTCTTTGGTACTTTTTTTTTTTTAATAAATTTAAAATACATATTGCACATGTTCTAGATTAAAATAAAGGGCACTTTTAAACGGTTAAATTTGTACGTTTTACGGGGTAAAGATGGGATAAAATTAGTCCATTTTCTTTTTGGGATATATTTGGTATACAAATAGATCAAAGTCTAGATTAACATACTGTGCACTTTCTTGGGCCTAAAATGAAGAAAAGCGGTTACTCTTAAGCCTTTGGCTTTATTTTCTCTTTTGAAAATTTTTGCCTAGAGGGCGCATATGAAGCAGATAAGAAGATAGTGTACTTTATTTGATATAAAAACAGAAAGAAATTGTACTTATGGTGTAAAGATTGCATATGATCCAGTGGCCGAAATATACATATTAAGACACCACTTGTTTTTCATATGGATATTTGAATGTCGGTTGCCGAAGAGTATCGAATGCACAAAACTTATATTTATCTATGTATATGTTGGCGAAATTAACAATTTCTATAATGAATGTTCTTTATTGAACATTGTAGAAAACTACATAAAATTTCAATAAATTTTTTATGTGATGAACCCTTTTCTTTAACTCTTGCTCCAATTTTGACGTGAACCATGTCACGGGTAAATTGCTTGTTTGTATATAATAATAGTAGGTAACACAATATATTGGATGCAACAAAAAGTCTATATTGCGCAAAAAAGAAATATTTTGCAATATGTTGAT
Source organism: Pollenia labialis (assembly GCA_949318255.1). Lineage (NCBI taxonomy): Eukaryota > Metazoa > Arthropoda > Insecta > Diptera > Polleniidae > Pollenia > Pollenia labialis. The sequence goes on from OX439139.1 coordinate 133,318,066, forward strand.
AATATTGTATTATAGTATTATACAAACAAGAACACCTTTCGTCAAACAGTCAAGCCGTTTTAAACTAGGAAACTTTATCCCGCAAAATTTGATGACAGGCTACTGTGCGATTGGAGCTAATAGTAAAGTTACTGCCTATTCCCAATGTGCGAAAGAATTATACCGCACATCGGAAATAGGCTATTAAAAAAAATTATAATAATAATAATTAAACCATTTAACAGATATGTACCAAAAATCTTAAATCAACTTAAAAATATTGCACACATCTGTTTGAAAATATTTCCTTCACACTGTTTACAAGATTTTGCAAATTTCTAATTTGATAGTCTGTCCCAGTATAAATAAAACACAAATTATAATTATATAAAAACACAAAAAAAAAAACTATTTATATTATTTTATACACATTTATATACATGGCATGGCTGCCAGATTTGACGATTTATCGTTATTTTGACGATTTTCTGTTCCAAAATTAGCAAAGTGCCGATTTGCAGATTTTTTTCTAACAAGTGACGATGTTTTCAGTCGCTTAAGTCTGAATAAAACTTTACATTTTCTGGCACGTTCGTTGTTTAATCTTAATATTAGATATTACGCTGATATGCCATACCTAAAGGACATGTCAGATGGAACTTTTGCGTTAGAGATTCGCTTTGACATCCAAGATGAAATATTCAGACTTGCATGAAACTTATTCATGATGTTCATGAAACCTTCATTATGATTTTGTTTTCGATTCGTTCGTATTCAGTAAGATGAGTAACTATGGAACGAAAGCAACAAACATTCGAAACTTAAGAGACGAATAAGATCAAGTTGGATTCTTTATTTATACTTGGGAATATTAACACTAACAACTCTGAAACAAAACAACCTCTGAATAAATGTCGAATGAGTTCATAGAAAGCCACATTGATTTAAAAGTCAGTATTGCCAGTTGAAGAAAAAGAAAAACATTAGGAAATATAAAAAAACAAAAATTACAATGAAGAATAAAAGCAAAAAGATTATGAAGTACATAAATATCAAAATAACAAAAAAAAAACAAATTTGACATTGTTTTCAATGTAAATTAACGGTTTTCAATGTTAATTTTAAAATTTCAGAAAAATTTTATTTTATTTTTAAAAACATTCACTAACTTCAGAAACATTTTTCAGCAATATGTTTTGCTTGCAAATACATAAAAAAGTATTTAGCCAAAAAATTTAAAATGCTTTATAAAAGAAAAATTACCATGAATTTACTAAAGTGGCAACATTGCTGATGAGTATTTATTTTATTTATTTATTTATTTTTTTACAACAACACTACTTCTCTGGTCGGATTGGCAAAAATATTGCTAGTAAAAAAAAACAGGTTTGATTACATAAAAAACTAGTTTGTATACACACTTTGACAAATCGACCACCGAAAAAAACACCATATGTTTACTTGACCCCAACTTCCAGTGAATTCGCCTTGCAAAAGTCATTTCATTGAACAAATTCTTTGTGTTTGCCATATGAAACGAAATGTGTTTGGTAGTAGCATGAATAAAACAACAGTTTGTTCGGTAAGCTAAATTTTATTTGAACACGAACTTTAGTGAATCAACATTTTAGTATGTTTATGAATAACGTTATTCATTCAGCCCTTTCTTCATGCAAATTTTATTGACATAAGAAATTTTTAAAACTAGAAAACTAGAAAACGCGTGCCGCTTTTGTTTAGGGACGTCTGTAATATGCAAGTCTTAAGAAAATCTATGATTATTTTCGGAGTAAAAGGACAACAATGTAACACTTTGTTTATCTTTCGTAAAAACATCATCGAATGAACCTTTTGCGACTCTCTGTATAAATCATATTTTCAACAAATATTCGGCGAACATTTCACGAATTAATTAGTATTGTGGTTATCTTGTTGAACTGTTTATGGGTTTTAATCCAAATTTTGGTATTTCAATTAGGCTAAAGTTCATCAAATTTAATTTTCATAAAATTATTTGCATGAAGAAAGGAATTTTCAACCTGAAAATTAATTAAAATTTATTGATAATTTTTCATTCTTAACTGCTGCTGGGCTCGAACCCAGGCTTTTACGGGCAGGTAACCAGGGCTGTGGAGTCGTCCGAAAAAAGTTCTAACTTCGACTCCGACTCCAAACGCTAAAATTTTTTAAGTGCGACTCCGACTCCGACTCACGACTCAGTGATGTTAACTTTTATTTTTTCATTACCGTACGGCCTTCTAAAAAATAGAGTTTTTGAGTCCTTCGCCTGTCATTTGGAAACAGCACATAAGAGCAGTATTCATAAATCATTTATTTAAATTTTAAATGTGTTTTAAGGTGATATTTTTATTTTGGAAATTTTTTTTTTAAATTTTTTATGCCGAAAAACTTTGGAGTCGGAGTCGCGAGTTTTTGTAGGTACTACGACTCCGACTCCGGCTCCTCCGACTCCTACTCCTACTCCGCAGCCCTGCAGGTAACCCTTACATGTTTGAATTGCAACCACTCAATCTCTTCAGAGAGTTTTGCCGTTTAACACTCACAGCCATTGACGACCGCTGCCAGTGAATAAATAGTCAAACATCAATCTCTAAACCAAATTGTATTTAATATTTGGTAGATCGAAATTAATTTTGAATGATTATCCATTTTAATTGATTTACATGTTCTTCCTTACTTCTATTTTTCCCTACTTTTTGTCAAGAATTCTTCTTGAACTCCAAAGAACATTTTTCTGTTTCGAATTGTAATATAATATCTACATGAGTCTCATAGATAATCTTTACCCACGTCTTAAACGATTCCCACAACGATTGAAGAAGCGTCTTTCACTGTGCTATGGAAGAATCTCACTCGTGTTACAGTTTTCTACGATTAAAAAATGCGGTCATCGACGATCAAAGGCGCTCTTCATGAGATTGAAAACGCTAGCTGCATATGAGTTTTATAAAAATGGAACAAAAATTGTAAAGAAAAATTTATTTTAAGTTGTCCGATTTTTTTTTGACGATTTTTCAAAACTTGAAAGACGATTTTTTATTTTTTCTCAGCAAATTGACGATTTCCTCACAAATTTATCTGGCAGCTCTGTTTACAGGGAAACTTATAATTAACGACTCGTATATATAATGCCACGTCCAAAGCAAAAACAAAGTATTAACGTTCTCTTAAATACTTGTGACAAGAGAATTTTTATTGAAGCAATATTAAAAATATTGGTAAAGAGCCAAAAATTTTTGGTAATTAAATAAAGGGAATATAAAAGATGTTTTTTTATTAAATAACAATTGGAACATAAAATCAACCATGTAAACAATCATGTAAATAATGTGTTTAATTTTCGCATTGTTACCAATTCTTTACGATCAATAATGGTTTAATTTTAAACAATAAATTTATGTAAATTCTACGTTACAATAATTTCATATCAGCATAAGTCACATTTTGGGTCCAACATTTTTAAGATTAAAGAAAGTTTTGCTATTGGCTCATGGCCAAAAATTATTTTTTTTGGGACTAAACAACATAAAAAATGGCCACTAATTGGCTAAATTGGCAACACTTAAACGATACTATAAAACACTAGCATAACCCGGTGGGCTTTGTTAGGGCGATTAAAATAACACAGTGCTACAAAATTAAAGTCATCGCCGCCAGCCTCAATACTTGCAACGCGAAATGAAAAAAGACTACTGGTAGAGCAAATCTTCCAAAGGTTTTTGAAAAGTTGTCTCGGGGTTTCGAAATGTCGGCCCTTGATGGTTTTGAATTTTTTGAAAAGTCGTTTTGAATAGGTCCCAAAATATTCTAAATGAACCTCTGAACTAAAAGATTATTTCAAATGCCTTCAGCAGAATTGTATGGCGATTTTTTTCTAGAAATTTATTTACCCTTTAACTGTCATTTTAATGGGTAATTTTCTTCCTGGGTGTATGAACCCATAGATAAGTATACTAAATCTGCACTATATAGAATTAAAAGGTTCTAGGAATATTTTTTGCGTCAAGTCGTCTTCTAAGACCAAAAGTTCGTGCAATGTATGTAAAATGAATTTTTATTTTTCTTAAAAGTAGCGGTAATTAAGTCAAAACAGTGTCAAATTATCCGAAAAAATCTTATGGCATATTTTTGGAGAAATTAACCCTATATTTAAATTTTCTAGGGTCTTTTTTATCCTGTTTAAAAAACAAACTTTAAATTTTACAATAAATATGCCTAATATGTTCTACTAATATTTTGCTTGGCCAAGGCCCCTGGAAAAATATAAATACAACTTTTAGAGGTATTTTCTTGATTGCATTTTTTGGAAAATATTGTGTTTACAAAAACGTGTTCTGATAAATCAAAATTTTAATTATGTAACACTAAATCCAGTCTAATAATTTCTTACCTGGGTATTATACTGCATATTTCATCATTATTTCTGTTCATTCCTGCAAACAAAAAGTATCAGAAATTAGTAGAAATAAAACACAATTGAATGAAAATTTCTATAAATATGTACAAAACTATTTCATACTTAAAGGTATTTTAATTGTGATATCAGTTTAATTATCATGTTGTTGAATATAAAAAACTAGGGATGAAATTTTCTTGCACTAAAAAATCCAAGATATGCACTAAAAAAATAAAAAACATCCACTAAAAACTTAAAAACTTTCCATAAAAAATCGTTTCAGTCTTTTGTTTATTAAATATATTTAAAAAACTTAAATAACTTATTAAAATTTTTGTTATAATAAATAAGTAGCTACTGTTTGATTAAAAGTAAATCTTTGTCTTGTACTTGAAGAATGCCAATTCATTTTGAAACAAATTATTTTCAGATCCCACTTTGGCTGCAGATCAAATCAAAAATATTTGAAATAAATTTTTTTTTTTGAAAACCTTAATTTTTTTTTGCAAAACCTTTTGGTTCTTTTTTTAATTTAGGCTTTTTTCCTTTCCACATTGTTAATATTACTTTCTGCTTTATCAATAAATGACTTGCGTGAACCAAATTCCTCCTAATTACTTGTTGTAATTGCCTTCTGATGTAATTTAAATTTAATATTTCTCTCAAAGTTTTTTGAATATAATTCTGAAGCATCTAGCCATGCCCACATCTAGTTACTACTGGCTGTGGTGGAAAAGGAATCAAGAGATACACTTCATTAAAAATTGCAATATTATCGAATTGGCTTCTAATTTCCTCCACAGAGCGGTAAAACCCATGTACCAAGCAAATAACTTGTACCAGTTTTGGATAAAATATTTTAAACCCATTGCAAGCCTTAACCATGTAAGGTGCTGCATCGGTTTCAAATCTTGTATTTTAAGCAAATCTTCAAAAGAATTTATGTATTGATTTAAAAAAATTTTTCCAAGGTTTTTTTGGGTACTTAAAACTATTTTTAAGAACAGAATCTGGGAAATTATTTCCCATGTTGAGTAACATTTATTATAAAAACTTTCATATTATTCGAATGTGTATTCTAAGTCAAATAACAATCCTTAAAAGCTTTCATACTTTAATAGTCATATTCCTTCAATATTTTTCAGGAATATTTTGTATGCACTATCAGAATTTTTTGTTTGTATATTTCTGTTACGAGGCTTACTTTAGCTATCCTTATGCAAAAATATGCACTTAAAACCTAAATGTGTAAAAATATGCATTCTCACCAAAATCGATACCATTTAAATTAAATGATTCAGAAGGATTATTGCTTAACATCGTTCTTAGACTAAAAACATGCAATTCCATGGAAATCGCATCCCTATAAACAACTTACTAATGAATTTTGTAACAAAAAAAAATTGCAATGATAACCCCTTACTATTTTATAGTTTTCTGCATGTTTGACAATGCACATTATTTGTATAAAGAAAAAATATGCTAGTTTCATTTAAAAAATATTGCACATATTAAAGCTTATCTGTAGTGTTTGGGTTTAAGTCAGGAAAATTGCGCACAATCGCTTTTATATGATACATTACTTAATTTAACTGCAGCTTTGGCTGTAGGAAATATCGACCAAAGAAAAATGGCCCAAAAACAAAAATGAAAAATCGCCCCGCGGACGCTATGACATTTCTCTGATGGACGTTGTGACACTTTTAAAATTGTCACTTTTAAAAGTGTCATAACGTCCATGGACACTATGACACTGGACGTTATGACATGCCACCTTATTTTACTATAAATAATGAAAATAATAAATGTTTATTAGAACCATATGTGATGTAATTTCGTTCCTGTTGTTGTATATTTGTATATAACTAAATTTATATGAATAATAAACACCTTTTTGCAAATTGAGTAATTTTCAATTTTTTTTTTTTTTTTTTTGGGAAAAAATTCGTTTCTGCTTTTTGGGTCATTTTTCATTTTCTTTTTGGGCCCTTTTTCGATTTTTTTTGGGCAAAATTTCGAATTTACCTTTTTGGGACATTTTTCATGTTTGGTTGGGCGATTCTTCGTTTGGGCGATTTTTCATTTTTTTTTTTGGCCATTTTTCTTTGGGCGATATTTCCTACAGCCGCAGCTTTTCCTGCTCGCACAGCCTCTATCTGTACTAGTATTCGCAATGTGTGGGCAGGCCGTCCTCAACATACAAAATCAGTCCAAAAATAGATTTTTGGTAAGGTTCATAAGTGATCACAGAATTTGGCTAATTTTGCTCTAGCGCTTATAGTTTTCGAGAAAATCGAGTTTAAAGTTTTTCATATAAAATCGGTCCAAAATTCGATTTTTGGTAAGGTTCATAAGTGATCACAGAATTTGGCTAATTTTGCTCTAGCGCTTATAGTTTGCGATAAAATCGAGTTTAAAGTTTTTCATATAAAATCGGTCCAAAATTCGATTTTTGGTAAGGTTCATAAGTGATCACAGAATTTGGCTAATTTTGCTCTAGCGCTTATAGTTTTCGAGAAAATCGAGTTTAAAGTTTTTCATATAAAATCGGTCCAAAATTCGATTTTTGGTAAGGTTCATAAGTGATCACAGAATTTGGCTAATTTTGCTCTAGCGCTTATAGTTTTCGAGAAATCGAGTTTAAAGTTTTTCATATAAAATCGGTCCAAAATTCGATTTTTGGTAAGGTTCATAAGTGATCACAGAATTTGGCTAATTTTGCTCTAGCGCTTATAGTTTTCGAGAAAATCGAGTTTAAAGTTTTTCATATAAAATCGGTCCAAAATTCGATTTTTTTAAGGTTCATAAGTGATCACAGAATTTGGCTAATTTTGCTCTAGCGCTTATAGTTTTCGAGAAAATCGAGTTTAAAGTTTTTCATATAAAATCAGTCCAAAATTCGATTTTTGGTAAGGCTCATAAGTGATCACTGAATTTGGCTAATTTTGCTCTAGCGCTTATAGTTTTCGAGAAAATCGAGTTTAAAGTTTTTCATATAAAATCAGTCCAAAATTCGATTTTTGGTAAGGTTCATAAGTGATCACAGAATTTGGCTAATTTTGCTCTAGCGCTTATAGTTTTCGAGAAAATCGAGTTTAAAGTTTTTCATATAAAATCGGTCCAAAATTCGATTTTTGGTAAGGTTCATAAGTGATCACAGAATTTGGCTAATTTTGCTCTAGCGCTTATAGTTTTCGAGAAAATCGAGTTTAAAGTTTTTCATATAAAATCAGTCCAAAATTCGATTTTTGGTAAGGTTCATAAGTGATCACAGAATTTGGCTAATTTTGCTCTAGCGCTTATAGTTTTCGAGAAAATCGAGTTTAAAGTTTTTCATATAAAATCAGTCCAAAATTCGATTTTTGGTAAGGTTCATAAGTGATCACAGAATTTGGCTAATTTTGCTCTAGCGCTTATAGTTTTCGAGAAAATCGAGTTTAAAGTTTTTCATATAAAATCAGTCCAAAATTCGATTTTTGGTAAGGTTCATAAGTGATCACAGAATTTGGCTAATTTTGCTCTAGCGCTTATAGTTTTCGAGAAAATCGAGTTTAAAGTTTTTCATATAAAATCAGTCCAAAATTCGATTTTTGATAAGGTTCATAAGTGATCACAGAATTTGGCTAATTTTGCTCTAGCGCTTATAGTTTTCGAGAAAATCGAGTTTAAAGTTTTTCATATAAAATCAGTCCAAAATTCGATTTTTGGTAAGGTTCATAAGTGATCACAGAATTTGGCTAATTTTGCTCTAGCGCATATAGTTTTCGAGAAAATCGAGTTTAAAGTTTTTCATATAAAATCAGTCCAAAATTCGATTTTTGGTAAGATTCATAAGTGATCACAGAATTTGGATAATTTTGCTCTAGCGCTTATAGTTTTCGATAAAATCGAGTTTAAAGTTTTTCATATAAAATCGGTCCAAAATTCGATTTTTGGTAAGGTTCATAAGTGATCACAGAATTTGGCTAATTTTGCTCTAGCGCTTATAGTTTTCGAGAAAATCGAGTTTAAAGTTTTTCATATAAAATCAGTCCAAAATTCGATTTTTGGTAAGGTTCATAAGTGATCACAGAATTTGGCTAATTTTGCTCTAGCGCATATAGTTTTCGAGAAAATCGAGTTTAAAGTTTTTCATATAAAATCAGTCCAAAATTCGATTTTTGGTAAGGTTCATAAGTGATCACAGAATTTGGCTAATTTTGCTCTAGCGCTTATAGTTTTCGAGAAAATCGAGTTTAAAGTTTTTCATATAAAATCAGTCCAAAATTCGATTTTTGGTAAGGTTCATAAGTGATCACAGAATTTGGCTAATTTTGCTCTAGCGCTTATAGTTTTCGAGAAAATCGAGTTTAAAGTTTTTCATATAAAATCGGTCCAAAATTCGATTTTTGGTAAGGTTCATAAGTGATCACAGAATTTGGCTAATTTTGCTCTAGCGCTTATAGTTTTCGAGAAAATCGAGTTTAAAGTTTTTCATATAAAATCAGTCCAAAATTCGATTTTTGGTAAGGTTTATAAGTGATCACAGAATTATAGTTTTCGAGAAAATCGAGTTTAAAGTTTTTCATATAAAATCAGTCCAAAATTCGATTTTTGGTAAGGTTTATAAGTGATCACAGAATTTGGCTAATTTTGCTCTAGCGCTTATAGTTTTCGATAAAATCGAGTTTAAAGTTTTTCATATAAAATCGGTCCAAAATTCGATTTTTGGTAAGGTTCATAAGTGATCACAGAATTTGGCTAATTTTGCTCTAGCGCTTATAGTTTTCGAGAAAATCGAGTTTAAAGTTTTTCATATAAAATCAGTCCAAAATTCGATTTTTGGTAAGGTTTATAAGTGATCACAGAATTTGGCTAATTTTGCTCTAGCGCTTATAGTTTTCGATAAAATCGAGTTTAAAGTTTTTCATATAAAATCGGTCCAAAATTCGATTTTTGGTAAGGTTCATAAGTGATCACAGAATTTGGCTAATTTTGCTCTAGCGCTTATAGTTTTCGAGAAAATCGAGTTTAAAGTTTTTCATATAAAATCAGTCCAAAATTCGATTTTTGGTAAGGTTTATAAGTGATCACAGAATTTGGCTAATTTTGCTCTAGCGCTTATAGTTTTCGATAAAATCGAGTTTAAAGTTTTTCATATAAAATCGGTCCAAAATTCGATTTTTGGTAAGGTTCATAAGTGATCACAGAATTTGGCTAATTTTGCTCTAGCGCTTATAGTTTTCGAGAAAATCGAGTTTAAAGTTTTTCATATAAAATCAGTCCAAAATTCGATTTTTGGTAAGGTTTATAAGTGATCACAGAATTATAGTTTTCGAGAAAATCGAGTTTAAAGTTTTTCATATAAAATCAGTCCAAAATTCGATTTTTGGTAAGGTTTATAAGTGATCACAGAATTTGGCTAATTTTGCTCTAGCGCTTATAGTTTTCGATAAAATCGAGTTTAAAGTTTTTCATATAAAATCGGTCCAAAATTCGATTTTTGGTAAGGTTCATAAGTGATCACAGAATTTGGCTAATTTTGCTCTAGCGCTTATAGTTTTCGAGAAAATCGAGTTTAAAGTTTTTCATATAAAATCAGTCCAAAATTCGATTTTTGGTAAGGTTTATAAGTGATCACAGAATTTGGCTAATTTTGCTCTAGCGCTTATAGTTTTCGATAAAATCGAGTTTAAAGTTTTTCATATAAAATCGGTCCAAAATTCGATTTTTGGTAAGGTTCATAAGTGATCACAGAATTTGGCTAATTTTGCTCTAGCGCTTATAGTTTTCGAGAAAATCGAGTTTAAAGTTTTTCATATAAAATCAGTCCAAAATTCGATTTTTGGTAAGGTTTATAAGTGATCACAGAATTTGGCTAATTTTGCTCTAGCGCTTATAGTTTTCGAGAAAATCGAGTTTAAGGTTTTTCATATAAAATCAGTCCAAAATTCGATTTTTGGTAAGATTCATAAGTGATCACAGAATTTGGATAATTTTGCTCTAGCGCTTATAGTTTTCGATAAAATCGAGTTTAAAGTTTTTCATATAAAATCGGTCCAAAATTTGATTTTTGGTAAGGTTCATAAGTGATCACAGAATTTGGCTAATTTTGCTCTAGCGCTTATAGTTTTCGATAAAATCGAGTTTAAAGTTTTTCATATAAAATCGGTCCAAAATTCGATTTTTGGTAAGGTTCATAAGTGATCACAGAATTTGGCTAATTTTGCTCTAGCGCTTATAGTTTTCGAGAAAATCGAGTTTAAAGTTTTTCATATAAAATCAGTCCAAAATTCGATTTTTGGTAAGGTTTATAAGTGATCACAGAATTTGGCTAATTTTGCTCTAGCGCTTATAGTTTTCGATAAAATCGAGTTTAAAGTTTTTCATATAAAATCGGTCCAAAATTCGATTTTTGGTAAGGTTCATAAGTGATCACAGAATTTGGCTAATTTTGCTCTAGCGCTTATAGTTTTCGAGAAAATCGAGTTTAAAGTTTTTCATATAAAATCAGTCCAAAATTCGATTTTTGGTAAGGTTTATAAGTGATCACAGAATTATAGTTTTCGAGAAAATCGAGTTTAAAGTTTTTCATATAAAATCAGTCCAAAATTCGATTTTTGGTAAGGTTTATAAGTGATCACAGAATTTGGCTAATTTTGCTCTAGCGCTTATAGTTTTCGATAAAATCGAGTTTAAAGTTTTTCATATAAAATCGGTCCAAAATTCGATTTTTGGTAAGGTTCATAAGTGATCACAGAATTTGGCTAATTTTGCTCTAGCGCTTATAGTTTTCGAGAAAATCGAGTTTAAAGTTTTTCATATAAAATCAGTCCAAAATTCGATTTTTGGTAAGGTTTATAAGTGATCACAGAATTTGGCTAATTTTGCTCTAGCGCTTATAGTTTTCGATAAAATCGAGTTTAAAGTTTTTCATATAAAATCGGTCCAAAATTCGATTTTTGGTAAGGTTCATAAGTGATCACAGAATTTGGATAATTTTGCTCTAGCGCTTATAGTTTTCGATAAAATCGAGTTTAAAGTTTTTCATATAAAATCGGTCCAAAATTTGATTTTTGGTAAGGTTCATAAGTGATCACAGAATTTGGCTAATTTTGCTCTAGCGCTTATAGTTTTCGATAAAATCGAGTTTAAAGTTTTTCATATAAAATCGGTCCAAAATTCGATTTTTGGTAAGGTTCATAAGTGATCACAGAATTTGGCTAATTTTGCTCTAGCGCTTATAGTTTTCGAGAAAATCGAGTTTAAAGTTTTTCATATAAAATCAGTCCAAAATTCGATTTTTGGTAAGGTTTATAAGTGATCACAGAATTTGGCTAATTTTGCGTTAGCGCTTATAGTTTTCGAGAAAATCGAGTTTAAAGTTTTTCATATAAAATCAGTCCAAAATTCGATTTTTGGTAAGGTTCATAAGTGATCACAGAATTTGGCTAATTTTGCTCTAGCGCTTATAGTTTTCGAGAAAATCGAGTTTAAAGTTTTTCATATAAAATCAGTCCAAAATTCGATTTTTGGTAAGGTTCATAAGTGATCACCGAATTTGGATAATTTTGCTCTAGCGCTTATAGTTTTCGATAAAATCGAGTTTAAAGTTTTTCATATAAAATCGGTCCAAAATTCGATTTTTGGTAAGGTTCATAAGTGATCACAGAATTTGGCTAATTTTGCTCTAGCGCTTATAGTTTTCGAGAAAATCGAGTTTAAAGTTTTTCATATAAAATCAGTCCAAAATTCGATTTTTGGTAAGGTTCATAAGTGATCACAGAATTTGGCTAATTTTGCGTTAGCGCTTATAGTTTTCGAGAAAATCGAGTTTAAAGTTTTTCATATAAAATCAGTCCAAAATTCGATTTTTGGTAAGGTTCATAAGTGATCACAGAATTTGGCTAATTTTGCTCTAGCGCTTATAGTTTTCGAGAAAATCGAGTTTAAAGTTTTTCATATAAAATCAGTCCAAAATTCGATTTTTGGTAAGGTTCATAAGTGATCACAGAATTTGGCTAATTTTGCTCTAGCGCTTATAGTTTTCGAGAAAATCGAGTTTAAAGTTTTTCATATAAAATCAGTCCAAAATTCGATTTTTGGTAAGGTTCATAAGTGATCACAGAATTTGGCTAATTTTGCTCTAGCGCTTATAGTTTTCGAGAAAATCGAGTTTAAAGTTTTTCATATAAAATCAGTCCAAAATTCGATTTTTGGTAAGGTTCATAAGTGATCACAGAATTTGGCTAATTTTGCTCTAGCGCTTATAGTTTTCGAGAAAATCGAGTTTAAAGTTTTTCATATAAAATCAGTCCAAAATTCGATTTTTGGTAAGATTCATAAGTGATCACAGAATTTGGCTAATTTTGCGTTAGCGCTTATAGTTTTCGAGAAAATCGAGTTTAAAGTTTTTCATATAAAATCGGTCCAAAATTCGATTTTGGTAAGGTTCATAAGTGATCACAGAATTTGGCTAATTTTGCTCTAGCGCTTATAGTTTTCGATAAAATCGAGTTTAAAGTTTTTCATATAAAATCAGTCCAAAATTCGATTTTTGGTAAGGTTCATAAGTGATCACAGAATTTGGCTAATTTTGCTCTAGCGCATATAGTTTTCGAGAAAATCGAGTTTAAAGTTTTTCATATAAAATCAGTCCAAAATTCGATTTTTGGTAAGGTTCATAAGTGATCACAGAATTTGGCTAATTTTGCTCTAGCGCTTATAGTTTTCGAGAAAATCGAGTTTAAAGTTTTTCATATAAAATCAGTCCAAAATTCGATTTTTGGTAAGGTTCATAAGTGATCACAGAATTTGGCTAATTTTGCTCTAGCGCTTATAGTTTTCGAGAAAATCGAGTTTAAAGTTTTTCATATAAAATCGGTCCAAAATTCGATTTTTGGTAAGGTTCATAAGTGATCACAGAATTTGGCTAATTTTGCTCTAGCGCTTATAGTTTTCGAGAAAATCGAGATAAAAGTTTTTCATATAAAATCAGTCCAAAATTCGATTTTTCGAGTTTAAAGTTTTTCATATAAAATCGGTCCAAAATTCGATTTTTGGTAAGGTTCATAAGTGATCACAGAATTTGGCTAATTTTGCTCTAGCGCTTATATTTTTCGAGAAAATCGAGTTTAAAGTTTTTCATATAAAATCGGTTCAAAATTCGATTTTTGGTAAGGTTCATAAGTGATCACAGAATTTGGCTAATTTTGCTCTAGCGCTTATAGTTTTCGAGAAAATCGAGTTTAAAGTTTTTCATATAAAATCAGTCCAAAATTCGATTTTTGGTAAGGTTTATAAGTGATCACAGAATTTGGCTAATTTTGCGTTAGCGCTTATAGTTTTCGAGAAAATCGAGTTTAAAGTTTTTCATATAAAATCAGTCCAAAATTCGATTTTTGGTAAGGTTCATAAGTGATCACAGAATTTGGCTAATTTTGCTCTAGCGCTTATAGTTTTCGAGAAAATCGAGTTTAAAGTTTTTCATATAAAATCAGTCCAAAATTCGATTTTTGGTAAGGTTCATAAGTGATCACAGAATTTGGCTAATTTTGCTCTAGCGCTTATAGTTTTCGAGAAAATCGAGTTTAAAGTTTTTCATATAAAATCAGTCCAAAATTCGATTTTTGGTAAGGTTCATAAGTGATCACAGAATTTGGCTAATTTTGCTCTAGCGCTTATAGTTTTCGAGAAAATCGAGTTTAAAGTTTTTCATATAAAATCAGTCCAAAATTCGATTTTTGGTAAGGTTCATAAGTGATCACAGAATTTGGCTAATTTTGCTCTAGCGCTTATAGTTTTCGAGAAAATCGAGTTTAAAGTTTTTCATATAAAATCAGTCCAAAATTCGATTTTTGGTAAGGTTCATAAGTGATCACAGAATTTGGCTAATTTTGCTCTAGCGCATATAGTTTTCGAGAAAATCGAGTTTAAAGTTTTTCATATAAAATCAGTCCAAAATTCGATTTTTGGTAAGATTCATAAGTGATCACAGAATTTGGATAATTTTGCTCTAGCGCTTATAGTTTTCGATAAAATCGAGTTTAAAGTTTTTCATATAAAATCGGTCCAAAATTCGATTTTTGGTAAGGTTCATAAGTGATCACAGAATTTGGCTAATTTTGCTCTAGCGCATATAGTTTTCGAGAAAATCGAGTTTAAAGTTTTTCATATAAAATCAGTCCAAAATTCGATTTTTGGTAAGGTTCATAAGTGATCACAGAATTTGGCTAATTTTGCTCTTGCGCTTATAGTTTTCGAGAAAATCGAGTTTAAAGTTTTTCATATAAAATCAGTCCAAAATTCGATTTTTGGTAAGGTTTATAAGTGATCACAGAATTTGGCTAATTTTGCTCTAGCGCTTATAGTTTTCGATAAAATCGAGTTTAAAGTTTTTCATATAAAATCGGTCCAAAATTCGATTTTTGGTAAGGTTCATAAGTGATCACAGAATT